>JAQJVL010000407.1:567947-619406 GCA_035578905.1 Stictocephala bisonia | reverse complement strand
ACCTCAATCAACTCGCGAGAAATATACGATAATTTCAGTTCCGAAAAAGAGCCGAACAGTTCCTTGCACGTACATATACCACAACCGAGATGGACTTTCGCCTAGAAAAGATGGGAGGTTCGATTCTTGGGATGTAAAGTGACTCGTTCTTAGGACCCTTTTGATTGAGTGATATTATTGATATGAACGAAAATATGCATAATTTCCACAGCGTACAGACCATTAGATTTGTATCGGTAACAGGTCTTTTTGAGCATCTTGAACCGAATCTCTCGTCCCCTTTCTTGGGTCATAAAGACACTAACCAGCATTAGTGTTTTATTCACGCTATTTTAGGTTAGGTTTCAAGTGACTAGTAGACTCGGACAACCAACATGTGTGATCGCTACTACGGTAACTATATCAGTGATCGCTACCTTCCCAGCTCTGTTGTTCACTTTGAATTGAACTAGTTCAAATCATAATGAACGAACTTGTTCACTACGTCAACTAGTTCATTTGACTGTCGTCATGTACTACCTATTCTTAGGCGTATTGTTTAGATCATAATAACGTGTACCAAACTGATAACGTATGATTAAGAGTAAAATTAAACTCAAGAAAGCGCACATTTTTTATTCATAACTTATAAAACTGTTTACTCTTAAAACTAAATTAAGATGTAAATCTGATATTTCATTAAATACAACTATTCAATCGAACTTCGAGTAGTTTCGGAAGCTTTTAGCCGAGTTCGAGTAGTAAAATACTCAATCAAATACTCAAAGTTTCGAGTACTCTCATACCCCTATTTTTAGTAATATTTGGATTATATATAATGAGAGATTTCCTTCAAAATTAAAATTGTTTTCCAGATGAAAATTCCATGGACAGTTTGTTTAGTGAAACCACCTATAAAACTCATATGGTTCCCCGTTTGCTTCCACTATTTTGTGTTCGAGATGTTCAAGTTCGCATGATTCTGCTTTCCCACTTCCACATGTACTGTCATCTCTTCTCGCAAGTTCAACTACAAAGTCGCATTCTGCCAGAGGTATGTCGTCAGGCTTAATGTGGTGGTGGCTGGACTTCAACTCAGTTATGTAATTTTGTTAAACCTAATCATAATTTGGTAATGTTCCAAACTCTGTAAGTAAAATTTGGAAAACATGTTCAGTTATTAACGTTAATATAGCAACCCAAGTCAAATAACCTCGACAGTATTATCAAAGTTAGCATGTTCATGGCTCAGTAAGTCTGCAGATTAATCATATTAACGAATACAAAACATTATTGCCCTTATAATTTATATTATTTCAAAATGAAAAAAAACATGTGTAAAAATTTAATATCAACACCTAAATGAATTTAAATTATGATCTTTGAAGCTGATGTATTGAAAAGAAAACATAAAAATAAAACCTACCTAAATGTGACTGTGTATCCAGTTGTTTAATGACTAAAGAAGAGGCCAGTGGCCTCGAAATATTTCACTAACCATTTCTTTGTGATGTGATTGTGTCAATTTATTTTTAAGTTTAGCCCCATAGTTTGTCTAATCCTGTGATTTTATCTAATTCCAAAATGAATTAATTATACTGATTGGAAGAAATTACTTTTGCATTGAATCGTACAAACAACCTTTCCCCGATGACTTTGTCAGTTT
Organism: Stictocephala bisonia; assembly: GCA_035578905.1. NCBI lineage: Eukaryota > Metazoa > Arthropoda > Insecta > Hemiptera > Membracidae > Stictocephala > Stictocephala bisonia. The sequence goes on along the minus strand of JAQJVL010000407.1, from coordinate 617,761 downwards.
GGCCTTCTAATACCATCCTTATCGCTTGATTTACTATCAGCTGATATAATCCATATACAATAGAACCTCCATAGTTTGACATGCGATACTATGACATCATCCGTAGCACCGTGATGCAGAAAAATTGTAGTCTATGGTAAGTTGTGCTTGGCTCATCTTGGTACAGATCAACAAAATAAAAGTGTCAAAGTAAAACCCAATATTTCGTACATACCAGTCAACATTAGCAATTTTTTACTTTAAGTTATTGTACCTAGTAAGTACTGAACTGTTCACACTTAAATAACTTGGTGCTGTAACTCCATACCAATTCAGTAGGACTTACACTTTTACGTCAATACTTGGTTTTTTTTTTGTTAAATTTTTAACTATTCATGAAGAAATTACAGTACAATATCCCCTAAAAATCGTTCTTTTCCTAATTCGTTTACATACATTCCTTATTTTGATAGTTCAGCACTCATTAATCCACAAAGTACAAAGTTCTACTTTAGTACTAATATTTTTTATGGTAGCTGCCATAGCTGGGAGATCACAAATTCGTAACGGTCCAGCTACCAGGTTTGTTGTTTGTTTAGAATTACCGAGAAGTACGTACAGCTTTAAAGATTTGCTGTGGACACGAACATCACCCCTCAATGGTGGATGGACTGATATTCCAATAGAATATTATTTCAATTTATTATATTTATGTATTGGAAGTAATGTTAAATATATAATTGTAGTTTTTGTCAGTTTTGAGTATTATTTTTATATATTATAAATTATATATATACACACCCTCATTAACGAAAGAAATGGAGTGTTATTTGTTTTAAATATATGATAAAAACATCCTTTATTGGTGACTGAAACACAGTTTACCCCAATGTTTACGCTTTGACGGAGTTTGAAGTAGATTTGTTGTACTAGAAAATTGGACGAAGCATCACCTTTTGTTAATCAGGGTATAGTAGAAGGTAATTTTTATTTAATGCTATAAAAGTAAGTAGAGTACGGAGGTTTTTACGCATATTTTGTATCTCTTCATACGGTTTGTACTGTTTAATGTAATCTTATGTTGGCAGTTACTTGTTGGAATTAAAGACACCAATGACAATATTGTTTCTACAACCCTGCGAGCTCTGGCAGAACTAGTACCCATTTTGGGTGGGGCTGTAGTAATTGGAGGTAAACGTTCCAAGCTGTTTGGAGATGGAAGACCTAAAGTAAGTTAACATGAATATGTTTACACATATTAGTCAATAATAAAATATTGACTCAAAAAAAAATAAGAAATTGTACTCAAGGGTTGAATCAGTATCAGTAATCAGTAATGCTTTTTTGAAAATTTTGTAGAAAACAGTCTTCTTATAATATTTTACATCAATTTGTTGTTTTCAACGTGACTCAAAATACCTCGTCTTAGTGATTAAATTAATTGTATCGATAAGTCATTGGCAAGACTTGCAAGCACAAAGGAATTTTTATTTCAATAAATAATTCTATTTAGTTAATTATTTAAAAGTAATTTTGTAAATTATTAACAATTTCAAAAAGTACAAAAAATTAACCCTTAACTACTCTGCCTTTTTCGACTAATGTTAGTTGTATCGTAGGGTCAAAACCAACTCCAATAAAAAAAAAAAACTATTAAAAATCTCAAAAATGTTATTTTGATAACTTAAATGATGTTAACTGTTTCTCTGTCTTGTCTTCTTGTAAATAGAACCATTTTTTAGTATTATTTTATAAATAAAAGAGTTTTTATTTTAAATATTCTGTATTGTTACAAATTCATTTTATTGAAAAACACATTGCACAAAAAAATAATATTTTACCCCTAGTAAAGTTATAACAATCAAAACTATTTATTTTCTTTACAACTAGACCCATATTATAAGAAATTATAGTACTTGGCCACATAACTGCTAAATTAAAAAAATACCTCTTCTAAAGTTGGCGACTTCTTACTGTCCAATGTCCCTTATTGGCACTCTTCACACGTAATATTCACTTTGCTATGGGTTTTGGACACTTTTTTTTTTATATTACCCGCACAGTTGAATTTTTTCTGTCATTTCTATAGGACATAGTAGCTCACATCTTGTTCTTTTGGGTAGATTATCTTCTAGGTGGAATTTCAAAAAAAGAGAAAAGTCTAACATAACTACTATTGTGGGGTCACTACTGACCCCAGAAGCTTCCCAGCCAGATATGGAGTGACCGATCAAAAAAACCACCATATGCACCATATGTCTCAGTAGCTGAAAAGCGATTTGATAATGAGATAGCACAATCCTTCTGGTACAAAATATATAAAATAAAAATAATCACAATCTGGGGTAAAAATGACCCCAGGATAGTATATAAGGGTTAAATTGAATATGTTTTGCTTGGTCTTTTGTGTTTTTTAGTATTTTTCAGTGGGTCCCCAAAATCGGTATGTATCATTAAAAGGCCCTTTTTATTTCTTAATATCGTAGTATTTTTTAAGTTGCTTATTTTATGTTTAATACAGCAATAATTTCACTTTTGTGGTTTTTCAAGAAAAAAGTACCTTTTCTTTCCAAACAAACCTTCCACCGATTCCTACGTTTATTAATGTTTTAACTGTACATAGGATAACAACTTAAGATTCTAACTCTTCAATTGTAGACATCGTTTACTTGTAAACACTTCCAACTGAGATCTGGCCTTCAGGTCAAATCGAACGTGTATTCGAACATTCTATGGAAAAAAAACGTACACTGGTTATGACCCAACCGCCCACCCATATACGTTTAGTGGTTATGACCCTCCCGTCACCCATACACGTACAATTGTTATGACCCTCCCGTAACCCATACACGTACAATTAATTGTTATGATCCTCCCGCCTATCCATACACGTCAATCAATACCACTGTACGTGTATGGTTGGGTGGGTGGGTCAATACCACTTTATGTCTATGGGTGGGTGGGTGGGTTAATGCCATTGTACGTGTTAGGTTAGGTCAGGTTAGGTTAGGTTAGGTTGAGTCACGACCGCAGGCCAAAACTTTGCAGAAGGCCAGACCTTGAGGCTGGGTCTGCTGTGAAGGGGGGTCTAAGAATATAAGTTTTTTTTTTATTATTATCACATTTAATCGAGTAAATAGTTCACTTCCTGTGGTCATGAATCTAGAGTCAATGTTGAATCTGTTTACATGTAAAGAGATGGCAAGAGATTTCATGTACAGTTACTAATACAGTAATTGTGTTTTTCCTTTTTCAGGTGGTAAAATCTTCATCTGTAGCAAATCAGGGCAATCAAAAAAGTCAGTCAAAAACAGAACCAACAGTTTTTACTGGTAAGAAATTTAGTAATACCATCAATAATGTATTCCTCATACAATACTGTTCTAAACAACATGTAAGATTTTGTAACATGCAGCCTAGTAATAGAAAAAGTACTGTTATTTGTAACAGATTATATCACCACAAACACATAGAACATATATATTTTAATAAACTTCTACCACTTTTCTGTAATATTTGTTGTTACATATAATTAAAATAGATATATGTCTAGTGCTCTAAGCTGACTCTTTTTTAAAGAACATTATTTGCATGAGGAATATATACAAGGGCTGTTTTTTCCTTCAAACTCTGATTATGCTGTGAAACAGCTAGTTGAACGGTATGACACAACATAATGCAGTAGTCCAAAGTGCGCCCCTACATTATACATACTACATTCTCACCTGTTGCCGAGCGGCCAGCACCATTAGATGTTGATGTAGCGTCGTATAAACATGTCTACTACAATTAATTCTCTTGTCAAGTGTGGTGAGGTGCGAAGTGTTATTCGATTCTTGCAGGCTATAGAACTAAGCACAGAATAAATTCATTGAAGGAAGTTAACAAAAAAGTCACAACCCACTTCTGGATTTGTGTTTATCCATTACAACGCCTGTTCTCAACATACTGCTCTGACAGAACGTCTCCTTGATGGGTCTCAATGGGACATTTTTGGATATCCGCAAAGCAATTTTCGTATATTCTCTGAACTGAAGAAACGGCTAGGAGGGCAGAGCTTATGAATCAACAACGTGCTTCAAAGACAGCATGTAAAAGCAACTAAATCACTGGTGGCACATTTCCTTAAAGACAGTATTGGAAAATGTGCCCCCCGTTAATTTAAATGGTGATTACATATAAAAGTAACCAAGTGTTATGTAACTTTGGGTAGTTAAAATTGTTTCATTACTCTCATTAGTTATATTTCTATACTACATTGGAGGTTGTGAAAAAAAACAGGCCTCGTAATAAATATATGAAGATTATTAAAAGGCTTATTTAGAAGTTTTGTACAGTCTGAAATATTTTTAATAAACAGAAAGCAAATTTTTGAGTAGCTTCACCTAGTGGGTTAATTTGTCTGACAATTACCCACTTGAGAGACATCATAGATAGTTCAGATATAAATGCTATTTCAGTTTTATATGTATTTGATTCCTAAAATACAAACACATTTTTCTGATTGTGTGTAATTATGATAGTAAAATTACTTATTTTTCAAATAGTAATGAAAGGAAACCAGCATACCTTAAACTTGGTAGACTGGTACACTGTAGAAAGAGACACAATCACATCACAAAGAATTAGATAGTGAAATATTTCGAGGCCACAGGCCTCTTCTTCAGTCACTAAACAACTTAGTGTTGTTCATTCACTTGAGTTGTTTAGTGGCTGAAAAAGAGGCCAGTGGCCTCGAAATAGTTCACTATCTAATTCTTTGTGATGTGATTGTGTCTCTTTCTACAATGTACCAGTCTACCAAGTTTATCAGATATGCTGCTTTCCTTTCCTTTCATTACTACTGAATTACTAGGCCTAGTGCCACAAATTTAACCTGTTATTTTTCAAATACTAATATTACTTTCTATAAAAAAAAAAAACTATAATAAATAGAAATCAACGTTAAATTTGACAATTGTAGAGAATTGTATGCCTTATGCATTCTCAGATTATAAATTTGATCAGCTCGACAAATACAAAATAAAAAAATTAGTTCACTTCATAAGTCAACTTATGCAAAGTTTTGACTTTTAAGCCGTAGTGTGACTAACAAACTATTTTGGTTAGTTAGTGAACTGAACTGTAGCAATCCAGAAAGCTCAAATTTTCCTAATTTACCTAGAGGAAACAACATAAAGCTACACATAAATTAAGCGATGTGGTTGCTCGTCGACCACCAATCTGATTGTCCGGCAATCACATCGCCGGTCGAAAAGTGTCTTTGTCGAAGCAATCAAGATTGCCGTCAACTTGGTGGATCGACTTGGAATATCAAGCGATCTCAAGATCGCCGAGTGACCTCGAGATTGCTAGCAACCTGATTGAAACGGGCCCATACATTGGGCGATATTTGGGCAATTTGGTTACCGGCAAACAGATTACTGGTCGACGAGCAACCACGTCAACTAAGTATGGGTAGTTTAATAGCAATAGTAACTCTTATAATAACAGATCGTAAATTGGTCACAAGAATCAACCCGAGATCAGTGCCCAAGCGCTTTTGCTCATTTGAACACATGAACACTTAAAACCTTTACTTTGATTTTAGTAAATTAATATTATATATATATATATATATATATATATATATATATATATATATATATTAAACAAATTCTGATTACAATTAGTTATAACCTGATCCTTTGCATTCTTGTTTTAAAAGGAGTTCACCTTGTTTTAACTTACTTTACTATCTAGCGTTTTCAAGTGAGTATTCAACTCGCATTATTGTACTGTACAATTAAGATTTATTTGTACTGTATAATACACAAATCATGTAGTAAACACCTTTTCCCACTTCAGTATTGAGTACATATACAAGAGGAGGGTTAGATTGATATCCAAGACAATGGGTAAGTTGATGGTAAGTTAGTATTTAAATTCTGTGTTTATATCTTATGTTATGTAAAGTCAAATATTTACAATGTTAACAGTTGTAAAGCTAAATCATTTTCCAGAAACTGGGGACATTGAGCAAGTCTGCTTGCCCGAGAGGCCATCACCGGATGGAGGGGAGTACATACCTTGTGTCACCACTAGTGAAGAGGACGAGGTGTGGCCGGAGTGGGATGACAAGGTAACAGGCTCAAGTATCATTGCACATTTTCATTTGTGCAATCTTTAAAAGATAAAATAGTTAAAAGATTAAAAAATGAGATATAATCAAACTTACTCCTGTGGCCATTGGTACACTTAGATTTTCATGAGAAGAAGCAGCTGGTTGGATGCGCGGCAGCATGGGAGACTATTGCGCATGCGTGCTAGCTGGGAGTTCTACTCACTGTTCCAGTCAGAGACAGATATCGTAGAGTTGACTAGTTATTTGCCATTCCAAAAACATCTAATTACTTGTTTATACGTGGAATAAGAGTGTAACTATTCCTTTTGAAGATAAACAGAAAAATATCAGTTAAAATGCAGGATGACGTGGCATCAGCTACGGAAAGTTATATGTTTGTATTACACAGCTGGCAGCAAGGAACTGGCTGTAAATTAGCAAAAGGGTGGTAACGGCTGGCAATAGTCAGGTATGTGGCCTTACAGCCGCTCTTGATGCTTCCTCCCGTGTGACCCGCTTCTTCACATGAAAATTTGTCTGTACTGCAAGAAGCCTCAGCAAAACACGACATCTCCGGATCTCACATTGTCTTTCGATATGTTCTTAAACTGCAAGTGATATCTCATTGGCCTTCTTGTAACCAAAACTTGTCCACGATCCTTCTGATACACTTCTGTTCATTCATGCACTTATAGGACTTTAGACATTGCAGTTTTCCTACTCCCGTACCATTCATTTCCTTGTCAAATGTCATTCATCTTCCACTTTTTCACCATTCATTTACTGTTTATTTAATGAATAAAGTTGTTTTCAATGCAGTCTCTCTCTCCCTAGTCTTCTTAGGTCTTTGTCCACATAGTCCCACCAACTTAGCTTTCAGAAAATCAACTAAGGTTGCATGATGTGTGGATTATTATCAATATTTCCCAAAATCTATATTATAGGAAACAGTAAAATAGACTGTTCATATTTTTCCACTTTGCATTGATGTTTTCTTAACTTCTCTGAAACATCACCTTTATATTTTATAAGTTTCTTATCTGTGTGATAAAAGTACTTTTGTAAGTGTTTGTGCCATTGAAAACAACTCTTTATAATTTTATATTAAATTTTGCTTTTTTAGCAAATGTGTTTAAATCAAAAGGCACAGGCAAGTAAATGTAATCAGATCATGATAAAAATAAAAAACACTTTAAGAGCTTTTTCAGTTATGCTGTTGAAATGAATCTATCCCAAATAGTTTGGATGGGTTGGGTGGGTTATATTTATTGAGAACCATTAATCAAAATATTGTATAGTTAAAATTTATTTCAGTAAGCCCTTATTCAGATTTTCCATAAGATATTAACGATTAAATAAAATGCTGTGGCATATTGCAATACATATTATTGTTTTTTTGAAATTCATTATATTGTGTGAGATGGTATTATTCTTAATTTAGATGGACTTGATGTCTGTGTTTTTTTTTTTTTTTTTTTTAACTTCGATATGTATGAAACTCCTCTCGTTCTTGTGGCCTAAATTAACTTATATTTATATTTATTTTACAAACAAAAAGAAGAAAGGTCTGGAAAGCCTCAAGGAGGGGACCATACCCATTTCCACTGCCACCAAACTGCCTGATGAATAATTGCAATGGGGAGCTCAGTAGTGCTGTTTCTGGTATAAGGGAACGTCGAACATGCTCCCTTAGCCTGGAGACAGGAGCAGCGTACAAATGCAATTTAAGTGTTTTGTATTTGTCTTTCTTATTTGTATATTGTTTCTTTAGTTTTTGGGTTTGTTATAGGAGCATTGATTTTGTTGTGTGAATTTTTTAAGTTAGAATTATGTAATACATCGTAAGTCTGTAAAAAAGAATTGTGACATGGTCTTTCTTTTTATTTGTGTAATAAATGTAAGTTAATTTAAACAAGTTGAGAAAGAGAGGAATTTCTTACCTCTCGAAACGTCGTGAAGTTAAAAACAACACTGACTTATTGGAAAATTCCAATTAAGTTGAGAATAATATATTATTGAATTGAATTCTTTCTAGTATATTCTTTTTTAATTGTTTTATATTGACCATGTCCTAAAGAGTAGTTATATTCATGTTTCTTGAGGAGTTTCTTATTGGAATTATAATTTAAAACCGATATAAGTAATCGAAAAGCCTCACGAATAAACTTGAACATTTACTGGAATGTTTGATTACTTATATTGATTTTAAAGTAGTTATATTGTTTTATCAACAGTTTGAAATCGATCACCAATAATTTATTTCTATTTGCAAATCCGCATATTTCTAATGACCTGCATTTTCCCAGGGAAATGCGACTGAAACCAGTGGCGTTGTAACAACTGATTCAGTGTCAAATGAAAAAGACCAAGCAAGTAACACAGCAGAAACTTTACAAAGTTTAGAAACATTGCAAGTAAAGGACAGTCCTAAGGATAGGTTTGAGGATATTTTCCAAGACATGGAACCAGTGATATCTAAACCTCAAATTATTCATATTGAAAAAGCTGTTGAGACATCAAATAAGTTTGCTTTAATCCCAGAAGTCTCAGAAACCAGCGATGGCTGGGGAGAAGATTTTGACTGGAACTGTGTTGACACAGAAATTACTGAAAATAATACATCAGCTGTAAGCTAATATAGTGTGATTTCTTATTAGTTTTAAAATATACTACGAATTCTATTTTTATTTACTCTGTAATTTATGTTTGTATATTATTTATATTATATATTTATACATAAATCTGATGCATTTATTATTATCCACCATATTTCATTTAATTCGTATAATCTTAAAGCCTGCAGTTTGCTATCATGCTGAAATAGCTGTTTAGATGTTGTTAAGGTTAATCAGGTATATATAAATAAATTTATAACTTTTAACAGAAGTTCAGTGTGTATTTTTTAGGGAATCCACTGAAATAAAATAATCAGATTAATAGAGGCAAACTGCATAGTCTTAGGCTGGATACACCCACAGTGTTTTTTAACAATCAGATTATTTACCGATAATGCCAAGCACAGGAGTGCAGCATTAGCACACACAATTGCACAAATTTTTCGTTACTGACACGGTGGCGTCTACAAGAAACAGCTGTTTTTCATTCAGCGTATTCAACTGTGTCCAGCTGATTGACATATATAAAAGAAGCACATTTGATTTATTGAGTTTGAAATGGACAGAAAGCTCTTTGGTTATACAAACACTTAACGTTCATCAATCAATCAATGAAGAGATGAATTTTGAGCCTAGTTTGACCTGACCTATTTTAACCTAACCTAAAAGGAAATACAACCTAACCTATTCTGACCTGACATAACCATCTTAATAAAATTTAACTTAACGTAGTTTAACATAAACAAATTATGTTTACATATTGAAACCTATAGGAAATTACCAAATTCTTTCTTTTCAGTGTACTATGATTCATCGAAATCATATCTAAATGGAAGACACACTTACTTTATGTCATGCATTCCTTGTTGTGTATCTGTCTAAATCTATTCAATGTTTTTATCCCAAAGGACAGGTCTTTCTTGAATTAAATCAATGAGAAATTCATTGTCAGTATCATGAGCCATATTTAATGAATTATAAATATTAATGTATGGCACAGAAGTTGCAACAACAACAAAAACAGTAGATGACAACTCAAAATTTGGTGGTACAGTAGAACCCCTTTAATCCGAACTAATTGGGACCGGGGGTAGTTCGGACTAAGGAATGTTTGGATTACAGAACATATTGTTGCTTTTACATAACAATAGCTAAAACGTGGCTAAAATGGATCGTAAAAAAAAGTGTTGCGGGAAAAGTGAAAAATGCTTTATAAAGTAAAATACAGTGTTTATTTAATACAGTAGTAAACATAGTGAATAAACAGTACTGTTTCGCGCGCATTCCGTTGTATTGTAGTTAATTCAACGGCCAACATTAAACGGCTCCTGCGGCGGCGTTCGGATTAGTGGACGTTCGGATCACGGGGGTTCGGATTAAAGAGGTTCTATTGTAGTGGCCGTCTGCCCAGCTACTGACGACTTTAAATAAAATGATAATTAATTCTTCGGTCCAGTGTGTAACTCCATATACTCCCTTGTCCCACTGCTGTTACGGCGTTATCAGTAAATAATCCATTGTTAAAAAATGCTGTGTGACACCTATCTTATGTTTAGTTTTCATTTAAGTAAGAAAAGGAGGCAAATTATCTTGTACTTTTCTCTTGTGATGAAATAATTCACACTAATTAAATTGAGTTTCCTGTTAAAAATTAAGTAAAAATTATAGAAATTCATTCTTTATTCCTAAACTGTTAACTTTTGTTAGTTAAGAAAAGAATACATTTTCTTAACTAAAAAATGCTGTTCTTTATTTACTGTACAGTACATAACTAACTATTTATAATATTGTCAATCACATTTATGAGAAACAAAGCATTTTATAAAACATGATGCTGAGACCCATCCCCCCACCAAAGCTGGAAAGCGTGCCAACTGGGGGAGGGCTCGAAACAAGTCAAGCGATGGGATCACGGGTGGCAGTTGGAGGGTCAAAATAACACTCGGCAGCTGAGCAAAACCAATTAATTACCAGCAAACAGACAAATAATCAAAAACTGACAGGCAGAAGGCCACAATATAAATTCGCAGTTAAATAACTACAAGAAACACTAAAATAACCAAGATAATACAAGAACCCTTAACGCTACAAATACCAAAATTAACAATTGACAACTACATGGCCTATCTGCAGCTTAGCCTGAGACACCCAAAACGTAAGATAATTTACTAACAACTTAAAAGTGAACATTTAGAAACAATTTTGATAACCTCAAATAATCCCCGGCAATTTAGCCCCACATCCCATGATTCCACCGAGGCCAGGGAGTAAGCCGGAATCCCTGGGCAGCTCCGAATTAGAAGTTAAGTCAAAGCACAATAATCCCCTTTTGGTGAGTTTAAAAATTAAACAATTTAAAAAAATATATATAACACGGTACCGTTCTATCATCCCCGGACATCAATAATACAAAACACGAACTAAATAAATAACTAACTAAATCACTAGGCCTAAAGCATAAAAATAAATAACAACACAATTTAACGGTAGGGACCTAACAAATATAAACTCTAGAAAAATATAACAACAAAATAAACTAATTAAACTAAATAACAATAAGTATTAACACTAAAAGTTCTTTTTTTGTATTTTAAGCTTTTTTTCCTTTAATAAAAAAAAAAATACATATAGGTCCCCATGGCTGTGTTGCATACATCACTGTTCAAGTTTAGGCCTAGGCCAGATTAAATAGTTCCACAAAAATTTTTTTCCTTTTTTTTTTTTTTCTTCAACACTCATCCACCCCCCAGCTCTGCCGCCGGGAAACAAAAATGGAACGCACTGACCTGAGGACAGAAGAACAACACCCAGATGTAGGGATGGCAGCGTAGTCGAGACATCGGTTCTACGACATGGTCCTCAGGCCAGGCTGGCAGTGCGGATGGTCAACCTTCCCCGGACGGCAGGCTGAGGAGAACGTCCCACTCAAGGACCCTGGACTGCAAGGCCAAACCACAGCACATTAAAAACAGTACAGCCCAAAACCAAAAATACTATACATAACCACTAATAAATATAAGGGTGCATGATTTAACAAAACTGAACATGAAGAGACAAACAAGAACATGAGTGGAGCAAACAAGACAGTGAAAGATTAACTTTAGGCTATGAATAATTTAAACCACCTTACAATTTGACAAATTATAAAATACGTATGGCACTAAAAAAAAATGACAAACTGAAAACTAGGCTATAGATACGGAAGCAATAGGTTATAAAATGAAAATCAAACTACACAGATAGGCTAGGTTATTGTCAATGAACAAAAATATGGTAAATCGGTACTCCAACTGAAAAAAGGCTCAACAAAACATTATACAGAACTAACATTAATTATAAAGCCAGATATAAAAAGCAATTAATGCTAAAGAGGTAACATTGAGCACGTGGCTCGAACCTAGGTTAACACATCTAGACAAAGAATATAAATTAGACAAAACCCTGAAAACACAAGTAAGCCCGTTGAATATTATTTAAACAAAAGTATTTTCACCAAAAGGGTGATTAGATATTAGAAATTACAAAATGAACACTTACGTTTTGAGTCTCTAGCCGCTCATGTCTAGAAGCCTCTAGGCGTAGAAATTAGAAAACCAAATAATGGCCAACCTGACAGACAAAGGCTGGAACACGGAACGACCGAGTCCGAGCCAACGGCCACCAAAGTAAAGCGAAACGCCGGGCACGAGCGAATCTCAGGCAGCCTGGCAGACCACGATGAAAAAAAACAAAATGTACCGGTCCAAACGACCCGGTACAACCTCCCTCTGCAAAACCTCAACACACCCAGGCAGGGGAGAAAACTCGGTACCTCAGGGAACCAAACAGAAGACGAAGAAGAAACCTCCGAAGAGTGGTGCTCCAAGGACGCCAAAGAGAATCTAAGAGGGGAAACCCCTCGAACAGGGAGCGAACTAACCGGACTGTCGGGCCCGACAAGAAAAGAGAGAAAGAGACTCTCTCAGAACAGCCACCTAGGGCGCAGAGGTGATCAATCTCTTTGCCCCAAGAAACCCCCAGGAACACCAACTCTTGGATCAACCGTTCCCCGGAAAGCCTTAAGCTGGGACACATGGGCTTTCCTGAACACCCTGCCTGACTGGGGATCAACCAGCAGAGCAGTCACCGGTGACAAAAACCTGTCGATGCGGTGGGGACCAGACCACCGATAGCACAACTTTGCAGCTCTTCGTTCCGCGGCCGAGCTGACCGGGTGAGCCTGACAAAGAACCAGATCTCCAACCTGAAAAGGGTTAGGAGTACGACCCTTATCATACCTCCTCCTTACTCTCTCTCTAGATCGTAGCAGGTTGCGCCGAGCAGCCCGCCACGTGGACACTACGTCAGTGGCCTCCACAAGTTGGACAAAGGGTTGTTAGGAGGGTAGCCATGTAGAATCTCGAAGAGAGTGGCATTGTGACTCTCATGCTTGGAAGAATTGAAAGCAAGCTGAAGCCAAGAGAGACTCTCATCCCAGGTGTTCTGCTTCTCAGCATGGAAAGTAATAAGGGCAGACCGAAGATTGCGGTTGAACCGCTCTGCATGAGAAGGCTGTGGGTAATAAAGAGAGGTAGTCACATGCCTGATACCATTGCCAAAACAGAACCTACGAAACTCGTGTGAGGTAAACTGGCTACCGTTGTCGGACACAAGAGTAGAAGGCACGCCAAAGTGCTGGAAGAGTTAGGACTGGAGAGCACGGATGGTGAGCTTAGCCGTAGCACTCCGAAGTGGGAAAAGCCAAACTAACTTCGAGAAAGCATCCACACAAACAAGTAGGTAGGAGCTATCTGACTTGCTACGGGCTGATTAGAGGTGACATCAACTGCTTGGATATTCTGTCCAGGATTAACTTTAGGGTCCCTGGAACTACCAGATCAACAGATTTGTTTGTCCACATGCAGTATAGAACCAACTATCTGAAACTCGGACCAGTAGCTAGACTGCATCAACTTGGTAATTCAGTGCCGGAAGTGGTTGACTTCTTCTTCGACAGCCTCAAATCATTCAAGCAAAAATTGAAGAATTCATAGATATTGTTTTGTTGTCAAATATATATATATATATATATATATATATTTATTTATTTATTTATTTATTTATTTGTTATATGCTGCCATGTTTAGTTGTGTTGAAATTTATTTATAGGTTTATTACTGTTAATTACTCTTGTTTTATTCTTGTTGTATTCTTATTATTATAATATCAAGCACTATTTATGTTATATGATCCATTGTTATGTTCGAGTTTTTAGATTTAAGTCTAATTTGTTAAACTATTTATAGCATTCCAACAATTTGTTCTTGGGTTAGTGATGTTAGTACTACCGTAGTCGTTTTGTATTGTTAAAATTGTTCTATACTCTTATACGTAAGTCTGCATGTAAATGGCATTGCCGTTGAGACAATAAAATAAAATAAAATATGCTTGGTGAATAGAGCTTGCTACTCACAAATTTATCATTATGTTAAATTACCGGGAGCATTGTGGATGAAAAACAATCCCCTAGTGTCCTTGAATTTGAAGAATGTGAGGAGTAGGACGTGTCAGGATTTATAGAAACGGTTCTGTTATGACCGCCTAGTTTTGCTTCAAACAGTTCATCATTAATACATTTTTGAGCAAAAATTCTCTGCTCGTTACTGACCAAGATTACGAGCAATATTTTTTCCAAAAACGTCAAAATGATCCTCTATGTGTTTCTGCTAATATTTGCTCTACACTAACTAAAATTTGTTTACTCGGTGACACGTTCTTGGCTCGCTTGAATGGTTGTTTACCGAGTGGTGTCTGAGATGTCGACGGCTGGGAGAGATGAAAATCTTCTCTGTCTTCGTCGCTGACGATGAGTTTTCAATAGGTAAACATGTTATGAAGCCAATGAACAGTCGTCTTGATGCCAAAGAAAATAAAATCTTCAATTATCGCCTACCAGGATTATGGTAGGATGGTGCCAAATAGGATTATGGCAGCAAGGTCTGACATTTTCACAGCACATATATCTTTTGTTGATCTTGAAAAAGCACACAGTGTGGTCATGACTTATTGTTACCTTCACAACTTTCTTCGAAGCAAAATACCGATCCGATACACGCCTATTGAGTGGCTGGACCAAGAAGACGAAGAAAACGGAAAGTTTTCACCTAGGCCACATTGTAATCCGAATTCAAAAATATAAAAAACAAAACAACCCGTTGGAATGCAAGGTAAATATGTTCGGGAGAAATTTGTAAAGTATTTTAACAATGCAGGAAAAATCAAATGGCAGGCCAGATTTATTCCCTAAATTAAGCACATGATTTGTACAGTAGTTAAACAAAAGTTACTAAAATACACCATTTAATTTGTAATTTTGTTTCTATAATAACAATAATTTTTAAACTTCATAATGTTGCATTTAATAAATAATCATGTAATAACCTTTTTATGTTTTTTGCACAGTTTTTTAATCACCCAATCGTTTTTTTTACGATCCAATAATATTGAAACTGTTTATAAATTAATTTTAAAAGTAACTTTACTAATATTAATAATGGTTTTGTTAACATAATTATTGTTTATTGAATGGTGTACTATAATATGTTATTATAATTATAGCAAATGTTTATACTTAACTTCGATAAAGAAGGTGTTAACTTTTATGAGAACAAACGTTTAATAAACCTGTTTTCCATTCTACAAGCTATTACATTTTGAATAGCTAATATAAAAAGTGTCAATTTTCCTATGGAATGAACTTTAGTGGAAAAAAGAAAAAATCTATATGAGCTTTTCAGTTTCAGTACTTTTAGAGAATGCAAGCTACATGGACCCTTTACAACAGTTTGCAGGGTAACGTTTCATGGGTAAAACACATATAAAAAAGTGTTCAATACATATTTTTTGAAATCACTATTGTTGTATGGCTAATGACCTATTTCAGAGGGATTGTTTTAGCTTAATCAAGTAATTTTAAAACTTATATCGATTTCTACTGCTTCCTCTATGTTAGATTTTCCTAATAGACCTTCCTCCTGGTCCATTAGAAAGTTTAACTCTTGAAAATACCAAAGTTTTGGTGTGTAAATCTCTTCCGTAACCATTCCCGATCTCTTTGAAGACAGTACTTTCTTTTGCTCTTTACGGTAAGATGTTCTCAATTTATTAATTTTCTTCAACACAGTATCTTTGGTGGCATTCGGGAGAAAGGTTTGCGTTAGTTGTAGCAGCTTAACATAAGCTGCATCCTCCAGGTCTCTATTGTGGTAGCCATACGACATGATTTTCCATAAGCATTCATGCTTCTTGTATTCTTCTATGAAATTTAACACGTTTTTATTTGACCAGTATCCCATATCACCCGATACACTAAAGAGAAAGCCACAACACTTAAAATAGAGCCCAAGGGCACAATAAAATCACAAACTCCCAAAACACACCAAAGAGTGCAGCCGTGACGATGTTCTTACATCGACTGGAGGCGCGGAGGGTAGCACGTGGTGGTGTAGTGTACCGCGCAGTGAGACTTGCAGATGGTCGTCCGATTCCCCAACACACGCCATACATCGTTTTCGTGTGGGGAAAACGTTTTCCTCACACACGCTACGATCGGTCTGGCGACTTGATCTGTTCAGACCAAATCGTCCAACCGATTGTTACGTGTGTGGCGGGCCTTAGACTTGTGGGCAATAAAGACATTTTTATTTTGAATGGGAGTTATGCAAATATGTGAGTACCTATATAATAATACAATTTCGCGTTCTATAAAAAGTGGTTTACAGTGAATGGCTTCACAATAATAAACCATAAGACATATGTGGTGGAAACAAGCTTTAATAAGCTTTTCAAACGCGTTTTAAACTTGCACAGGTGGTTTTAATCTACAAAATAAATATATTACATGGGATAGTCTACTAATAACATAGTTATTATGTGTTATTTTAAATTTGGATGCAAATTATCTACCTATTTTACAAATAGTTTTATATATATATAATATATTTTGTTACGTATATTTTTGTTCAACGTTTAGCAGTCAGTTTAGTCCACCTATACTCCAGCCAGCCAGTCAGTCAGGTCCAGCCTAGTTTTATTCGTCCGTCGAGCTGGTCCTTCAAACGACTGATGGATTATTATTGAAGTGTATAGAGAATTGGTGGAATGTTTCTAATAAACGGGTGTGATTGACGAAGTAAGTTTCATTATTTATTTGTGCTGCACCAATTTACTTATTGTTTGTGAATATAGTGAAAAGACAATCAAACTGAGCACAATTGGCTTTTACTTTATGAAAATCTGTCTCAAAAGTAAACATGGCGGTCACCTGTAATGGGTGTTTACATGAACTGATCAATTTTGTGAATATAGGACAAATGGACAAATTGAGTCTATGAAATAGTTGTTTGATTATGGAACCACCAGGTTTGTAACTTACATAATTACGTTTTAAATTTCCTGTTATATTGATTTACTAATAATTATTAGTTGCTATTGTAATTAAAATGTCAGAATATAGGTCCCAATTTTAAGTCAGTTAGCTTTTCATAAGTTCTAAAATAAATTAAATTGATAGGCTATAATGGAACTTTAACTATGTTTTTGCAACCAGTTATGATTTATTTTGTGATTTGGATTCATAGGTAGCATAATTTCTCTAATGGATCTAGAGTAGACGTAGTACGCGAACAATCACGATTAAGATTATTTTATTTTTCATTAGGAATAATTAAGCCATATTTTCTAATTGTTCTGTAAAATCCATTGAACAGAATTTACTTAATAAAAAAACCTTTTGTGACAGTACCTATTTAAGTAGTCTAATAGGCCCAGGCTAATACGTTTTAGGGCAATAACCCATTTAATCCTGAAATATTCCATTTTGCTATGTGTAACTTATGTTTCTTAATAGGGGTAGTGTGTTTAAGTGGGTTAGACAATTTTTTAAAATAAAGATATACTAGTAAAATGTAGATCGTAGAACATGAAACTTGTATCTTAGACCTAGTGCTATTGTATTGTGATAAATTTTATCGTGATGATATTAATAAGTAATGATGAATCAGTACCTCTATTATCTACTATAGTGTTGTGGTATTTGTGAATCTCTGCTCAAGTGGAAGGAAAGCTACTTAATTGGCTGACTCCTTGTTGTGAAATGCGATGGACGCTATTCAGATCCGTTTCCTTTGCTCTCTGGAGTTCCTCAGGCCTCTCATTTTTGCCTGCTCCTTTTTGACTTTTAACATCTTTATAAACATCATAAGCAGAGTGAATGCAATTCGGTTTCTGTTATTTATAGATGACATTAAGGTGTTCTAAAACGTTACTTAGTTACAGGCTCAAAAGAAACTTCACTATTCTATATACAATCTGATGTACATAGATGAATCTTAATTAATCTAAAAGCCTTACAACCTCTTTAGAGTCTATCCCTGTGCATGGTTATATAATAAATGACATCAAACATGAAGTGGTTACCATGGTTAATAGACTTCAGAGTGATAAAACATCTTTCTTAAAGCCTTATGAACAACTAATTTACATATTTTACAAACCTACACTTATTTAGGTGTCATTTTTCGAGCAACTAGAGATTTCAATCCTACATAAGCTCTTATTTTGGATAACCTAATATCTGCACTGAATTCATACTTCAACCTGCATCGAATTTGCCTTAGAAGGAACTTTTACAAAGTTATTTTCATGTCTAAAGTGTTTCCATTGACTGTCCAGATCTGTTCTCTGATGTGGACATTTTGATAACATGAGTTATCCCCGGTCCAAATCTGACTTCAGTAGACGTTTCCAGCCCACAAATTATGAAAATAATCACAGGTTTTCCAGACCTCTGAGTATTAGTAGTGGAGACTTAGTTTGGTTGTGGAGTTATTTGGGAGCTCTTCTTCAGCCTTCAAGAGAGATGTATTGAATCATTTGATGAGTTGACATTTCTCTTGACTTTTTAGATCTCCAGTTCATTTTTCTTGTTCTGTCAATTTGACTTGTAAAGAGTCCTGATTTCAAACACACTTGTCTTTTTTTCATAGGGATGTTTATTGTAACTGTGTCAAGTTAGTTAGCACAACAATCAGAGAATTGAAATCAGGGGTTTTTTAATTTTTAGGGTTTTGAGTTTTTCTCTAGGCGGTCATTTTGTATTGGAGCATTAGTGAAATTTACACATTGCAGAGGTAAGCGCAAAGCTCTGTAGCTCCTGTATTTTTCAAGATATTGAGTTCAAACAAAAACCATAATAAGGGCAATGATTTGCTGAACCTTTTTGGTCTTATGCTTTTTTAACCCATCGCAGATCGAATAGCGTGGCGCGCACCTGGGCCTAAACTATATGACCGGACACAGGGACTAAACTCCCCAAACTAATATCAAGTATTTGAGACAACAGTGAACAGGAAATGGTAATAAAGATAAGATAAGGAGACAAACAAATAAGTGCGTCAAAACATACAGGTGCATTGTAACAGCAATAACATTGACCCTGAGAGCCGTGACGCAACTGTAACAACAAGTGCTGCAACGTGGATTAAGTCCACTCTTGATCCGCTATGGGTTAAGCAAACTTAATTGCTTAATTTAGGCAGATTGTTGTAATTTAGGTTTAGGAACGTTAGTAAATCTTTAACTTTAAAAAATTAAAATCTATTTTTAAAGTTAAAATGTTTATAGAAAGCAATGAGACGAACAATCTTTTTTTTCTGGGTAGAGGCTTGGTAGTATACTACTTCTTAAAAAATATTCAGGTCTATAAACCTTATTCCTATTTTTAATGGATCTAGTTGAACTTTGTGATTTTTCAAAAAAATCTGCTATTTCAACCTTGAATATCTCATAAGGGTCACACATTAGCTCTTAGAGTGCTAGAATGTTGCCTAGTATGCATGCGAGAAACCCCAGTCTTGGCACTATGTAGTTGTACAAGAAAGCCCAGGCCGATATTAATAGTTTTGCAGCTGTTTGGAAAAACCAGTATATATCTTTGCTATCTCTTGTTAAAAATTTATATTTTTTGTTTGGTTTTATTTACAAAAACAATTTCTAACCAAAAATAATACTTACAGTATCATGCAGATAAAATATGATATTTTTAAATTCAGAAAATTGTTATCTAGCAATAAATTCCTTAATAATTTTTTTAAGCTTGATTGATTAACATTTAGTCCAGTGAAAAATTCCTCACACTATTAGCTGATTTTTTCAAAACAGGACATAGTTTTGTACATAGACATAAAAATACAAATTTCTATCTTGAAAACTAAAGATTTTCTTCCATTCTTTCAAATTATTGCAATTTTTCATTTACTGTTTAACCTCTTTAAGATGAGCAGGCGGATAACCCCCTGCCCTTATTTGTTGAAAAATACAAGCGGGCGGATAACCCCCTGCACCTATTTTGTTGAAAAATACAAGCGGGCGGATAACCGCCTGCCTGGCAACTTTCGCATAATACTCGGATAATTACGAAAATACGACGAACAAAAATAATTTTTTTTATTGGGGCATATCCGGTGACCATAACTTAAGTATTTCTGAACATATGGTCACAGCAAAATACAACTTATGTCTTTGTTTACAACAGCTGACAATGCACACCAATTTTAAGGACAGTCGAGAGCGTGCGCTGTTTCTTACTCATTGTTTACATTCCATTCCAGTCTGTTACGTTGAGGTTGTGTGCTACATGTATTGTTTGTAATAAGAAAAAGGAAACGATCCACTTTTATTTGTATATTTTGCAAAGAAGGAGTTCATCCAATTTTCTTCTTGAAACATACATGTGCAAATTAATTTTTATTTATTGTTGTATTAGTGTATTTATTTTTATTGTGTTCTTTACATAGTTTTGAACAATAATACATATAATTACAATGAATCTGAACAAATATGTCCTATGGATAGCTCTATATTGTAAGTAAACTAACTTACCGGTAATTGTTTGACTTGTGTTTTTTAGCTCTTTTTATGGAATATGCAATTTTGTAGTTTTTACATTTTCTGTTATAAAAAACTTATTTATAACATTTTATATTTGAATAGAGGAATATATAAGGAATAAAATAATAATAGTTCTCATGGTAAAAATATTTCTTTTTATTATAGTTAACTAGCAGTAAACTTAAAAATAAAAAATAAATAAAAATTTTCAAAAATATATTATAGTAAAATATTTTTTGATAATAAAACTTACTAATAAATATTACTACTTTGTAGACAATTTAATTATGTATATATGAGTAAAAGTTTATGTACTATGTATAGTAGGCTATTTAACTTATGAATTAAAAAAAAAAAAATACTATATTTTCAATAATTTGACCATTGCCTTCATCAGCGTGCCTGTTGAAAAAGAAGGTCACTTGAAATATGGGGTACTTAAAATAATACCAAACATTTTTTTCATCCTAAAAGGGTTATTAACTTAGTTAAAAGTAAAATATTCTTCACAATTAGTGTTTCTAGGAATATTTCAAATTACGCTATTCTTAGTTTCACAAAATAAACAAAATATTCACATATACATTATCAATTATTTTACATATTATGGTAAAAATAAAAAAAACACGGATGTGGAGTGGTAGAAAGTAAGGATGAAGCTCCTTTTTACATGTGTTTTGCAAATAAATTGGCTTTTTTCTTTTTCCTCCTATCCGAGCCTCAAATTTAAAGGTAACAACACTAAAACGCTAAATTAAACTAGAGCGAAGTGTAAAAATCACGAATAAATATTGAACAAGATAACACAACTAAATGCAACAGCTGATTGACAAAAGCTCATGGCGTTGCCATGAATATATAAATTACAAATTATTTAATGTACTGTATATTATTATGAACAAGCACTATATAACAATTTATTTATAAAATATTGATCTTTCGTGATTATATTTACAACTAGTTTAACAAATAATAGCCTCATAATTAATAATATATAGTTTTTTGCTGTGTCCTAGTCAGACGTTGGGTTTTTTCGCACAACTTAGCAGCATCCTCCTAGTCGGATGTTGGCACTCAAAGGGTTAACATAACCAAATCGTTACAAAATACTCTTTACTTGTCACTGAGAATCTATTACTTTTTGAGTTATAATTTTTTGAAATTAATAAAAAAGTCATTTTTGTATGCATTTTTACAAGTTCTAAATAGTTGATTATTTTTATTAGTAAATCCCCAACAATTGAAACTACAATATTTTATTTTGATATATTGTCAGCTTTAGCAATATTGCTTGCTCTTCATGCTCCCACTTTTTACTAGAACAGTACAGCACTGGTAGTGTGAATGATTGACATCATTCAAGTCTCAGCTTGCAGACTCCACCACTTAGGCATTCATGAGTCAAAAGTGTCAGTATAAACCATAGCTATTAGTGATCAATGTGCATGAGATGTTTTGGATCTAGTGTTTAGTTGAGCTTGTGTTATAATGGTGTGTTCTTCAGTGACTGGTGAGTTGTGCCATAAACTTGCTTATCAACCTTTTTCTTAGAAAAAATACTAAGTGAATGATTGAACTAAAACAGAACAAACATTATTGGAAATAAGAACATCAAATAAACTTAAAACCATTTGCAACTATCGTAAAATAAATACCTTGACAAGTACCATCATGTGTTTGGGAGACATTGTAGTGATTCTTTAGGTTATCTCAAAAAACCAAGCACAAATGGATTAATCCTAGATTGTGAGGAACGACATAATTTATGTGACTTAAAAAATCCCTTCTAAAAGCGAGGAACGGCATAATTTATGATGTTGCATTAAAATCAATAAAAGATATGTTAATTATCAAGCAATCACTACAAAGTTGGTACCAATTGACGCAGTATGTTCTGTTCTATTCATATCAGATTTAAAATAATTTTTTATGCCATTTTATAAACATAGGAAATAAAATTACAACATGCAACTTTAAACTCCCGCTCAATTCCCGCCCGGCGAAGGTCTGGAGGGAGTAAAATTGCTAATGTTTGTTATATTACTGAAGAATAATCAGAAGATGGAATAAGACGTACCAAATGTCAGTCTGTAGAGAATGAAATACTCTATCCAACAAAAAATTTCATTCTCAGCTGCATTGGGTATTTTACAAAAATTGTTTTTGTATACCATTGTTTATATAATTTCCCAAAAGCGAGGTACGGCAAAATTTATGCTGTTTAGTTAACACTTTATTTATTGAGATATAAATTTAAAAAAATGATCCAAATAGACAAAGAGTGGATCGATCCCTACGCTTCGAGCAAATTTCGTGCAGTAGGTTGGCAATGGTCATGTGACAAGTTTTCACTTTACTGGAAGAAGCAGAGCCTATCAACCAGAGTAGACATAGCCATTTTTACTTGTTGCACATGTGATTTTCTCTGTGAGTGTTTTATTCGCTGTAAGTGTTATAAATTACTATTTGAGTGAAAAAAAATCATGTGTTGTGTTTAGTGTGGTCATAGTACAATGTGTTATAGTGGTTTATAGTCTCTAAAATAATCAGAAATAGTGAAATTGATACTTATGTAGGTACTAGCCTAAACATTTATTTTTTATCTGATTTCAGCAAACAACGTGTGTAGCTACTTAGTGTGTAGGATACTGTATTAGTGTAGCCTACTTATAATAATCTTAGAAACAAAATTAAAAAATAATATTTATTATTTCAATGCAATCTAAATTGATTGTTTATTTTATTTATGCGAAAACAATATGACATAGTATATTATTACATAGCCCAAAAACCTTATTTATGGCATTACTGTAATACATTTTTATATTTCTCCTCATAAATTTGTGTTCTATCAAGTGTTACTGTTATAAAAATTCCCAAAAATTATTTTTTATAATGTTTACAATATGTACTACTTTTCTAGTATCGTTTACACAATTTGCACACGCTGACTTATGGTGTTATAAATTTTATACGTTTTGGAATAGTTTAATATATTTTACATTTTCTTGAAGCTAATAGATTGTACTAATACAGTACATGTAGCAAAAAATTATAAAAAATTATACATACCCCTTGTTTTTAGATTGTCATGTAATTTTTCACTGACATTTTTTGTTTCCGTGGTAACATTTTTATTTCTCCCAATAAACTAAAAATATAAAAATTTGTGTATGGGTACAGTATGACTAATTTTTCTAAACAACTTTTTCTTGTCTATTCAATGGTGATTTTTTTGAATTTTTACATGTACTATTTGATTGCATACCTACAGTGATCATACTGTACATTTGCACTTTTTCATTTTTGCGTTTTATGTAAAGAAACACTTAAAAAAAAGCCTAGTAGTTTATCTAAAATGTAACAACATATTATTATAGTGCACTAAATAATAAACAATTTGGCTATCTTGGAATTATTTATAAAAATTGTTTAGTGCTCCTAAGGAGGGTTATAAGTTATAATTTACATAATTATTTACTAATCTTTTTTGTAATTGTTGATGGTAGTATGTGAAAGTACAGTTCTTGAGAAGAAAAACGATATGATAAAATTTACATTCGGAGCATATTTAGTTTTTTTTATGATTTTTACAAAAAAAATGTGTGCAGTGCCGAAAAAACCTAGCATTAGGGAGCACACATTGGTTCATCTGATGCTCACGATTCAGGGTTAAGAGTCCAAAATGTAATAAAAATATATTTGGTATGGCTTTAGAAGAAGAAACAAGTGATGTCGATATGGATTTTCAACTACAAAATACTGAAAAGCTATAAGAGAAAATAAGATCAGCAATAAAATGATATTCTTTCTAAGAAACTGTAACACATGAGGAAGGAAACAATGAAAGGGAAGATGCACTGTCAGAAGAATACAAGGAGCTTATTGAAAAATTAATAGAAAAATGTGCATTAGTCAAAAAGAAGACACAAATTTGGTCATCAGTCTTTTACCAAGCAGTTGGTCAAAGAAAAAAAAATATGTGGGGAGTTAATGTAACAGATTACCAAGTACGATTAGCAAGAAAATCAATAAAAACTTAAGGTGTGTTATAAAATCTAAAAAAAGAGACAGGGTAACAAACTCAGTGATGAAATTGTTAATGATGTTGTTAAATTCAATGAAGAGGATGACAACAGTCGACTTTGCCTGGAAAAAAGAATACGTGTCGATTGGTAAAAAAGCGTACAAACAAAAGCAATTAATTCACTTTAAATGAGTTGTTTATCAGTTTCAAGAAAAAGTATCCTGATCATAAAGTTGGCAGATCAGCTTTTTGCTCGCTGAGGCCAAATGATGTGTATTGCCAAGAGCAGCTGGTACTCATAACGGTTGCATTTGCAAATACCATCAAAATGTTAATCTTATGTTGGAAGGAGCTAAATTAAATACATATTACAACGATCTGATTGATATGCTGGTTTGTGACTAAGGAAAACGTATGTACTGTTTGTATGATAAGTGCAAGTTCTGCCCAGGAAAGGATTTTTTTTGGTGTTATTACACGATGAACCTGATGACCTTTCTGAAGTTACAACGTTCAAGCAATGAATTAGTACAGATCGAGCAGAATTAATCACTCAAGTGATGCGGCTTGATGAATTCTTTGAAGAATTAGTTGAAAAGCTAGATTAGATTAGATTAGATACACCGGGTTGTGGTCCTGTCACCAAGCCCACCGCGCCTAGACTCCATGGTGCCCCGAGCCTGACGACTGTGGCCTTGTGTCACAAGAGACCAGTCCCCCTTATGAAGGACATGATCTCCCCGAGTGTAGCCCTTCTAATATCCTCTGGTTCCAGAATAGCGGCACCCAGAGTCCTATGCCTAAGAGATGAGAGAGCTCCATAATGACAAAAAATGTGTATTGAGGTCTCCTCATCCTTCTCATAAAGCCTACATGTGGAGTCTTCTGTTAGGCCCATTATCTTCATATGTTTGTGAAGAAGATTATGTCCGGTCAGCATTCCCGTAGCCGCCCTCACCTTGGCCCGGTTACAGTTCAGCAGATCTCTGCTGTACCTGCGATCCGGTCCTTGGATAAGTGCACGAGACTGCCTGAGCCCGGACTCGGTCCTCCATCTGCCATCATGTTTCTCAGAGGTCCACCTGTCTATACTTCCTTTTATCTTTTGAAAAGGAATTCTAAGAGCCGGCTCCGGCCCCAGCAGAGGGCACTTTGTCACTCTCCTAGCCAGTTCTTCTTGTGTGGCTATCATGATAGCCATCACTTCCGCCTGGAAGACGGTCGCATGGGCTCCCAGAGGTACAGACAGGACTTTCCGTGCCCCCCTCCCGTACACCCCAGCACTCGCGCCTCCTTCTGTAAGTGAGCCGTCTGTTTACCAGACGCTTCCTTTCACTTGTGCAGGCTCGGTACTCCCTATCCACTTATCTCTACTTGGAAGGAAGGCCCTGACCTGCCAGTCAATTCTGTACCTAGGTATCATTAAGTTTGTTCCCATCAAAAGCAACGGGTCCGTCCCTAGATAGTATTTCCCCATGGAGTCCTGGTTGGCCAGTCAACCAGCCACCAGTCGTCCTTATTCTAAAGGCCGCTTTAAAGGCCTCCCCTTTTACAAACAGGTCCATTGGGCGGAGCCCAGTGAGGACCTCCATCGCCGCCAAAGGTGTTGTTCTAATTGCGCCTGTAATTCCCAGGCATGCCATTCTCTGACATCTGTCTAATGTTAGCCTTGCACTGTTCTGTGCCATGGCCGGCCACCAGACAACTGCCGCATAACATAAGGAGGGCCAAAGTACACTCGTGTATAGCCAGTAAACCATCTTTGGTTTAAGACCCCACGTTGTCCCAATGGCCCTCCGACAAGCCCAAAAAGCCATTCTGAACTTCCTGGCTTTCTCCTGAAGGTGATTGAGCCAGTTCAATTTAGCGTCCAGGATAACCCCCAGATACTTAACCGATCCTGTAGCTCTTAGTTCTATATTTCCCATGGTGGGCATGTACAGGCCATCCAGCCTCTTCTTCCTAGTGAAAAGAACAAGTTCTGTCTTGTTAGGGTTAACAGAGAACCCCTTGTCCCTACACCACCTTTCTAGGTATCTCAAGGCAGCCTGGACGATGTCCGACACCGTGCTGGCAAACTTATCAACACCCAGTATACACACATCGTCCGCGTATGCCCAGGCATATACCCCCATCCCGTTCAGCGCCCTTAGTAAGTCATCAACCACCAGGGACCACAGGAGAGGGGAAAGGACGCCCCCTTGGGGGCAGCCGCTTCCGACTACAACCTGAACCGACGCTTCGTTCAATGTTGCCTTAACCATTCTGCTGCATAGGTAGGCTTCAATCCATCTGACAATAATGCCTTTGACGCCCATCCTAACGACAGCAGCGATCATAGACTGCAGGGAGACATTGTTAAACGCCCCCTCTATGTCCGTGAAAACATCCATGGCTAGCTCCTTCTGCCGGATCGTCTCCTCAACCCTCATGACGAGTCTGTGAAGAGTCGACTCCACAGATTTCCCAGCCATATATGCGTGTTGATTTGTATGGAGCGGGTTATCTCTCAATACCTCGTCCCTCATATACCTATCGACCAGCCTCTCCAATGTCTTTAATAGGAAAGACATAAGGCTGATCGGTCTGAAATCTTTAGGTCTGGAATGTGTACCCCTTTCAGATTTGGGGATATAGACCACTTTTGCGGTCCTCCACAGCCTTGGGAGAAAACCCAAGGCCAAGGAAGCCCTACATATTGTGGTCAGGTGGGGTAGGAGCGACTCCAGGCCCCTCTGCAAGTGCACAGGCAGGATGCCATCCGGCCCAGCACTCTTGAAGGGGGCGAAGCACTCAACTGCTCACTTAATCCTTTGATCTGTGACAACCTTATTTGCCTCACTTCAGTCCCCGTGCGAGAGTCTGGTGCAAGCCCGCCTCACCAAAGTGGGGGGCCAGCCGCCGGTTCCTCGACGGATCCCGGGAAGTGAGTCTCAAATAAAAGTTGCAAAGTCTCTTCTTCCGATCTGGTCCACTCCCCATCCTCTTTAATGAGGGGTCCCAGTCCTCCCCCAGGGTCCTTAGCCAATACTTTGTGAAGCCTAGACATCGCTGAGGTCGTCTCTATAGAGGTACAAAAGTCTTTCCAGGATTTCCTGGAGAATCTGCGAACCTCCCGTCTGTAATTTCTTTGGGACTCCTGGTAGGCCAGCCAGTCGGCATCACTGCCAGATCTATTGGCCTTGCCGAGGAGCCTTCTGGTTCTCCTTCGATGGGCCTCTAATTCTTGAGTCCATCTCCGGCCTCGAGCACCCCTTTGTGTAATCAAAGGGCAGTTGTTCTCATAAGAGGTGATTACGGCCTCCGTAAGGAGTGCTACCCTCTCCTCTAGGTCCTGTTCAGATCGAATCTGGCCTTTAGGAATTAGATCCAGTCTGTCAGACAGTTCCACCGCATAGGAGGCCCAGTCTGTCTGTCTGGGATTCCTGTACACCCTCAGTGTTGTCTGGCCCTCAAGCACAAAGCAGATGTGTCTGTGGTCTGACAACGAGGGTTCCTGCGAAACTTCCCAGTCCCCAATGTCATGAAACATTGAGGCTGAGGCCATAGTTATTTCTATAACCTCCCTCCTAATGATGTTCGAAAAGGTTGGGAGATTACCCTTATTAAGTGCCAAAAGGTCGGTACCTCCCAGGTATTCTGCAATAGCAAGGCCCCTCTCGTTCGTGTCACTGCTTCCCCAAACCTCATTGTGAGAGTTGGAGTCGCAGCCGACCACTAGCTCAAGGTTCCCACTCCGGCAGTAATCCACCAACGCCACCATCTCTCTTGATGGTGGGAGGATCGTCCTATCGTATGGGAGGTATACTGATGCAACCACCAGTTTCCTCCTTACGCCATTGAGCTCTTGCAGTTTAATTACCACTGCAACTACATCTCCTCCACAGAATTTTGGTATGGGCCAACTATCTACGCCTGCAACCAAAATGGCCGCCCGCGGTTTCAGCCCACCCAATCCCCCGTAGAGCTTATATGTAGGAATGTTAAGACCCTTAATACAGTTATCCCGAATCCACGGTTCCTGAATCAGAGCAACATTAACCCCTCTATCTCTTACAGTTCTAGCTAGTATAGTAGAGGCCTCAATACTATGATTGAGGTTGGCTTGTAAAAAACTTTCAAGCCATTTCCTCGACTCCAGCACCTTGATCCTCGGTCCCCCTCTTACTTCGGGTAGCCCAAGCCGCTTCTTGTCTCTACCGTTGAGATGGTAGCTTTCCCTGAAACTCAAACAGAGAGAGTTAGTGCCTAAAGAGTCAAGCCCTAACCCTACATCTATCAGAGTTCTTATCATATTATTTAGAGGAGTTTCCTGCGGGCAGCATGGCCGTAGCCATGCCGACTCTGCAGTATAGCTTCCTCTGCTGAGCCTCCATGACCTTCAGTGAGGCAGAGTCCATCGTGACCACAAGTCTGACACCCGTAGGTGCCTCCTTACGGTCCAGTGTCCTCCACAACTCAGTCTGGAGGCCTGGGTTAAGGTGTGAAAGTCTCTTTAGGTAAGTCTCTGTACTCGCCGGGGGACCCGGAACCCAGAGAAATACCTTCTTGAAGCTAGGAAGTGCATCCATACTTACTACCTTCAGTACGGATCCCTCCCATAACTTGATCACAGGAGTGATGGTCTTCACCCAGTCCACAGTGGACTGGTCTTCACAGACCACCATGACAGCACCCTTGGACAGGTACGTGTCTCGGATTCTCGGCAGCCAGTCCCCACCAAGGAGCCTGTCCACCTCCGAGCCCACGGCAACCTGTAAATCCCGGAGCTGTGTGCCTCCTGATCTATTTTTGCCAGAGGGAAACCCTCTCTCACTATTGCCACCCTCAGGCCAACCTCTGGCATAGGAAGCTTTTAGGCGCTTCTCTCCTTTAGAAGATTTGGGAGTGGTTCCCTGGGGCCTAGGTTTTTTCCTAGGTTTGCCCTGGGTCCCCTCTCCCGTAGGGGAGGCTTTTAAGCCTGGTTGGTCCGACAAATCGTCCCTACCACGCTTAGTGCCGGTTTTCTGGGTCTCAGCAGGGTTCCCTGACGTGCACTGTAGGTCGCCCTCAGCGCCCGTCTGGTTCCCTGTTGCCTCCGGCACCAGTTCTCCGGCTTTCGCCCTCCTCCTCCTCCTTTTCTCCGCCCCACTGGGCCTTTTTCTCTTCTCCCTCCGATCTGCCAGTGTTCCAGGTCCAGGTTTCCCTGGACCCTGGGCCACTGACGTCCCCTCCCCCTTCTCCCCCAGATAGAGGTCCACGCATTCCTGCAGGGCTTGCACCTCTAGGGAGGGAGGGTGTGGAGAGGATGAGAGAGACTTCATCCTCATCCATCAGGGTCTGAGACTTACGCACGAAAGCCTCAAAGGCCTCCTGCATGGTCCTAATACTGCCAGACTGGGCAGGGTCCGAAGACTCGCCGCCCTTGTCTGCCTTCACCACTGAGCTGGGCCGCTCACTCTCCTCTGGCACGTTCAAGACTGTTTCCTTTTTGTACTCGTCCATTTCCTGTAAAGATTATTGTGTTTGTGTTTGTGTGTGTGTGTGTGTGTGTGTGTGTGTGTGTGTGTGTGTGTCCGTTTTCAAGTTCCAAGGGCCATCCATATTCCTTTTGCCATCTCCCCCCCGAGCATACCCACGCCCCCAGGGACCCCTGTGGCCTCGGAAGTGCCCTCCTAGCCCGTCTACACGGTCCCATCCAGTCACCAACTGGCAATGTAAACAGGATCGGGATTTTCGCCAGCTGATAGGGCAGCCACCACATGCTGGTGTGGCCAGGTCGGGCCCCTATACTATCTGGCAGCCCGGTGTGCCATCCCGGTTTTAACAACTGTACCCTCAAGAGCCCTAGGGTCATGGTACCCGCGGTGTGGTGGCTCCATTCCTACTTCTGGCCCCTGAGACTGTGTCATGTACTTGTATGAGCTGGGTGTGGTGCTGAGTTCAGGGTCCGCGGGGTCACTGCTCCCGTCAGCTATCACCTCAGCTGCCCCTGCGGGCCTCGGTCCGGGACTGCTTATTGGGGTTGCCCCTTATTCACAGTTGTCCACCCCGTCAAAGACGAGATGGAGCATTCGCTATCCGTCACCTGCGACCCGCCCAGTAACTGAGGCTCGCCGTGGGAGTTGAAAAGCTAACTATTTACATCGCTTTATTTCAAAGCTCAGTCAAAATATTTAAGACATAGAAAATTTGTCACCCGATATTTGTGTAACCCTATATGACTTTTGTAGAGAACTTAACGTTTGTTATTTATAATGACATTCAGAGTTTTCATTGGTCCAATCCACAAGCAACCATACACTTATGTGTTTTATTCTATGAAGAATGGTGATGACAAGCTTTACTGCAAGAGCCTATGTATTACAAGTAACAACTTAGACCACAACACCGCTACTGTGTACACCTTTCAAAAAATACTACATTGAAAAATTAAAGAAGGTAGCACCAGTAGTAAACTTCAGTGATGGGGCCAGTAACCAATATAAAAATTAAAAATAAAACAACCAACATATGTCACCACAAGCCCAATTTCAATCTTGATGTTGAGTGGAACTTTTGCTTCTTCCTATGGCTAAAATGCATGAGATGGTATCGGTGGCACGGCAAAAAGAACAGTGACAAAAGCTATCTTGCAGCATCCATATGACAATCAAATAAGTTTTGAATTGAAAATCTGACATTCATTTTATATATAGGGTTGACAAAAATATAGAAACGCTTTTATAACGTTATTTTTTTCAATAGAAAATTTGATTCCTTGCTTTTTTAAAAAATAATTGTGTTCCGTAGAGTTTAATTTTTAATCAGAATAATAATTTACTTAAACCATTAAATAGCGGTGAAATACTTACTTACTTACTCCTGTGGCCACTCAAATCCAAGATGATTTTTGGCCTCGCCAACAAGTTGCAACATAGTTGCCTCCACAATCCTCTATCCTCTGCCATTTCGATGTCTCCACCAAGACATCTCACATCCTGTTCCACTTGGTCATCCCATCTTATTCTTGGTCGTCCTAGAGGTCGCCTTCCTGCTGGTTTCCCCATCCATACCCTTCTTACCATTTTTTCTTCTTCCCTTCTCCTCACATGACCAAGCCATCTTATTCTTCTGCTTCTAACCACCGCCACAATATCAGGTCTCTTGTACAGTTCTCTAAGCTCTCTGTTCTTTTTTATTCTCCACACTCCTGATTCATAGGTAGGTCCATATATTATTCTTAAAATTTTGTTTTCAAATGTAATCAATCTTTTTTTGTTATACATTGTTAGGGTCCACACCTCAGATCCATATAATAAAACAGGTTGTACAATAGCTATATACATTCTTATTTTTGTGGGTCTTGACAGTAGTTTACTTTGGAATAGTTTCAGGAGACTCCAGTAGCATCTATTTGCTGCATTAATTCTGACTTGTATTTCCTCTTCCATTTTATTTTGGCTAGTCAAAGTAACTCCTAGATACTTGAACTCTTCAGTGGCTAAAAATTTGTAATCCATTACGTCCAGTGTTGAGTTGATTGGCTCTGCCTGTCTCCCTATCTTCATATATTTAGTTTTTTCTTCGTTCACTTGAAGACCTACTTTGTTGGCTTCTTTTAACAGGACACCTGCTAGCGTTTTTAGATCATTTTTATTATCAGCTACTAATACCACATCATCAGCAAATGCTAAAATATTGATTATACCTTCAATGTTTGCGCCTATTTGTACCGATTTTGTCACTTTCAGTGCTTCTTCAAGAGCGAGGTTGAACAACAGTGGTGACAACGCATCTCCTTGTCTTACCCCTGTTTTAACGTCAAAAGTGTCTGTAAATTCTCTTTCTATTCTTACTTTCCCTCTTGAGCCTTCAACACACATTTTTGTTGGTCTAATTATCTTTTCTGGGATGTTTTTTTGTTTAAGATATGTCCACAATTTTGATCTCACAATGCTATCATAAGCCTTTCTAAAGTCAATGAATAATATATATAGATTTTTGTTATATTCCCAGTATTTTGAGGCCAACTCTTTTATAATAAATATTTGGTCAGTAGTTGATCTGTCTTTCATAAAGCCTGCTTGTTGTTCTCCTATTATTTCTTCTCCATATCTTTTTAGTCTGTTTAATATTAGTTTTGACAGTATTTTATATGTACAATTAAGTAGTGATATTCCTCTATAGTTTGTACATTCCTGCTTATCTCCTTTTTTGTATAGTGGTATTATCACACTCTCTTGCCACTCCACTGGCATAACTTCCATTCTCCAAATTTTCAATATCATTGTATGTAGGAATTTCATTAATTTAATACCACCACTTTTGATTATTTCAATAGGTATTCCATCTTCTCCTGGTGCCTTCCCATTTTTTAATGTTTTCATCACTTTCTCAATTTCCTCTATAGTTGGTTCTAAAACATCTTCCTGATTTACATCCTCTATGTTCACCTCTTGTTCATCTTCTATGTTATTATCAGCATTTAATAAGTCTTCAAAGTAGTTCTTCCATCTTTGAAGTATTTTAGATGTTTCCACTATTGTATTTCCATCTTTGTTTTTTACTCCCATTACTTTAGGACTGTAACCTTTCTGAAATAATCTCACAGTTCTGTGAAATTCCTTAGTGTTATTCACTGTTAAATCTTGTTCCGCCTTTGTTAGTTTATTATTTATAAAATGTCTTTTTACTCGTCTTAATGTTTTATTTACTTCCAAGTTTATTTCTCTGTATGTTTCCTTAGTTTCAGCATTTCTGCATTTTAGATGTTTATTTTTTGCTTCCTTTCTTTTAATTACTAATTCTCTGCACTTCTCATTGAACCAGGGTTTTTTTGGGTTCTTTTTCTTTATAAAAACTTCATTTGCTGTTTCTTTTATGTTCTTTTTGAAGGTTTGCCTTATAGCGGTGAAATAATATTGTTAAAATTAGTTACTTTGATATTTAAATGACCGTTACTCTGTAAGTGATAAATGTTACGAAGTCCGTTTTGTAGCAATTTTAGAATATAGAAGGCAACACCAGGAGCAGAGTTTAGTACTATTTTATTTCATACTAAACTAGACCTAGGCTTACATTGAAGAGTTTCGAAGACAAAATGTCGCCTAGATGGCGTAAAAAAGTATGTTTTTAGTAACCATGATCATGTACAAAAGTTCACTTGTAAAAGTT
The DNA here is from genome assembly GCA_035578905.1 of Stictocephala bisonia. Lineage (NCBI taxonomy): Eukaryota > Metazoa > Arthropoda > Insecta > Hemiptera > Membracidae > Stictocephala > Stictocephala bisonia. Next base: position 583,974 of record JAQJVL010000407.1, on the reverse strand, counting down.
GTGAAAGTGTTTTTATATTTTTTTCCCACCCTGTATGTACCCACTGAAGAGGTTCAGTTAAACAGAAAAAAATTAGAAAAGCCTTTTGATGCTTGCAAAAGAGTTGTAAATATAAAGCCATACAAAAGATTTGTTCTTTGAACCAACTGAAATATAAGATGTTATAATATACTCTTAACAAACTTCACAGGCTTGTTATATGGATCATTTCCAACAACAGATGTCCTTTATGGGTTTATCGTATTGTTAATTGTTACCGAGCTATTGACTTTTATAATATTTTTAAAAATATTGCAACAGAAAAAATCATTTTTATGCAAGAAATAATGCACGCAGAGCCTTAAAACTTTTACATTATCATTTTAATCAGTATATTTGCATAACTATACTGTTTTAAGGCATTTCGGGACGTTAAAAACATAAATTAATAGTGTTTAAACTTTATTTTTTAATCTAAACATAGAGTTACTACTACATTCAAACGGTGACTGCAAATGTATTTTTAACCTAAGCTAATGCCCAATAATCTTAAATCTTAAAAACTTCCCTAATTAATGTAGATTTAAAAAATACTAACACATGAACAAATTCGTTAGTTTCATTTGAGAATTGGTGTATTTTTCTAAATAAGTACATGTTTTTGCGGGCTGGCCACTTGTCCACCCTCATGTTGCGGCGCTTCTTCGCGAAAGTTTTACGCATGGACTAAAGGCATGGAAGTCATTTCAAAAAGACTAGATCAATAATGTAACTGCTATTTAAACACACATTTTGTGCTGACATTATAATTTTATTAGGTAAATAATGTTTAAACACTACACTAATTTATTAAACTAGTTTAGTCTCCTGCAGTACATCACAAACAATCCCACTAATATCAGGGCCCTACAAACAAAATTAGCTGTTAATAACACACAAATCAAATTAGCTGTTGTTGTTGGAGTAGATGTTTTATTGTTCACCAGATGGCGTTAATAAACATTGAATATTTGATATCGGTTCAATTTTGAAAATTGTCATTGTCTTTTGTGTGTTGTTTGCTGAAATAATCTATTTTTTATTTCATGTTTGTTTTTTAAGTGTTTCAGTTTGTATTATGACATATCTTTCACTGTTAGGGTATTCTCCTATGAGGAAAATTATTCAAAGACGTGCATTTTTGTATGGTCTTTGTAACGGAAATGCCCGTGCTGTTGCAAGGGAATATAAAGTTAGGTATCTTAACAGAGAACAATTCCCTGATCATATAGTATTTGTGTATATCCATAGGTCTTATCAGGAGGGTAAGAATCCCGGACATTCTGAGAGGTTAGGCAGAACCCGTATTAACAATAATTATGATGAAATAATTGTAAATATGATAGAAGAAGATCCAACAACAAGTGTCCACCGATTATCCAGACAGACTGCCATACCAAGTTTATCAGTTCACCGGAGCCTTAAAAGTTACCAGTTATATCCTTATCATATGCAGCGAGTTCAATCTCTTCTACCTACAGATCATACTAGAAGAGCGCGCTTTTTAGAGAGATGCTTAGAAGAAATTAAGTTCATACTGGCGTTTTCAATAACATTTTTTGGACTGACGAAAGTTTTGTCAAAAGAACAAGAATTTACAATGATCACAACTCCCATTATTGGTCATATGAAGACCCTTAAGTAATAAGAAATTATCACTTTAAGCAATAGTTTGGAATAGACATGTGGGCTGGTATCGTTAAAGGCAAATTAGTTGGGCCATTTGAGTTGTCAGGTAGACTGAATTTATTTTAACTTTCTGGTAGGAGCGAATTATTTTAACTTTCTGCAAAACAACCTTAGAGAAATCCTTGAAGATGTTACATCTGGTATTTGTGAAAATATTTGGTTTCAATGTGATGGCACTCCAGCCCATTATTCTCATGAAGTTAGGCTCTATCTAAATGCCGAATTGCTGGATTGGAAGACGAGGAACCATAGAATGGCCGCCCAGATCACCTGATCTAAACTCCCAAGGATTTATTTTTGTGGGGATACTACAAGAAATTGGTGATTTTTTTCTGATTCCCATACACAGGATGAACTAAGAAACGAATAACAGTTACCAACACAATTAAGAATAATGAACAATCCTTTCATTCTCTAAGGAGAAATTGGCGTCGTTGTCAGCTTTGTATCAGGAAAGAAGGTTGGAATTTTGAACTTTCATTGTAATAGGTATATTTCAAAAAATGGTAGCTTACTGTAATTTATCTAATCTATTTCCTTATTGCTTTGTTTGCTTGTAACAATTAATTTTACTTATAAATTCATCAACTTTAATGTTACTGTATTACACTAAATATTTATAAAATTATTTATTTAATAAAATTATAACGTCAGCACAAAATGTGTGTTTAAATAGCAGTTATATTATTGCTCTAGCCTTTTTGAAATGACTTGTTAGCTTTGTCTATGCGTAAAACTTCCGCGAATAAGTGCCGCAACGCGAGGGTGAACAAGTAGCCAGCCCGCAAAAACATGTACTTATTTAGAAAAATACATCAATTCTCAAAAGAAGCTAACGAATTCGTTAATGTGTTAGTATTTTTGAATTCTGCATTAGTTAAGGAAGTTTTAAAGATATTTGGGCATTAGCTTAGGGTTAAAAATACATTTGCAGTCACCGTTTGAATGTAGTAGTAACTTTATGTTAAGTTAAAAAAAATAAAGTTTAAACACTATTAATTTATGTTTTTAATGCCCGAAACGCCTTAATACAGTATAATTATGCAAATATACTGATTAAAATGATATTGTAAAAGTTTTAAGGCACTGTGTGCATTATTTCTTACATAAAAATGATTTTTTTCTGTAGCAATACACATATTTTTTTAAAATATTTAAAAAGTCAATAGCTGGGTAACTATTAACAATACGATAAACCCATAAAGGACATTTGTTATTGGAAATGATCCATATAACAAGCCTGTGAATTTTGGACGTCGACTTTTGGGACACCCTGTATATACTCTTATTCAATAGAATTCACTGATTGCAAATATGTTGTACACTTCTCTATTAAGGCCTAAGCTCGGAGTAGGTATTAAGGGTTTTATGCAATTGATTATTGTTAATACAAAAGGTTCTCCTTACGCCCAGGCTTAATTCGCTTTAAATCAAATCATAGTCTCAAAAACATTTTTTATTGATATAGTCTATTTTAGTTAAGTGTCTGACTTGAGTTTTAAAATACCAGACTTATTGTAAAACTGAATTATATGAACTGAATTATATTATATAGACAGTTTTCAGTAAGTACAATTATTACACCAAGTTTGAGTTTATTACATCCTACTCAAAATATCAGAACAAACAGAGGTAGATGGTTAAAAAATTTAATATGAGTTTTGATTTAATAATAAAAGTTACAATGCCCAAACATTTCTTAAACTGCCTTTAAAACTGGTTATATTGCAATGTACATAATAATGAATTTTCCGTGTAGGAACATTTAACCATATAACTGACATGGTAATACTCTGTCCTGTAGCATAGTTATTAATCTGAGAGAAGCAAGTACTCTAGTAATAAATCAATCACTCTAACTTGCAACAAGAACTATCGATCGTGGTTGAGTAGCAATTCCTGTAATATAATTTGTCCTAACGTTAAGGTTTCACAAGTATCAAATTTCTATGACATAATGTCAGCGAAAGAATAAAATTCAAGTATTGAACAAAATGCGAAGTCAGCCATTATCCTTATCTTAGTGGTGATCATTTTATTTCCCTTTTCTACTTATTATTATTTTTTTATCTATTCTTAAAACGCTGATTGTTAAGATATGGGCTGATATGGATTTCAAATAAGTGTGATAATTATTAGCGAATAGTTTTCGTTACAGACTAAAAACGACTATTCTTTAGAAAATAATTTTTATTTTATTTATCAACGCCAGTGCCACTTTTGTTAATGGAGTTAATTAAGTTAATGGAGCGCTCATAGCTAAGCTTTGGCTTGCTACGCAACCGGTTCGGTTCGATCCCCGATGTGACCATTAACATAAGGAACATGCAAAGAAAGTTATTAATAGCCAACTCGTTTCATTGAACAAACTTTGAAATGAAAATATATATAAATCCGCTGTATTAAAAAGAGAGGGGACATGCTTTTTGTGGAGGAAAATCATTGTTTGACAACCTAAATGTTACTATCAGCAGTGAAAAATTACTGTGTTTGTTTAGAGGTAACTTGTTTGTAGTGCTTTTTATTTATAAATGTTACTTTATTTTACTAACTTGTATATTCAAATTCATCAGTTCATCACCTACAATGTTTTGTGATTAAAAAAAAAAAAAAAAAAAAAAAAACTTACTATTGTTTACTTATTACTATAATATAATTTATTGTCGACTAGATACAAACAGACAGTCCAAGGAAATGCATTTGTTTTGGACACGTGGCTGTGCTGCTATCTAATCTAGTGGTCAGGCTATTGTTTGGCATACTATTAGCTGTGCCATTACCCACTTCAGTTAGGGCTGGAGAGAGAGGCAGACTTCTGGCGCTACACTTTAAAACCGAACAGAAAAACCAACTTCACGAGACCTATATGACCTGACAGTCTTCTTGTTTTTATAATCATTGATTATATTAAAACTACCATACAGATTAGATTAGATTAGATTCTACTACCATACAACTACAAACAGTTTGTCATTTTAGGTACAAGTTGGCCTACTATACTTTAATCTGCCATCTAACTCTCAATCACAGTTTATGATAGTCTCCTCACCAATCGAGAAATAAATAAATTATATTCTGTAACAGGTCCACCAAATTGACGATTAAATTAATTAAATTAAACAAAGAATAAATTATTTTAATGAAGAAATGGATACGTTTAATTAAAACGATGGCCGAACATTCAAATAATATTCGGAATCCATTGTAAATTGGTAGCCAACAAATATGGAGAAATGGGCAGGTATATTTGTCCCAGGCAGTCGTTCAAAATCATAAACAACATTCTTTTCATTGTTAGCAAGACAGATAAGACATGTGCCGTCGCATCGTCAGACGAGTCTATATGGCAATCCAGAGGGGTGTCACTGTGACATGCACTGGTCGAGTCCAAGGTAGATGAGAGACGTATTTAGTTAAAAAAATAATCACCAGGGGCACCACCTACCGGGGTAAGAACCGCATGGCATGGGCGGAAGTTGCATCTCTAACCCAATATCATTGGTTTTAACGGACAAAAACGTAGGAAGGGGAACCCACGCTAAACGTTCCAAGCTCGTGCATTTTCAGTCAATCTACGGAAGAAGCAACACCCAGAGACATGGTGATGCACCCGGCAGACCGCATGTGTTACCGCGTGTGACTGTTTAAATTAAAACTAAATTCATCAAATTGTGAAAGTATGTTAATGGAAAACAATTAAGTAGTTCAGATCTTTTTCGTATAATTTTTGTAAATTCGATACAAACACTAATTCATGAAAAATGAAGACCACGTGGAGCTACAAACAACTAAGTTTAAAGATAAGTTTAGTTACTAACTGAATATCCTATGTTTTAGTCATTAATAATCAATTAATAATTAAATTCATTTTTTATATTTAAATTTTGAAAAAGAAAGTAATAAAAAATAAATAAAAGAATGTATTAATAATAATAAATTAACTTTGTAATACAAGAGTCTTTATTCATTGTAATTTACAGCCTCACCGATTTACCCATTAAATTTAACCCTGAGATAAGAGAATCAAACTTAATTTGTATAATTTTTGATCAAATTAACAAAGAATTTAAATTAAACTAACTCATCAGTAGAGTTATCGTTACAATTCCTAACACTAATTCACATATAATTCAATACTAAACAGGGTGTTCATTCATCATTCATCTCTAAGACGCCGATCGTAGAGATATGGGCGAATATGAGGAGTAAATGAGTGTGATGAGTGTAGATGAACGAGTGTAGTCATTGTTACTATCTGAGTTCGACTTAGCTCAGAAAGGACTATTTATTAATAGCCCAATATCCAGGACAAATAAATAGTTCAAAAAGTCCGAGGACATATTGTTTAGACCATTACAGATAAAGGTACAAAACTTTGCACATTGCTGCTGGACATAGAAAGCTATTTTATTCAGTGATCCACTACCTTAGTAGGGGGATGGCCCAATAGGAGTCGGAAGAAAATCTTAAATGTAAGCATAGGTCGATCGATATACATACCATTTTAAAGGTCTTAGCTAGTAGAACATCACACCGCAAATTAGACCTCAAAAGGTTAATCCTAAACAAAATGGCGGTGCTTGTAAGTTGCAATACTGATCTTATGTGCAAGATTTTAAACCGCCACCATTTTGTGACGGATAAAGCTTTTGAAGTGCGGTTTGCAGCATTCTTCTATGCTTGATTAGCCCTTTAAAATGATGTGCATATCAACCCATGCTTAAACTAAAAATTTTCTATTGACTCCTCATCGACCGTTCCTATAGAAGAATAGCAGGACACTGAATAAATCTTAAAGTAGGTGTTTATGTAAATTAATCATGTGTGAATTTTTGTAGCTTCATCTGATATGGTTACAAAAAAATTTAGCCATTCTCAAACTTGCACATAAGAACAGTATTGAAACTTTCGAGTGCCGCCATTTTGTTTAGGATTAACTTTTTGAGGTCTATTTTTTGGTATGATGTTCTACTAGCTAAGACCTTTAAAATGGTAAGATAGACGAGTAAGTAGCTGGAGTCACCATTAATTGTCTATTATATTGTAGAGTAAGTGGGTGGATTATGGAATTTATGCCATTCCTTGGTAGGATGGATTATTGCATTTCTATACATTACGTTTTTAGAAGTTCTACTAGGATGAGTTATTAATGAAATAGAATTAATAGGGTTGTTTTAAATAGACTTGTGTTTTCAGCTTAAAATAAATTTGAAATGTGTTTCAGCAATGCTGGTGAAGTGGTGATGAACATTTTTGGAGCTCTGATCCCGTGTGCATTACAGCGGGGCTGCTGGTCTAGCGATGATCGCATGACGGAGAGAATGGGAGCTGCTACATCCACACCTCCCGGGGATACACCACCCCCTCATCCCCCAATCATGCCTTCCTCCACATCCGACCAACTGTCTGTTGTCGTCAGGTACTACTAACATGGACTATTATTCATTTTTCTCAGTGTTAAATTTTTGTATTTTTATCATTCTTTAATACATTTTTTACTCATTCAAACTTGTACAGACAATAGTAATTAATGAAGCTACATTCACATTACAGTAGTTACTCGTTATCCAAAATTCTGTCTTAACTGACTTACCGTACTTGTCCCAAAAAATATACTGTTATTAAACTGTGTGAAAATAATATAATGTATTATTGTTCCGTGATAGAGAAAACTTTATGCACCTGGTGATGTTTTGTTGCTTACTGTACTTGACATGATGTTGAAGACTGTACTGTGTGAGCAGACTACATCACTTTTGTGTCAATGTGTTAAGTCCTCTTTAGGGCAGACTACGCTTGTAAAGAGAGGGGGTAGTGATCGCATGACTAATTTACTCTTGTTCAGTAGTTCCTGACAGGTCACGTATTGGTTTTATTAAAGATTTATTACTTAGCAGTATATAATACCGTAAAGTAATTTTAATAGGACAGTGCATTAGGATAGTTTGTTTTTGAAATATTTCAGTAATAATTTAATTGTTTTTGTTATTAAAACTGAACAAGAGTTATTGTTTGTACAATACCTTAGTGTTAATTCTTAATAAATCAATTTATTACTACTAATTAAAATTTTTATTATCATTCCCTATTTTCAGACATTTTTACTTATCCGACGTTATCACGTCCCGTTTACGTCGGATAAGTAAGGCTACTGTATTATAATTGTACCCATATAATGTGTTTTGTTATAAAACTTTTTTAATGTCACATTACTAGAATTAAAAATACTTACTTATAGGTTCAGTTGTTGAATCTTTATAACCCAAGTCAAATAGCATGTGCATGTTTCAGCATGTATGTAACAAAAACAAGCTATTTTCATGTTTAATCCTCGAACTGCCATTTGAATTTGTCTCAGTGGCCGAGTATTTTAGTGACTTTGGACACTATCGAATAAATCTATAAATAATCACACGAAAAATAATAGAAAATATATAATTGTTTTCAGCTTTTTCAATCAATAAGAAAATATGCAATGTTAGTGCTGCACTTTATTTGAAAAAGTTTTTTTATCACTTTAAATTTTAAAAATTCATTTAAAGTTTATTATTACTATCATTCAAATTGTAAAAAGTTTCATTCAACTTATTTAGTCTACAAGATTTTTAGTTTTAGCTTTATAAAAAAAACCAAGATATACAAAAGTTAGGGAATTTTATAACAAAATAAAAGATATTACTTCATATGGGATTCTAGCAAAACAGAAATATAGAAGTCTAATCTTCATCTTCACTTATTTGACTTTTCAATAAGTTCTCTTAGATTACTTGAAAGATCACTAAAATTACGGTCCATTTAGCCACATAAATAAATATATAAAGCACAAAACATTTGTTAAAATACTTCACTAAAATCTAATCAGAAACTATAACGTAAATACAAAAGATAACTAGCACAATTACAACAACTGATATGAGCGCCGGCTGACGTCGTATTTACCGCTGGCGGCAATATGGGACTGAATGCAAGTGAATATTATGTTGATTGCAAACAATCAGTGAATATGGTTACAGATTATTTAGTCAATGATTTATGTGCTGTAACTTTTCCTCTTTCGGTTGATACCAATATCAATGTGTAAATATTGATATTAACTGAAATATTAACATTTCAAATGGTCATCGGTCTCTGCCTGTGACACCGCAACTGTAACACCTGGTAACGGGCATTTGCCATTTCGAAGATTAACCTTGAATGTAAACTTGATCACAGATGTATAAATAATCAAATAATAATATAATTCAATTCCTAATTACATGCAATAACCAAAGCATTTAAATACTGATGAAGTAAAATACAAAAAAAACTTGTTTTAAAGGGAGACATTCAAAATAGAAGTATTTTTCTTTAGGGATCGAAAGAGAATACGAGTTGCAGGGTTTGCCACCCTAAGGAAGAAGTTCATTAGGAAAAGGCGATCATCAAAAGCAATGGATCATGGACGAGTTATAAGAGAAGTAGTCTCCGATTGGAGTCCTCTTGAGGTATGTGATTATATTTTTTTCTTGCAGATACTATTTTATTAATACATTTTGTTTCTATTTTGCTACAACTTGTCCTAGAGCTTTTCCTTTGAATTTAACTGACCTCAATCTGTCTCTTTAATTTGATAAAAGAAGTATTATAGTATTACAATAAGTATAATACAAGTATCAAGTATTATAGCGTATTTTTATCTCGTTTGGTTTATGAGGGTGGTTTATGTTATTTTGTAAAATATGATAGTTTTATTTCTCTGTGTTGGAGAGAACACTATACATCTATTAACCCTTTGGAGACTGAATGACTATATTTCGTCATTTACGATTTTTCTTGAGACTGAATGACGAAATATGATCATTACTAAATTTCACGTTGAGGATCGAATAATGATATCCCGTCATTCGCAGTTAATTACGTATAACATCCAATTTACCGCTTACGATAACTTGTACGTCTTTGGGAAGATAAAATTAAAAGTTAAAGTTTGTCTTTTTTACCAGGCGAAGTTAGGTCTAAAAAGCCCTCTAACACTTAACCTAGGGAGCAACGGCTTAATGTGACTTCCGAACCACGGGAGCGGCAGGGCAAAAACTGTTAATGGTCTTATGACGTCTGGAGCCAGCTGTTGGAACTGTCAATGAAAAGAACTGACAATAATTGATAGATAGTTTATTTTTACAGACGAATCTGACAGCATTTTCATGATATCATTTTTTTATTTTTAATCCGATTGTTATAATGTATTCTGTGTTTGTAGGTGATTAAGTTTAGACTAATAACAGAGCTTACCACTTGTCAAATATTTTTGCTTACAAGCTGTAAGTGTAAAAAAATGATAAATTTGTAAAACAAAATAAACTTTTTTACAAGATATAAATATTTCAAAATTATGAGATGACTTTTAGGACATTTATTCTGATAAACTACTCAATTACAAACATTCTGGTCAAGTAAGTACCCTTGCATATTTATTAGAACAAATTTTATAAATAAATGTATAAAGACTTGCATATCTTCAAATAGTCAGCCTATGTATTTTTTACATGTCGCTCTTAAAAAGTAAGGAAAATAAAAAGAGTTAGCACTTTTTTAAATATATTTTTTGGTCCTCTAAGGGTTAACAGCCATAAGCATATCAGTTCTGATATAAATGTTTGCTTAACCCTAGATTCATAACCTTAAATTTTTGTCACACTATTCAAAAGCATTCGTCTCTCAGACTACTCCAGGTAAAAAAATAAAACAAATTTGTAAATGAACAGTTATTTTAATAAAACTTATAGAACATGTAAATACATAAATTTAAAAGAATATCATGTGTTTTTTTCTTGATTAGTTAATTTTAAATGCAATTTACACAGACTTTTCCCTGATGTTCTAAGTACATGAAGCGATGACACTTAAAACATTTAAAACATGTCATTCTTCTTTTTTTCGAAGGACAGAAGGAACAAATCTTCCTTTGTTGTGTTCCTTGAGGTTCTTCTTAAACAGTAGGTGCTTTTTGACCAAGGATGTCTTCAATTTTTGTCTTTAAGTGACGCTGTAAAGTTGGAAGTTGTATTCGCTCTTGTAACCATGGTAACATGAGTTCTTCACTCAATGTTTTTGCAAACTCACGGCGTACTACTGGTTGTTTTTGTTTTGCCACCATGTTATGTACATAAATAACAAATGCGTTTACTAAAGTGTCATTTATCATACCATAAAAAAACATAGGGGCCATCTCTGTGTCTTTCTGCTACAACTCATGATACTGGTCATTTCATCGAATGCATCAACTGCACCTTTATTTGCGTTATAGAACATAACTATGTCTGGCTTTCCAGTTTCTTGAGAAATGGTGCCTTTTTCGTGTGTATTGGAAAGTAAATAGACAATTTTGTTGCACTTTGCTTTGTAAGAAACTAAAACATTTTCTTTGTTGTAACAAAACATGGACGAATTTAGCTTCCTTGATTTATTGTCTTGCATTTCTTTTGGGATTTCCTTTTTGTCTGATCGTAAAGTACCAACAACAGTTAACTTATGGTTGGTCAACATGTCATTAGCTAAAGGAACCGACGTAAACCAATTATCCATGGTCACGTTTCTGTTCGTGCCATGGATACTCTTTGTTATATTTTTTACGAAGTAGGCATTACTACACAAATCAATTTTAAAATTAAAATAGAACACAACGGTTATAATGAGACTAAAGTCAAAGACATAAATACGCACAAAAAACACTAAAAATATACAAAATAATATAGTTTCACACACCAATAATTATAATAACACTATTGACATTTATATTTACAGTACATACACGATTCATAACCATTCGTCTACTAGGCGACGCTCTAAAAACGAACACCTACACTAATCATAATCTTTCGTCTGTCATACGACGCAACAAACTTATGGTGCAACAACTATGCTACTGCTGGAAAATGGTGGCCAAATGTATAGCCAAGACTAATAGGATGTCTGGAGGGACGATTAGACAAGCGGGTGGGGGTAGACAGGCCTGCCAACCACTAAAAACTTAAATTTCCCGAAACTCCCGTCGTCTGAGAGACGAATGCTTATGAATCCAGGGTTAATGCTTTGTATGGCCAAGAAAAATAACCTTAGTGTTTTTAATTTAAAGAGGAAACCAGAGATTTATTAGTTTCATAATTTAATAAGTGAAGCCAGTTCAGTTGAAATCTAGGTAATACTGGCAAATGATATACTCTACAGTAGGTAAATAGTACCAATAAATTAATTTTATTTTGCTTGACATTTTGCCAGGTAATTTTTCAGTAGGTATCATAAATTTACTAGTTAATAGGCTTAGACGAAAAAAGATAATAATATGTTTGAAAAACAAACAAACATTAGTATTGATTTTATAAATAATTAAAAGAATATCAGAACAAATAAATTTACGGTAAATTATTGCTAATATTTATATTAAAAGTGTATTGTGGTATTTAAAATAAACCATGTTGATAATAAACGGGAATTTTGAACAGGCCCTTTTTCATTGTTCATTACAGATGAATCACTTTTGTTCATGAAATAAGTTTCCTGGCAATTTAAAAAGAAAAGATTATATAGACTTTATTAGGTTTGAACTTTTTTGCTGATATAATGGTTTGCTCTTAAACAGTATTTTATACCTGCTTCTATTCTGGATTTGATTCTCTATAAAGACAAAGTAAATTTAAAATAAAGATTACAACAAATTATGAATTTATAATTTTAAAAAAATCATTTTTAAAGAGAATAGAATTTTGTAGAACACCTAAATCAGATTTAAATTTATCCCCTGATATCTGTTTTAAATACAGATAACTATTGTTGTAATTTAATATTTTTAAAAAATAAACCAAAACCAGTTGACAACAATTATTATCATGGGGCTCTAGTCACAAGTATCATATAAAAATGTTGAAGTTTGAAAGATACATGTTATAAAATTTAAGTCTGAAGTAATGTTCAACTGTAAAATGTGGGCATTAGCTACTGATAAAATATCTGCCTGATGGGCAAGCTGGGAAGAGAGAGTAAACTGCCATCATTCTTCAACTTGCATGATGGTTTGGAGACGGACGGACAAATGACAACCGGTTTTCTGATAGTCAACAGAGTTACAAGCTCCATAGTTAACAACAGGTAGCGGGTCGGAGGCTTGACTTGGCAAAATTATTTAATGGGAAAAACTGTTAAGCAATGTTTAGCAACTGCTGATTTTTCTTCTCTAAATCTTATTTTTAAATTTCTTTTTTAGGTTAGATGAGAGGGCACTAGACCAGGAATTAGTATATTGGAGAGATAGGACACCTTAGAAGACAAGTTCACTAACACCAGAGTAGTAGTAACGTACACAAAAGAATCACATAATCACATTATGCTACTACTACTCTGGTGTTAGTGAACTTGTCGTCTAAGGTAAGTTTACATACATACATACATACATATACATATCCCACGTCGTCCTGATTGACCACTTGGCATAGGACCAGTCATTCTTTATTCTTTCCTCGTTTTATATTAGGCACATCTTCTTGATGCTTGTCTTCATGGCAGAGATAATCAGGAGGGGGTAGGGTTGGTTGTAACCAATGCAGGAATGAGAATCAGGTCAGGCAAGGTGGAATCTGATAGAAACACTGGTCTACAAGATATTTTTTAAGCTCATATTTAAACTTTTTTATATTATTAATCTGGGCTATGTTGGGAGGAAGTTGTTTAAGTAGCTTGAGACCCATGTAATCCGGCTTTCTTTCAAAGAGCTTAAGATTATGATGTACAGAAGGATTAAAATTATGATTTCTGGTATTGTAAGAATGCTGATGAGCAGCGATTTGTTTGTGTTCTTTTACATAGACTATAGTTTCAAACATATAAATGCTAGGTACAGTTAAAATTTGCAGTTCTCTGAAATGCTCAAAACATGAGTCACCAGGTCTAAGTTTCAACATACATCTAATTGCTCTTTTTTGAAGGACAAAAATCCTATTTAAATTACTAATACTAGAGGAACCCCAAAGGATGATTGAGTACCTAACCAGACTCTCAATCAAGCCAAAGTACACCAGTTTAGACAGTGATATGTTATTTAACGAGGATATATTTTTCAGAACAAAAATGTATGTAGCCACAGCAAGTTTATCGATATGTTCATTCCACCTGAGACCACCGTCCAATCTCACCCCCAAATAATCGACATACTGGGTTTCTTCAATGATCGTTTCGTCAAGTACTACGGACGGAAGGATGGTTCCTGTTTTGACAAGACGGTTTCTTTTCTGATCAGTCATGAAATGTATGTATTGTGTTTTTTTGGGATTTATATGAAGATTAATGCCTGAAAAATACTGTGAAAGGATATTCACATTGAAGAAAGTTTCCTGTTCTAGAATATTAAGATTTCTGTGGGAATTTAAGATTGAGGTATCATCTGCAAAAATTGAAAAAAGGTTACCAGGTAAGAAGTTTGAAATGTCATTAATATAAAGGAGAAACAAGATTGGCCCTAATATTGACCCTTGTGGAACGCCAAATGAAGCTACCTTCGGATTTGAGTAAGAAGTTTTCTTGATGCCGTTTTTATCAATGAAGTCTATTTTGGTTTTGTGAAGTCTATTAGAAAGATATGAGCTAATCCAGCTAAGTGCTGTCCCTTTGATACCTATGGCTGCTAACTTTTTTAGAAGAATCTGATGAGAGACGCAATCGAACGCCCTGGACAGGTCGATGAAACAGCCCATGGCCGTCTCGCCACCATCAAGGGCGTCGATGCATGAATTAATGAATTTGACCAATGCCAGTTTGGTGGACTTATGCTTCTGGTAACCAAATTGATTTTTAAAAAGGATTGAGTGAACGCCCAGATAATCGACCAGTGAGTCACATACGACTTTCTCCAAGATCTTTGATATTGATGGGAGGAGTGAGATAGGACGGTAGTACTCAGGCAAACAGGGATCTTCCTTTTTAAAAATTGGCTTGATCAGAGCCATTTTAGCCGCTTCTGGAAATTCACCCTTTTCTATTGAACTGTTTATCAGAAAAAGTAAAGGATCTATTAACTCTGGATAACACTTTTTAACTATTTCCATTGAGATACCGTCATAGCCAGTAGACTTTTTATTTGGTGATGAAGTTATTACTTTAACAAGTGCTTTTCTATCAATGGGTGGAAATCTATTAAGTTCAAAAGTTGTTTGACTCACACTATTACAAGAGAAACTACTACTATCAACAAAAAGGTTACAATGTGGAAGATTGGAGAAAAAATCATTAAAAATATTACTTATGGCATCAGGATTACTTACAACTACATTATCTACTTTAAGAGTGATGTTTTGTTCTAATCTAGGTGTTTTCTTTCTTAATGAGTTTAAATACTGCCATGAGACTTTATTCGGGTTATTCGGGTTATTTGAGGTGCTTATCTCATACTTAATAAAACTAGATTTAGCAGCTGTAATAGCCTCTCTGTACTTTCTTTTCATTTGGTTGTAATGTTGTTTAACAGTGTTATCCCTTGTTGCTGTCCAAAGAGAATAAATGTCCAATAACTCTGTTTTCATTGACCGTATTTCATCTGTTATCCACTTGATATTTTTGGATTGTGCTTTTTTTTTTCTTTTTTGCAGAGGGGCCCCGGGCCCATATTTTAATGATAAGAAAATTTTTCCCCCAATTTTTCATTTTTGGCAAATTAAATTAAAGGGGCCCTCTTTTAAACCCCCTCCAATTTCCCCTCTGGCCCAACCCAAAAACCCAAATTCCTTAAAATTTTTTTATCAGAAAAATTTTCCCACTTAGTACATAAAATTTAAAATTTTTAAACTTGTAAGTCAAAAACCGGAACCCCCCGAGATCAGTGCCAAAAGTGGGGCAGAGATAGGGGGGTTCTGTTGCTGTTATTTACCATTTAAAATTTGAGTAAAAAATCCAAAACCCAAATTAAACCCGAATTTTTCGCCCCAACCTTGTCGGGGAAAATTACAAGAAAAATTTTAAGCCCTAACAAGCTTAAAAAGATGTCCCAAAAGTTTTTTTAAATTTTATTCTCATTTTTGGACTGGTTTTTTATTTTTTTTAAAAATCCCCCCGCAAACACCAATTGCCCGGGTTTTTTCTTGCTTTTTGAAAAAAAGGGGAATTTTTCCCAAAGCTTGAAAGAAAAAACCAAAAAATTTTTGCTATCATTTGTTGGGGGGCCCATTGATGAAATGAAAAGAGAAAGCAAGTTTTCAAAAAACAAAACCAAATTTAAAAATCTGAAATTTCCCAAATTGAAAATTTTTTTCTTTGAAGGGGTCTACCCCTTTTTTTTTTAGCAAAAATTTTAAAATTT
>JAQJVL010000407.1:242934-567447 GCA_035578905.1 Stictocephala bisonia | reverse complement strand
GAAATTCTTTATTTACTTTTTACATTAAATGATTAAATTCTATTTAAATTAAATGTTGAAGAAACTGAGAAAAAAACAAACATTCAAGTAAGAGCTTGAATGTTTATAGTTGTTGAGTTAAAATGTTTTATAAATGTTAATTATAGAAACTTGTATGAAGATTAAGTTTATATTTGATTAAATAGTTGTTGGTAAATGTTGTAATTCACATTATGGCCTAATGCAACTGCCAAAGGCACAAGTAGAAGTTGGAAAAAAGACTTGACACATTTTGGACCTCAGTATTATCAGTGGTGTTTATTAGGTGATATTCTTTACCAAAGGAAATGTAATTTCACTAATAAAAAGAGTTTAATCACATAGAAAAATGCTGATGGCGATGATTGAGGCAACTTCGATACTGAAGGAAATGCTAAGGGAACTTACTTAAAGAGGTTCATGCCATAGAAAAGAGCCAGTGGAGCCCTGGTTTGATCGATTTCCTTACTATTGGCACTAATTGAAAGAGGTTTATCACAAAAAGTAGTGCCAGTAGTGCTGATTGACCCAGCTTCATTACTGAGCGAAATGCCAGTGGTACAGAACTAATTTCAAGAGGTTCGTCTCAGAGATTAGTGCCAGTTGCGCTGATTGGCCCAGTTTCCTTACTGAGGGAAATGCTAATGGCACTAATTTAAACAGGTTCATCACATAGAATAGTGCTAGTTGTGCTGATTGACCCGGCATCTTTATTGAGGGAAATGCTAATGGCACTAATTTAATGAGGTTCATCACAGAGATTAGTGCCAGTTGTGCTGATTGGCCCAGCTTCTTTACTGAACGAAATGCTAATGGCACTAATTTAAAGAGGTTCATCACAGAGATTAGTGCCAGTTGTCTGATTGGCCCAGTTTCCTTACTGAGGGAAATGCTAATGGCACTAATTTAAACAGGTTCATCACATAGAATAGTGCCAGTTGTCTGATTGGCCCAGCTTCTTTACAGAGCGAAATGCTAATGGCACTAATTTAAAGAGGTTCATCACAGAGAAAGTGCCAGTTGTGCTGATTGGCCCAGCTTCTTTACTGAGCGAAATGCTAATGGCACTAATTTAAAGAGGTTCATCACAGAGAATAGTGCCAGTTGTGCTGATTGGCTCGACTTCTTTACTGAGGGAAATGCTAATGGCACTAATTTAAACGGGGTCATCATAGAGAATAGTGCTAGCTGTGTTGATTGGTCCAGCTTGTTTAGTTAGGGAAATTCCAGTGGCACTAATTTAAAGAGGTTTATCACAGAGATTAGTGCCAGTTGTGCTGATTGGCCCAGCTTCTTTACTGAGGGAAATGCTAATGGCACTAATTTAAAATTATTTATTTCATGTTATACACATTTAAAACTACTTTTCTACTTAACTCCCATTCAATTCCAATCATTTTTGGTATCTTGATAAGAGATTTTTTATTCCATCCTTATGCCAATCTGCCACCTTTTTTTCAACCAGTTTTCTACTTCCTGTTTGGCCACTTTATCACTGGCAAATCTCCGCCCTCCAAGATGATCCTTTAACTGTGGAAACGGATGAAAATCGCTTGAAGCAAGGTCCGGAGAATAAGAAGGTTGCTCAAAAATCTCCCAGCGAAACTCTGCCAAAACATCTTGTGTTGCACAAGCTACATGAGGCTGGGCATTGTCATGAAACAGCAAAACTTTTGCAGGGCAAAAGCCCGCATCGCTTGTTTTGGATGGCGCGACGAAGTCTCATGAGTACATTTCAGTTCAGCATTGACTGTTGTTCCACGGGGCAGATAGTTGACAAGCAATACTCCTTTACAGTTGCAAAAACTGTGGCCATCACTTTTCCTACTGACTCAATCACTTTTTCTTTAACAGGAGCTTTCTCTCCTTTCTTTACCTATACCATACTCTGGCATTTGGATTCAAGAATGGTGAATCCAAGTTTTGTCTCCAGTGATTATTCTTGAAAACACAGTTTCACCTTCATTTTCAAACATCTGGCACCCATCTCACACACACTTTCGATAGTCTATTCAAAATTTCATTAAGTGTTAGTTGTTGGTCCGAATCAATGACTGCTTGCACTGCATCAATGACATTGTTTTCGTGAGATGTCGCTGGTCGGCCACTACGGGCAACTATAGTTTAGTTAGGGACATTCCATTGGCACTAATTTAAAGAGGTTCATTACAGAGATTAGTGCCAGTTGTGCTGATTGACCCGGCTTATTTACTGAGGGAAATGCTAGTGGTACTAATTTAAAGAGGTTCATCACATAGAATAGCACCCGGTTGTGCTGATTGGCCCAGCTTCTTTACTGAGGGAAATGCCAGTGGTACTAATTGAAAGAGGTTCATTATATAGAATAGCACCCAGTTGTGCTGATTGGCCCAGCTTATTTACTGAGGGAAATGCTAGTGGTACTAATTTAAAGAGGTTCATCACATAGAATAGCACCCAGTTGTGCTGATTGGCCCAGCTTATTTACTGAGGGAAATGCTAGTGGTACTAATTTAAAGAGGTTCATCACATAGAATAGCACCCAGTTGTGCTGATTGGCCCAGCTTATTTACTGAGGGAAATGCTAGTGGTACTAATTTAAAGAGGTTCATCACATAGAATAGCACCCAGTTGTGCTGATTTGGTAAGTCTTTTTACCATCTAAGTGTCATCTTGGATTATGTTTGACTTTGGGGACAAATATTTGCTATCAACCCCATGGCTAAAAAAATGAGGCTCGCTTTTGCATATGTGTGGGAAGATGCCACCAACTGTTAGAAACATATTTAGGAAATAGCAAATGAGCAAATCAATTCATGTGATTGCAGACTTAAATACTTATCTATTAATATTATCAAGTGATGCTATTTTCAAGGAGGATTAGTTGATCTTCAATTCAGTTTAAGATTCAGGTATTGAATGATTTCAAACGTTGGAGTTAACTCTCTTAAAGGAGGCGAATATTGTAATACTAAGGCATAAGTACTTTGCACTGTTGATTTTATTATGGCTTATAGTTGTATACCCGGCTTATTATGGTTTTGTTTGTCGATTAAGAATAATTATATGATATTGTTTAGTATGTAGTTATGAACAAATAATTTGATGGAAAATAATCATACAGTAATATTTTCCAGTTCTAATAAATACTGATTTTTAGCAATAATATTTATTTTAGCCAGTATAGATGTTCCATTCGTAAATATTACTAATGAATTTTAAAGAACTATGGGGAAATAACTTTTGCCACATTCTGGCTTTCTATATGGTCTCAAAACAGCTATTAAAGTCTTTTTATAGCTTTAGAATTTTCATAGCTTGATAATATGGAATTAAAGACTGTCAGATGCAAATGTTTGATACTAGTATTTTTTGGAGATTCTGGAAAGATGTTATCTAGTCCGACTGCCCTCCAAGCTGGCAGAGTTTGTTGCCCCATTCAATAATAACAATAACTCTTTGAGAGTAGAAACCTTTGACATTCCTAACAGTGCTTGTGAGTTTTGTTTAGATTGTTTACAATCTATTACAAACTATTTTCAAAAGGTTAACAAGCTGACTTGTCTAATTTGATGATCCAGTTCAAAGTCAAGTCAAAGTCAAAAGCGCTTTATTTACATTATCATCAAGATAAGGAATAGTGTCAAAAATATAAGTTACATATAAATTTAAATATGTGTTTCTTGCTTAATACATTAGTGTATGTATATCTTGATTGTGCTTAATAGTGAAGTATTCTTCTAGTGTGTATAGGGGTCATTCCATCAGCCTTTTCTGCAATTTTCTCTTAAGGATCCAAGTTCTTCAGATTTTCAGGCAGTGTGAGTTATACAGTTTACGCCCCATATATGACGGTTTTCTTCTGTACTGTGTTGTGTGATGAGGTGGAAGTGTGTTGTCCTTAGCTCGTCTTGTATTGTATTGATGGTAATTATCCCCTCGGGGGAAATCTTGCTGGTAAGTGTGAATATATAAACAGACTACCGTCAGGATTCCTAATGATTTGAAAGCGTTTTTTGCAACTCTCCAGTGGTTCAAGATCAGCCAGTGTTCTGATCGCCTTCTTTTGTAAAATGGGAATTTTATTGAGGTTTTGTTTAGTTGTTCCCCCCAAATGGCCAAGCTATATCTGATGTGTGATTCCATGAGAGCAAAGTAGGCTGCTTTTGCAATCTCTAATCCTCCCACCCACATCACTCTGCGGACAACAAAAATGCCTGACCCTAGCTTTTTGCTTAAGTTGTTAATATGGGGAATCTAAGAGAGGTTGGCATCTATTGTAACTCCAAGTAGTTTTGATTCCTCTTCTTTTAGGAGGTCAGGAATGTTTAGTACCGAGTCCTGTCTTCTACTAAAGTTAATGCAGGTTGTTTTTCCTGGATTTATAGCAAGATCGTTTTGGAGGCAACATTGGAGCGTCTTGTAGTAGAGATGATTTCTGAGTGAAGCTCTTGGGTGGAGGTTGAGTTGAGGAGAAGTGTTGTGTCATCTGCAAACATAACAGTTTCTACTTGCGGTTTGTTTATATAGGTTGGGAAGTCATTTGTAAACAGGAAGGGGCCTAATACCGAGCCTTGTGGTACTCCTCTGGTTGTAGGCTGAGACTTTGATGTGTAGGCAATTCTCTTCCCAGTATTTACAGTTTGTATTTGTACAACTTGCTGGCGTCCTTTGAGATAGCTTGCTACCCAATCTAAAGATTTATCTTTAATGCCTAGATTTGTTAACTTAGTAAGAATAAGTTTTATTTATGTCAACAGATAGTATGTTTAAAAATTAAAGACTATTGTCAACTCTTGATAATGCACTTTTCATTTTTTTTTTTCTGTCCAGTTTCAGATCATATCTAAGGTCAGAAGCGAAAAATCTTCTGCTATTTTTTTCCAATTATGGTGCAGTTTTTGTCAAGTTTATTTAGGGGAAAGATAAACATCACTGGATGAATGATTAGGCTTTGATAAAGTAAGTTGGTATGAGACTGAATTACAGATAAGGAAATTGCCAACAAAGCATTGGAAGACAGGTACAAATTAAGAGAAGGATAATAGCATCTTATGCAGACTCATATTTTCAAACGAAACGTAATTGATTATATAACTTAATATTTTGATGATGGTTTTAAGATAGTTGACTTTATTTGACTCATAAAAGTGTTTTCCTATATAAATTTAACAATTACTTTAATAATTTCTTAACAGATGTTTTATATTGCCATGAGTCATATTTATGCAAATTGTAACTACACAGTTCTGCGAATAACATAATAGTTGACTTAATTTTTTTTTATGTTCTGAGTGTGTTTTCTTTTTTTAAATTGTGCTTTGTTCAATAGTTAAGTTGATTTTACATTTAATTATCAATACACACGGTATTGTTCGATTACTTTCTACCTAAATTAAGTTATGCATGATAATGTCTTAAAATATTTGTTTCAGGCTTGTTTTAATTCAGCCCAGGTCCAAAACCAAGAAACTTGGTATTCTCCCAAGGATATCAGTCAAGTCGGCAATTCCTACGCACAGACTCCTCCAGTCCAACAGCATTGGCAAATTAACAATATTTTACTTGCTCCTTACGAAAATAATCTACGCCAAATACAAAGTTTGTTTCAAAACCCTCATTTGTTTAACATTCCACAATTACAATATCAAGGAAGCCAACCTAATATTGGCTGGCCCCAAATGCCACCTGTACTAACAACTAATTATATTCCTAATGCTCCTGTTGGTGTACAAAATTTATGTTTTCCCACTTTAAATTCCTCTCAAATTTACAATCAACCACATAGCTATGAAAGTCCAACTGAGGTGAATCCTAACTCTCAAAACATTAAATATCAGAATAAAAGTGCCAATTATGGACACAATAAGATTCCAGGGTATAGTGGAGATTTGTCAATGCCTTTACAATCGCCACTTCAACATATGGCTGTATCTTCATCCAGTTACCAGCAACGAGCTCAACTAGCTGCTACTACTTCGTCTTTACTGGTAAGTTTCTTTAATTATTTGTTTTATGTGTAAAATAAATGTTATCCATAGTGAAAGTATATGAGTTAAATATTTTATCATAAAAATAGTTTATATGGTTGATCTGTCAGTAGAAAATACCTACGACCAATATATAAGATTAGGCATTGTTTTATGTAAACTAAAACATGTTTTACACTGGGTGTTAACAGCTAACTTTTGTTATATATGCATCTTTATAATTTTATGCCAGTTTTTTAAATAAATTCACTGTATATGTACATACATACATATATACTGCAAATAAAAATTTCAGTTAGTATGGATCAAGTCTTCCACTCACAATTTGAAGTATATTATGTTATGTTTATCACATCTTATGGACACATGCAGAGGGTGTCTGGACAACACCCGAAATTTTAAATCTGAGCAAGCGAATTGAGCACTATCAGACTCATACTTGCATCTATTCTTTTTCCCAAACCACCAACAAAATTGAGTTTTACGTTCGTCCCTTTCACATCCTGAGGGTGTTTGCATTAAGCTTTGGTTTTGTTTATCATGATTTAACATTTATATACAAACACAAATAACATTTATACAAACAATTTGAAATGCTATATACAAATTCAAGGCTGTGATGTCTCAATTTCAAAATATAACGTATATAGGATTTTGGTCTAAAAAATATAAAAACAATGAAATATTATTACCATTGGAAGCGCAACTCAATTTATCAATATGATAGAATTTTTTTTTACTAAGTCATTTTACAATCTGGGAAACTTGGTAGAGTGAGTGAAATGATGAAAAACTGGGAGTCAATAAGTTATCAGCCTCATGAAGTATTGTATTGTACCCCACCATTGGAAATATATTATTAAGATAGTAAATTAGTTATCCTTAATAAAGAGGTTTTAAGTAGAAAAAGATAGTTGAAGGCTAGGAGAGCTTAGTAAAAATGTTTCATATATTAGATGAATTCGTTTTCATAAAATGTGCAAAATTGAGTTGCGGAGCTGAAATATTGATTGCACAGTTAAGGACTGCTCATTGTACTCTTTTCAGAGGGATTAACTGGTCTTTATTCAATTTGAAAGAAGGTATTCAATAGCAGCGTCTGTTGGACTTAGCTCTGACTGGAAGATATTTTAACTTACTTTCTACTTGGCCACCTAAAAGTAATTGTGACTGTGCATTTTTACCATTGTAATTGAATGTTCTTACAGCCTATGAATAATGGATGATTGGAACTAAATCAAGCAATAACTTCCCATGTTTTGCATCTAAATATCAATATAGAATGAAATTATTCTCTAAATCAAAGAAATTTGATATTGTCTTGGAATTGTTGCTTCAATCAATAACATTGTTTATTCCTTAAACAAAAATATAGTATTATTTTATTCAGCTTTTGTGAAATGTCTTATATTAAATAAAAATAATAATATTTCTTTTGTATAGTCAATCTTTAATTAAATAATTTTTTAATTAGTATATTATGTATTGGTAGAAATACAATACAAATGAAAGTCACACACAACAAAAATTTATTACAGTATAAGTACAAAATATCTATGGTGATCGATTTCGGTAAACCAGGTTTACCTTTCTCAGACCAGAGAGATACACAAAGGAATGATTCTTATCTGTATTCCTTTTGTCTTAGGAAGGTAAACAAGGTTTTCTGAAATCAATCACCATAATATTGGTATATTTTGTTATTAAATTGTAATGAATTTGTACTTTGTGGCATTCTCTCATATTGTCTTTAATTTCAATAAGATGATATAAATATCCTGTTCCAGTTCACTAGATCTGGTTTTTTTTCAAGTGCTCTCCATCGTCTTCTGTCCGTCCAATTTCTCTCTTCCTTGATCCTTTCCAACTGCTTCCTACTTTAATAGTCTGACATCCTCTAGCCATCTCTTTCTTGGCCTTCTTCAAGCTCTCCCTCCTTCTTCCCTAATTTCTTATACCCTTAGCAATCTATCCTCCTCAATTCTTTTGACATGGCCAATACCACCACAAGATATTCTATTCAATTTTTCCTTTTATAATATTTACTCCCAGCGTCCTTCTTATTTCCTCATCTCTTATTTTTGTCTCTTCTATTTTTGCTTAAAAAGCTTCTCAAAAATCTCATTTCCACCGCTTCATTCAGCTCTTTGCCCTTCTAGTTCAAGGTCCATTTCAACGAGACATATGTTATTATTGGCGTATAAATATGCCTTAAATATTAACAATAATACTAGTTAATACTTGTTTTTTAAATATTTTGTGTTTATTCTGTTTTAGGTTGAAGTTGATCAAGATGGAATGAATAGAACCAATTTTCTGAAGACTCCTCCATCAGTCACCGAACTGTTACCTAGATTGAGTGATAACAAATCCAAATATGAAAATCCCCAATTGGCAGAATATGTAGACAACTCAGAGTTATTTAAAAAGGAAATTAATATGAAATTAAATAGTTTTGATGATATTAGTAGTAATAAAGATAAGTTAAATCTCCCACAGTTTACAAAAATGAAGACTGAGTCAGTTCCCGAACCATTACCAATATTGAATAATATCACATCCAAATATGACAAGTCAGAATATGCAGACAACTCAGTACTATTTAAAAAAGAAGTAAACATGACAATCAATAAGTTTGACGATGCAAGAAGTAATAAAGATATTTTGGAAACCCAAAACTTTATCGATCCACAGTTTTCAAGTGTGAGTGACCATATTTCGAGTGTTGTTGACTCTTATGAAAGTAAAAAAGCAACTCAATTAAGTGACAATCTTCAGTCTTTAACGCTTATTAATGATGATTGCGAGTCAGCGGAAAGTGTCATTGAGAATTGGGAAGATCTTGATATTGATGATACACCTGCCAAAGCTGATAATTTTTCAATAAATTTTAAGACATCTGTTAACTCTATACGTAAAGATGTTAAAAATGCATTGTCAAATCAATATTCTGGCATTAATTTATCTCCAAACACACAAAAGATAAATAAAGGGAGCAATTTATTATTACAATCAAATAAATTACAAGTTACCACTAATTGGAAAGATATGTTTGATCCAGATAGAATCAGTTACTCGGAAAGGTATGAATAACTATTTAAATTTTATAGTATTCTTTATATACAGTATAAACTAGCATGACATTTTATTGTTTTAATGATTGTCATTGTTAATGTAACAAATGAATTTGTGTGAATAAAGAGGTACTAGAACTAACATGAGGTCGTAATAAGTTATCTTTAACTGTGTTTATATATATATATATATATATATATATATATATATATATATATATATATATATATATATATATATATATATATATATATATATATATTTAGGATGTAATAAAATTAAAAACTGAGTACCCTTTAACGTTTTTTATTAAAATTGATTAAACACAACATGTTTCAACTTTATGGTCATTTTCAAGTGTCTGAATTATATATATATATATATATATATATATATATATATATATATATATCTGAATTCTGAGGTTTTTACATTTTTATAATAAATGTGACACCTGACACCTTGATGAGGATAGTTACACACCAGCTGGAGAAATAACTCACAAAAACTGATGGTTCACCACACTGACTGAGTTCGCGGACTTTACCGGAGTGTATTCCGTATACTGAATTTAATAAATTATTCACAATATTACCTAAAACGTGGTGCTGGTTGGCCTAATAGATGGATCGGTTGGGAGCTTTTTTTATTGAAAACAGCAACACAATTATAAGTAATATGAGTGTTTTATTAATAAAAATTGTTAAGTTTTAGTGAATTTAGAACCTTGACACAAGTTAATTTACAAGTTTACAGTTAGTATGAAATCTTTTAAAATAAACAATATAAAATCAATATAATTTGTAGTTAGTTAACAACGTGGTTAATCTAAGATACAACAATTTAAATTCCAACAAATCTAATTTCAATTAATAATTTAACGGCGCTTGCCATTGTCTGTGCTGTCTATAAATGAATTTAGAATTGAGTTACGGTTACAAATTAAACATGATTACTGAAAACTAATACGCGAATTTACATAAATTGAACAGACATGGCAAGCCCGGGAATCAAAGGGGAAACCGCGTTACTTACTACATGTACTCGCGATCACGGTTGCAGGCAGACAGATCGAGAGGGCTGGCTTCATCCCCAAGCCAGTATTAGAAATATTGTCAACCAATCACGCGAAAGGACGTTTGATCGTATGACTTTCTAGGCCGTATGGTGCTGCACTCCAGCCCTGAACGATTCATCAAGTAACTAACATTGGTATGTTAGGGTTACTGGAACGTTGCAATATCTCTCAGTTTTCGAGTCTTGGGCTGCAATTGGAAGTCACGTGACATCACGCCACCACATTCCATACTGGCCCAGTATAGATAAATCAATACTTTTGCCTTTCCCACTGAACCCAATATTCACTCATATTAATTTAAAATGGTGTAACAAAAACTAAAGGGAGGCAAAATTTAATTATTATTATTAAATTTGAAGTTACATTAAAACACAAGAACAAATAGAGGGTGTAATTTATTTTATTTTATTTAGACGGCCCACAAAGGTGGTATTTTAATTTATTTATTCAATAAATTAACGGGCCGTCACACCCTCCCCACCTTTAGTTGGTGCCAGTCCCTTGGCACCTATTGAGGTGACTATAGACCGTCATCCTCTAATAGCAAAACCCCTCTGTACCGACAGAGTGGTCTTCTCCCTTTTGTCACCAATAAAAATTGAATTTACTCACGATTCCACTTGATAGTCAATGGGCGAGACAAAAGCAAATGCATTTAAGTTTGGAGAGCAATCGTTAATTTATTATTCAATTCATCGAGATTATTCACTTTCGAAAACGAGATTTTATTCTTAAAAAAAAACAACAATCGGTTCCCCTTTCATCCTTGTTTAAGCAAATCAATTAAAAAATTAACATTTGTAATATGTCAATGTCAGACAATAATATAACAGCAATATAATTCATAAAACACATTTCACAAACTAGTGAAACCCTATCTGCTTAAAACACCCTATTCATATACTAACCATAATACATAATACTATTCTTATAATAACAATAACACATAATAATATTCAAATACCATCAATAACACACAATGTTATTCATATACCAGCAGTAATACATAATAATATTCATATACACTAACACTAACACACCTAAATTAAACCAAAGACACTGTGAAGACAACATTTGTATTAAACGATTCTACCATAATTCCAATCACCAACTATGTTATCTATTTCATATAGTAAGAAATATATTCAAGCTGCTACATTTGTTAATACTAAGCATTGTTAAATAATTTACACATAACTACTACGCAGTATTGAATGGAGTAAATAAAAGTAGTCACGGTTGAATGACGCCAGCATTTTCACTCAAACGAGACTTATTTTGGGCTAATTCATTTCATTTAACATTTTATTCTTAAAATACAATGTCCTTTGGTGAAGGGTATGATACGATCCAGCTGAGGGAAGTGATAGGATTAGGTAAAAGGAGTGTTTGGATTGCGCGCTTACCTTCTCGTAGTACCCAGCCAAAGTGCATCATTGTATACATTACAATTTAATTTTACAATAGTTTTATTTTTAACAAAACAATAAATTATTCCCCATTCCTTTTAACATTTAAAAAGTACAACAACAAAAGAAAAATCATTAATGCCTAAACAAATATTAAAGTTGGGTACCCAAACATCAATTAATTAAATGATACATTCTACTCATTATATTCATTATACTTATTAGCAACTTACATTAATCTCAGGGTAGACACAGCTACCAACTATATGACTTACCTAATAATAATTCCATTAATAACTACACAGTCCAGTTCTGATCAGAATTTTCTTCCACTGACGAAGTCTTTCTTCTTGACAAAACGACACAAAAGTACTCGGTTTGTTACTAACAAAATAGTCAATATAATGTTCACATTAGATAAATGACACGCGGACCCGGAAAACCTAATTACTTTGTAACGTTACTTCTTAATACTTCTCGTTAGTACTCAAGGGACTGCAGTCCATTGGCCAGGCCAAGAATGTTGATCAGGCAGCGGCTGCATAAATCAGCTGGTGGCCAGTGGGTTAGGAAGGGCCAACAAGGCTCGACCCGCCCTTGGCTGCGTCTGGCCGAGGCAGTGGTTGACGCCCCCTCTGTCCCTCTCTCTCCTGGTCACCTCTCACCGCCCGGTCTCGCACCCTGGTCTGCTGGAGCTGCCTCATGCCCTTACATAAGAGAACAAGGATTACTCTTAAGTCTAAAATATATTCTTACCTCCACTAGTTTACTATTTAATACACACATTAGTCTACACGTTAATTAAGCAAAAACATTACTCTAACTTTATACACTATGTCGCAAGGCTAGCAAATTCATTGCTAGGCAATGGCGAGCATACTTTAATTGATCCTTCTAATCAGTACCTCCATTTAAATCGTAATCATCAAATTTTGCGGGCCTCCGGCGCTCTCGCCGGTTTCTTTGTGTGCCAGAGTGCTCACCTACCCTACTTGGGGCTAATGGAGCCATTCTGGGCACACTCGGACTATCGTCTCGCTTGCTATTCGAGTCGTCCTCAACTGTCATTCGTTCCTCACGCTCCTCTTCACACGGTCTCGAGCATCCCTCGTCTCTATCCTGCTTCCGTGTGATATATGGCTTAATCCGATTCACATGGATTATCACTTCTCGCTTACCGATTCGGAGCTTCACGTTCAATGGTGATATTACTTCCACGACCTTGTACGGCCCTTTCCACAATCTGGCTAACTTTTTGACCCGGTGGCGACCAAGACTTGGGGTATGTAGCAACACTAACTGTCCCTCGTGGTACATTGATTGTTTGACCTTTTTATTGTACTGACGCTCGTTGCGGCCTCTGGCACGCGATTTCCAACTCGTGGCAAATTCATACGCTTGCTTAAGCTTGTCCCGGAGGGCTTCAACGTGATTGTCATACAATAGGGTGCTATCTGTAATTGTCAAATCCGCTTCTAATGGAACCGCCATCTTCCTTCCAAAAACTAACTCATGAGGAGAGTAACCTGTGCTCTCATGTACTTGCGAGTTGTAGGCCATAGTTATATATGGTAAATATTCGTCCCAGTCCGTCTGTTGTCTGTTAACGAAATGGCTAAGCATTTTAGAGATGGTGGCATGAACACGTTCCAGTCGACCGTTACTCTGTGGATGAAATCCGGTGGTTTGAATTTTCCTCACGTGCAAAAATTTACATAGCTGTCGTATCAATTCAGATGTAAAATTTGAACCCTGGTCCGTAACTAACGATTTTGGCACTCCAAATTTAGTAATCACGCGTTGGACTAAAGCACGCGCTACATTTTCGGCTGTTTGATCTGGTAATGGGATGAATTCGCAGTACCTCGTGAAGTGGTCCATAACACTCAAAATATATATGTTACGTGACTCGCTGATGGGTAACGGCCCCACAATGTCCGTTGCGATTACTTCGAAAGGACTAGTAGGCTCATTGAAGATGTTGCCTAATGGTGCCTTCGTCTTTCCGTGATTGGTACGTTGACTGCAGCTGCGACACGATCTTACATAATCTAGCACGTCCTTTTCCATGCCCTTCCACCAAAACTTATCTCTAACTCGCTCTAGCGTTTTAGCAACGGCTGCATGCCCAGCGGTAGGCAGGTCGTGATTCAGGCGAATTACCTCGGCCACCAATGTCGCGGGTACAACTATCCTATTCGATCCACCACTTTGCCTGTACAATATTTTCTCAGGGCTCATCCTAAAACTTTTGCCTTGTCTAAGGTCTTGAACGTGCGGGTCATCTCGCTGATGTTGTCGGATCCTTTCTAGGTCGATAATGGGTCTAATTTCTTGCCTGACTACATTCACGGCGCGGCTGAGCCCGTCAGCGTTGGTGTGTCGCTTGCCCGCTTTGTGTTCTACAGTGTAGTCGAACTCGGCTAGTCTTAATGCCCACCGCATTAACCGGCTACTCGGGTCTTTTAATGACAGCATCCATTTTAAAGCTGCATGGTCAGTAATGACTTTGAATGGTCGCCCTAGCAAATAACACCTGAAATATTTGGTGCTCCAAACAAGACCCAACAATTCTAACTCGGTAGTAGAGTAATTTTTCTCGGCTGGAAATAAAGTTCGTGACGCGTACGCGACCGGATGTTCTTGCCCGTCTATTTCTTGAGATAGCACGGCTCCTAAAGCTTGTTTACTGGCGTCGGTAGATAAAATGAACGGCTTATCAAACGAAGGGAACACTAATACTGGAGCAGTCATTAATCTTTGTTTTAATTGGTCAAAAGCAATTTGGCAATTCTCTGTCCAGTTGAACTCAGTACCCTGGCGCGTAAGGTCAAACAATGGTCTACCAATCTCTGCAAAACTTTCAATGAAACGGCGATAGTATCCGGCCAAACCCAGGAAAGACCTCACATCTTTCACGGTTTTGGGCACTGGGAACTCTCTCACCGCTCGCACTTTGGCACTGTCTGGCTCGACACCTCTACTTGAAATCTTATGCCCCAAATAATCTACTTCCCCCACTGCAAATTTACATTTATTCAACTGCACACAAAGGTTTACGGCCTGCAATTTTCCTAATACTTCGTCCAGCGACTGAATGTGTGATTTGATATCCCTGGAGAACAAAATTATGTCGTCAAGATAAACTAGGCATTTTTCACCCTTTAAACCCATTAAAACGGAGTCCATCAACCTTTGGAAGGTCGCTGGTGCAGAGCATAACCCAAAGGGCATAACTGAGTACTCGTAGTGACCTCCGGGAACATTGAAACCTGTCTTGGCTTTACTATTCTCATCCATAGGAATCTGATGGTAACCGCTCCTTAAGTCTAAGGTGGTAAAATATCGACATCCGCCTAAACTGTCGAGTGTTTCGGTGATATTCGGAAGTGGATACACATCTGGCACTGTTAATGCATTTACACCCCGGAAGTCCACACAAAAACGCCACTTAGGGGTACCATCTGCTGACTTTTTTGGTACGATGACTACGGGTGATGCCCATGGGCTGTGACTAGGTACTATTATTCCCTGATCTAACTGATCCTGTATTAATTTGTCTAAAATGGGTTTCTGATGGAATGGCACCCTGTACGCTTTTTTATACAATGGCGGGGCATTGCCCGTATTTATTGTGTGTTTTACTGCCGATGTGCAACCGAGAGGCTGGTCCTCATTGTACGATAAAATGTTTTTATATTTACTTAAAACAGCATGCATTTGACCCTGGACACTACTATCGAGGTGCTTTAGCTTTTCAGTTAAACTTGACTCAAACTCTTGTTTATCACAAAGCACTATACGGTTCACTTTCCGCCCTACTTCTGAATGGTGTTTCAATATGGCTGATTTAAATAACTGAGCAAGATTTATCTTTCCCCCTGCATTCAAGTGTAAGCCTTGTTTGGTGTAATGTTTTCGTTTGAACTGCGTTTTAAGGTTGATCAAACAGATATTCTTTGTATTGTGTTTGGAAGTGGTGCTTATTAATTTTCTCAACAAGTTGTTTGCTGTTGCTATGTGCTTCTGTAAATCTACATCATGTCTATCTGGAATGGTACAAAAAAATAGTTTAGGCTTGCACTGTTTAGGTAGCATCTCCATAGCTCGCCGCATGGTTGATTGGTATTGTGCGCGTGTGTCTACATCATTGGTCCCCCCCATTACAATTACAATATCACGTTCATTCATGTGTTGGCATTCGCCCGCTAATTTAGATACAAGGTGTTGTAGTTTTCCATTCGGCACGAATTCCACTTTTAATTCAAAATTACTTGGAAGTCTTTCCTCCAACAACTCAAGGATACCTCTACCATGGCTATCCGCTACAATGTAAACTTTAAATTTTTCTACAGGTTGTGGTTCTACTGTGGTCAATTTAGCTACTGTCTCGACTGATCCTAATTTTAAATTCACTGGTACAACCACTTCCTCGTTACTTACATTAACCAATTTTGCCCAACAACAATTCTTCACAACTTTGGTGAGAGTCCTAGCTAAGTATACCCCGTGTGTGGTTAAGTCAACAGGCTCTACTATGACTTCATGTCCCTCTAGGTTTCCCTGTACTGCTTTATTCTTACTTAATTTCACGCGAACTAACTTCTCGCTTCGCGCTGGCACTGTATTGTTAGCCACACAGTATGCGGAACTCTCTACTGAATAATGGGTCGGTTTATTAATCCCTTGGGACACGGTATTGTTGTACTTCGTTCTAATGGAACGATGCGGGTCGGGTACCGCTTCCCCCTTCGACAGTTGGTTCAACCAAACCTCCTGCCCGAAAAGCTTAAGCACGCCCTGTTCCAAATGAATACTACCGTTCCCCTCACGCAAGATGTCACACCCTATTACAGCTAGATAACCCTTAGGTAGATTTCCAACAACAAAATTCCCCGGTACTTTAACCCCTGGTTTTAAATTTAGTGTGATTTTTTGTCGGCCATAAATCTTTAAAGTTTGCCCTGATATTCCCCGGATAATGACATCAGGTTCGCTCAACTTGGCAGAAGAAGCTCCCCTTTTTATTAGAGATACTTGTGCCCCAGTATCAATCAGCACCTTACCCTCAGCCCCTTCAATTTGTCCTATTGCTACTAGTTCCTCAATTAAATTTTTAATTTCTGGCACAATTCGTACATGTTTTTCCCCGATAATTTGTCTGGTCACCGCCTGTTTGGGTCGCTGATATACAGCACTTCCTAGTCTCGGGGGGTCGTGTCGGCGTTCACACTGGCCCCTGATTCGTTTCCCGAACGCTGGTGGTCTGCGCTCAAGCGCACGCGACAGTCGCGTTGTCTATGTCCGACTCTCCCACATCGCCAACATGACACACTATTTCGCGGCGATCCACCACCTCGACTTCTACAGTCCCGCGATACGTGCCCTTTCTGATGGCATTTAAAACATGTCATCTCTGTCTGGAAAACTTTCTTCTCCGCAGTAGACTGACCCCCTTTTAGTAGATATTCAATTGCCACGGCGGTGGTAATGGCATCCCGTATGGTGGTTGGGAATTTTAGCCGCGTTTGTTCGCCTACTTGGCCCACCAAACCTCTCACGAACGAGTCAAGCGCCCGCCTATCTCCTTCCTCACGCAACGCCTTATTCACTTCAGCATTCGCGGTCACCCGCACTGTCTTTTCATTGAGACATTTAACACGGTCGGCAAAAGCCTCAATTGTTTCGCCTCGTCGCTGTTGTACGACCGAGAGTTGCTGGTAGTATGACTGTTGTGGTGCTTTGTCGCTAAAACGCTGAATCAAAGATTCTCGGAACGCCTCATAGTTACCTAATTTAGCCTGATCTTCTCCCGTTATGAATTTCTGCGCGTTTCCCTTCAACTTTAGTTTGGCTATTTTTAGTTTCTCGGCGTCTCCCCAATTACTTAATTCTCCAACATCCTCGATACTTTGGAGGAAATGATAAACTTCGTCCGGCTTATCTCCATCGAACTCTACTATTGTCCCCACTAATGAAAAGTCC
This sequence comes from Stictocephala bisonia, assembly GCA_035578905.1. Lineage (NCBI taxonomy): Eukaryota > Metazoa > Arthropoda > Insecta > Hemiptera > Membracidae > Stictocephala > Stictocephala bisonia. Next base: position 549,913 of record JAQJVL010000407.1, on the reverse strand, counting down.
GGCTTCGTTCCTGCCGTTTCGACTATTCCCCTCATAGTTCGGTCCAGCTGATCCACAAAAGGTGGTACTTCCTCAGCTGCCGAAGCTACAGTAGCTAATTGTTGATGCAATTCGTTTATTGCATCCTGGATCTCCATATCCCGTCCCCCAAGGCTCACGCGTCCGGCCATAGTAATTTATTGAGAAATCTACTCGAGATAATGCAAATATAAAATGGCGCAGTACAACAAATATATTCTAATATGACATTCAATGTATGATCACAAAGCCCTGAGAGTGCAGTGGGTAGCTTGCTCTCGAAATACAAAAAGCGGTCCTCTTATTTTTCCCTTTGACTTATTATTTCCAACTTTCTAATTTTATTCAAGCTACTGGTTTATTAGCACACCCACTCACTTTTACTATAATTCCTTAAAATTATAAAACACTGTTTAGTACCTAATCAATTTGGACTGTATCTTAGAATAATATTTTACTTATATTTATTTATGCTGAAAGTGGGTATAATCTTTCACCTTATCTCTCAATTGATTCGACCTGCATGCTTATAGTACGACAGTATCTGGTTTCACACTACAGTACTTACAATCAACTCAATGTTAAACAATATAAATTAACCAACAAGGCTACTACAACCAATTTCACAATTACTTATAACCAGATAATTTCACTGTCACCAGCCTTATAAGCATGTGCCCTCAATTTACCGGTACCTAGACAGGCTATGATTATACCTCATTAGTGTACAATTTAAAATATAACAATTCTAACAATTAAATTTAAATTCAGTCAACACCTCAAGATTATAAATCATTTCATTCAACTATTCACCTCAAAATTATTCAATAATAAAAATTAAAATTTTGAAAACAACTTATATTTCCTTTGTAATTACTTTAATCTTCAAATTAAGTATTTAATTAAATTACTTTTCCAGAATACAACACTGGTGTACTTAGAGTACACTTACTTACTCGTTACTTATTAAAGGTGTGACTCCACTTTATGCTATTAATTAAATTGGAACATACTCACAGTAAACTCCTATTGGTGTTATTTTCGCAAACACACCCCACACCTGACACCATTTGTGACACCTGACACCTTGATGAGGATAGTTACACACCAGCTGGAGAAATAACTCACAAAAACTGATGGTTCACCACACTGACTGAGTTCGCGGACTTTACCGGAGTGTATTCCGTATACTGAATTTAATAAATTATTCACAATATTACCTAAAACGTGGTGCTGGTTGGCCTAATAGATGGATCGGTTGGGAGCTTTTTTTATTGAAAACAGCAACACAATTATAAGTAATATGAGTGTTTTATTAATAAAAATTGTTAAGTTTTAGTGAATTTAGAACCTTGACACAAGTTAATTTACAAGTTTACAGTTAGTATGAAATCTTTTAAAATAAACAATATAAAATCAATATAATTTGTAGTTAGTTAACAACGTGGTTAATCTAAGATACAACAATTTAAATTCCAACAAATCTAATTTCAATTAATAATTTAACGGCGCTTGCCATTGTCTGTGCTGTCTATAAATGAATTTAGAATTGAGTTACGGTTACAAATTAAACATGATTACTGAAAACTAATACGCGAATTTACATAAATTGAACAGACATGGCAAGCCCGGGAATCAAAGGGGAAACCGCGTTACTTACTACATGTACTCGCGATCACGGTTGCAGGCAGACAGATCGAGAGGGCTGGCTTCATCCCCAAGCCAGTATTAGAAATATTGTCAACCAATCACGCGAAAGGACGTTTGATCGTATGACTTTCTAGGCCGTATGGTGCTGCACTCCAGCCCTGAACGATTCATCAAGTAACTAACATTGGTATGTTAGGGTTACTGGAACGTTGCAATATCTCTCAGTTTTCGAGTCTTGGGCTGCAATTGGAAGTCACGTGACATCACGCCACCACATTCCATACTGGCCCAGTATAGATAAATCAATACTTTTGCCTTTCCCACTGAACCCAATATTCACTCATATTAATTTAAAATGGTGTAACAAAAACTAAAGGGAGGCAAAATTTAATTATTATTATTAAATTTGAAGTTACATTAAAACACAAGAACAAATAGAGGGTGTAATTTATTTTATTTTATTTAGACGGCCCACAAAGGTGGTATTTTAATTTATTTATTCAATAAATTAACGGGCCGTCACATAAAGTAACTTGTAATCCGGCTTTAGCCTTACAGGCTCTATATTTTCTTAAAATTTTTTTATTATTGGTATTAATTATTTGTTTGTTTTTGTTCTTATTTTTTAATGTTAAAAGATTGGTTTTGGTTCATAAAATTACAGATTTAATTTTATTTTTGTATGATTTTAGATTTTTTTAATTTATGTTGTAAATTTGATGTTATTGTGGTCAGCCTGACAGTGAACTAGGGAAAAAACCATTTCGTAAACCAATCGTAATGTACAAATATGAGAAAATAAAATTTTTCTCTATTCTATTATTTTAAAATTGTATTCAGCTCAACGTGCAATATTTATTTAGAAGCTAACAATATTTTGTTATTCCTTGATTCAGTCCAAAGCATTCCAACAGGGGGCCACTCAACTGGGAAAAAGCTGGGTATTTGTGATCCATGAAAAACAGTGAATAAGTCGTGAATTTCTTTTGTCAAGTTAGGATAAACAACAATTCAATTAACTTGTGGTTATAAATATGACAAACCCTCAGTACGAAAATAGTTTGTCCATTTTAGTATAGAGTCAAGAGTTCATCAAAATGATCTCCTGGCATTTTTTGTCTAAAAACAGAACTTTTGTTTCTGACCTTACCACTTCCATTTCCAATTGTGGTCGCTAATTTGATCATTTCTTCTATTTAGTACAGTAACCAGAGACTGTTGGAAAGAAGCCGTAATAGTCAGCGTGTGATTGGGTTCAGTGTAAACTAAAAGACCAATACCATTGTATGTATTTGGGTCATACTCATAAGTATATGTTTACATTAATTTGTAGCATAAAATACTACTTGTGTAGTCACTATGGAATGTTTGGGATCTAATTATGTTTTTCATCTATAAGATTGAAGTTTGTGTTTAATGAGACTGCATCGTAGAGAGAAAGGGTTCTTGAAGTAGCTTACCTGCCAACGAAGTCTGAAGATATTGCTTCATAAATTACTTAGATGAGGAGTGTACTCACATAAAAGGATTTGTTTGTGTTAAATAGGTGTTCTGTATGTTTAGCCATATGATAGGTTAGTGATTATAACATAGTGATAGCCATAAGTGAATTTAATTACAACTATAAATTATTTAAGATGATCGTAATTTCAGGTTTTTAATTCGATCCCAATTAATTGCTAGTACACTAAAATTCAGTAAGTCAGCCAACATTTCTTAAAATTAACAACAAATGAAATGAATTAAAGGTATCTACTGGACACGAAAATTCCTGAAAACCTGCATTTCGATGAGAGGTTACGAAAAAGTCCAGAATTTATGAAAGTTGTAAGCAACTGATACATCTACATGGGATATGACATTTATTACCAGCCCTGATATCGTAATTTGAAAATGGCTTCTAAAATTATAAGTTTGCCAATCCTGCCGTACCCAAGCTTCAAGAAATCTCGGCTGTTTTGATCTTGATAAAATTTTATGTGGATTCAATGTGGTAGATAGCGAATCAGCATCATTTTTTAAATATATATATTCTGTTTATTTATTTATATATTACTGCTGCAGCCTTGAGTCTGCCAAACCTACCACCATTTGCATTCGATTCTCCATAAGACCAATGTTGATTTCAAAAGAATAAGGTTGCAGCTTTATTTATAAACATATAGTTTTAAACATAACTTTTTTGAAAGGTGACAAAATTGTCTAGTGCACCCTGAGAAAGGGTTTTCTAACAGTTTTTTTGTGTAGTTTTTATATACAAATTATTATTCTAATATAATACTTTTTCAAAATAAACTGCAAAGGAGTTGGACAAAAACTGTTTCAGGGAGCACTAGTCATACTTGTGCTGTAAAGCATGTTAAAATGTGAAATACTTTTAGAAAAAAGTGTAAGCATGAAACGTTATCAAATGAAGTAATGTTCAATAGCAAAACGCTGTTGTCAGCTACTGATAACTGGTGCTGCTTGTTGGCCAAGTGGGGAAAGAGAATCAAATGACTGTTCTAATCACACAATGGTTTGGGGGTGGACAGACAGACAATAACCGGTCTCCTGATAGTCGACGGAGTTGCGAGTAGTTCCGAAGTCAACACCAGGTTGAGGGTCAATGACTTAAGTACGACAAAATTATTCAGTAAAGACTGTTTAGGAAGGTGCTTGTGACGTCAACTCAAACTTTACATTTTAAAAATCATTATTGCACAAAGAATTAGATATACCATCAAGAAACTGCTGTTAAATGCTCACCGTTATTGAAATAACGATTACAGTAGTTCAGTAATAAGTTGGAGTGTATTCTATTGAGTATAAATCAACTGTTATAATAAATGTTTTAATATGGAATTATTGTTTCAGAAACAACACAATTAATAAGATAAATACACCATTTGAAAAGAATAGTTTGGAAAAGAAGCTGATTAAAAAATTGGGTAAGATCAACTCTCAAATTATTAATAAGTTAGAAGTGATTTAAGCTGTTATGTGTTTTTTAACTATTTTGAAATTGCCTTTCGTAGTCTATGTTGGGTTAGCTATTTATCATATGTAAATTTGATTAAGATATTTAAAAATCAATCGTACTTTGATTGAAATTTATCAAAATGTATATTAAAATCTATATAATAGCAGCTTTCTAGTAGTTTTTTTACAGTCAATAAATTAATGCAGTTATTCTTAATTCCTTCCATTGTTCAATGTTTGAAAATTTAAATAATAAGTTTAGGTTATATTAAAGGGCACTAGGCCAGGAATTAGTATAATAGAGAGATAGGACATCAGCAAACTTATCATAAAAGACAAGTTAACTGACACCAGAGTAGTAGTAACAAACACAAAATAAACACATAATCTAACAAATTTTCAATACCACTGGCATTTTCTTCAGGTGAGTAGACGGACAGACAGACAGACAGACAAGACAGAGAGAGAGAGGGGGAGAGCGAGAGAGAGAGAGAGAGAGCGAGAGAGAGAGAGAGAGAGAGAGAGAGCTGTAATATTTACATATTTTATGTTAAATATATTTTATTCTTTATTATGTTAGTTAATTATATAATATTATCAGATAATTTGGCCAACATTCAGTCTATTTTATTTAGTTACCATAACTTATGTTTGATTTAATGTTTTTTCAGAGTTTAAAGACACATTCTTCCATGTATTACAAGTGAACAACAAGTATGCAGTGTTTTCAGAAGAGTTTTTTCCGCAGTTTATTAAAATGAAGTGGACTATTATATACAAAGTTGTGGATTTAAAAAACATGTCATTTGATGTAATTTGCAAACAAACCAACCCTGAACTATTCAATGAGCTTGAAGAGTAAGTTAAATAAGTTAGTTGTTTAATAACTTGTTTATGTATTTTACATGTACAGCATTTTTTTAAACAGTAATCTCTTGTTCACTGAAGAGGCCCTTTCCCCCTTTGCAAAACGCCCAAAACGTTGTTTTCTATTTGAACAATTCGGTCCGTAATAATTCTCCTATTGCAAAACTTGACATATAATTTGATAGGTCTTTAACTTTCACCTTATGGTCAAAATTTAGAGTTTTTAACAGTTGAAGTGGTGAAACTTTGAATATTACTCTTAATTATTAAATTTAAAACGTCATAATTAACTTATGGTCCACTACAGTAGATTGGATTTTTAACTGTTATACATTGTTCACTATAACTCATTATAATAATAAACACGAATCGTACTCTTGAAATAGAACAGCCTGCTGACAGTAAGATTGTATGGCTACAATAGCCAAGTGATATCTTGAGCTGTAACTTGTGTCACAGTTGTGTCAGGGGGAGGGGGGTTTCTACCTATAAACAGCGGTTAGCGTGCTACTAGCATTGCTGTAAATATCAACTCACCACGCCCATAAGTTATAACACAAATCCCCTCTGATTACTCAATGATATTTATTTATAATCATATTAATTGGTAATGTGTTATGTTATAATTATAGGTTATTATTGTATTGTATTTATTTAATCTTTAATGAGAAATATAAAATAAAATCATATAGAATACCAAATAATTAAACATTAACGAATTTATATAATGTAGGTTATGTTAGTAAATAAGTACTGTACAAGTTTTGATTGTATGCAATTCGTAATTTAATTTTATAATGAGAAGTACATACTCGTAAATATCTTTGTGAACGATATTAAATTGTATCTCTTTAAAGATAGGTAGCTGTTTTAATTAAATTAATATTTGAATTATAACATCCGTGGCTAAGTTATTATATACAAAACAACTAATAATATGAGCAACATTGCACTAATATTTGCAATAACAAACGCTTTCATACAACGATACTCCACTCTCCAATCAGCTGATCAGCATTGGTAGCCAATGTCTGCATATCAGGCTAGTACAAAGTCATGCATGCGTATGCCGTACCTTTCCCCTCCGCTAACCACCAAGCATTTTAAAAGTAATGGTTTCGACAGCTCAAGACATTCCGTGGCTATACTATGCTATGGGCAGTCTGAGCTTGTCGGCTTCCTAGCGGTGGCTTGTGGCAGTTAGGGAAACAGCACCTTAGAGATTTGGATGTAAGGAATGATTTGTTATTATGTAGGTTAAGTTAAAGGGCACTTAGTCAAAAATTAGTATATTATGAGAGTTAGAGCATAAGCAAACTTACCTATAAAACAAGTCCACTAACACCACAGTGGGGCCTAGTAGTAAACAAATACAATAATAACACATGTATAAATTGTCTGTGCTACGGGCACTTTCCTCAGGTGAACTATAACAGGTATAACAACTAAGCATATAAAAGTAAAAATACCGTCAAAAATGTCCTTATTCATTCCTGCATTAAGATTATACAAGTTAATAATTTTTATTTTATGTGACTGTTTTTCATCACTGGATTAAAAAAGTACTGCTCTTTACTTCTTTATATTGTTTTGTGAACTTTGAAAAATCACCAAATAAAAAATATTTTTAAGAGAAAAGTGAAATATTATGGAAGCACACAAATCCACAAACAGTTTACAACTTTTCAATATTTTTCTTATGTGCAATAATATTTCTTTATCAATTTAGTTAAATAACTTTTTATCAACATTGAGTATTGGGCTATTCTTGTATCAAGCCTTTATGCACATAACTGAAAAGTATAATAATTTGTATTTCAAGGATACTGATTGATTTTATACTCGCAATTTATTACTCATAAAGGCGTTATAAGCACTGGACCTCTGGCTGCTTCATTCAATACTCTGTTATACATTACAGTATTCAGGATCATTCAATATATGGTAGGCATAAAAAACATAATATCAAGCTAGAAACATCCTTTTACTACAGGACACTAAAAAAACTAAACGAGCACAGCATGAACGTTACTATACTGAACATATAGTACTGCAGATAATATCTATTGTACGGTTGATTTTAAACTGTCATTTGAAATTGAAGCATAAATGAAATTGATCAATTAAGTTTTGTAAAAATATAAACAAAACATAAACTTTAAAAAATGAAGATAAGTAACAAAATACTGGATGTCTACTTAAAAATATAACCAAAAAAGTTACTGCACTACAAACATAAACATGTAAAAGAAGAAGAAAAATCTGACAGTCGTGTTCAGTTCAATTTAACTGACTGCTGTACTAAAACAACAATTGACTAATAGGGTGAAAGGAGGGGGTTTCATGTGACAACAGGCATTAGTTCACTGGCAAAGCAGGGACCCGTAACCTTCGCTAATAGGCGCATCGGACTATCGAGCGCTGGTTGTTATCTTAAATCAGTTTAAAATCAATCAATACAATATTATGTACAATAACAATTATCATACATTAATAGCATCGGGGCTTGATAACAAGATTTGTCTGAAGATTATATCACTGTCTTATTATTCTAACCGCAGTGTGACAAAATTGATAGCAAAGTTTGTTTGTACATATCAAAAATTCTACTACGGAGTATATGTTTTGTTGATTAACATATATTCACAACAAATTAACCTTTCAAGTTATTTTGATAAGCAGTTTTATTAGACAATTGTTTTCAATATCACTAAAACCATTAAACAAAATTAATACAGAACAAATTTTAAACCATATAGTGTAGGCCTAATATAGGATTAAATAATACAACATTTAATGATATTTTTTCTTGGCTGGTGTCATGTCATTGTTTATGTTCAAACCTGGTTAACCATAGTTGTGAATTGGACAGTAGTGTCAAAGTATCCACTGTAAAATTATTAATTTTAATATTTACATTAAATACTCCAATGTCAGACTTGTCCACAGGACCAACCACGTGTATGAGCTTATTATTTTATTTACTTATTGATATTTTCAGAATTGAACTTTGTGGCGGAATCAATAAGAAGTGGAGACTTAAAATTGGAAAAACGTTTATATCATACATATCGAAAATTCCATCTGTGTTTTCTGTATTTAATATAGTTCCAGACCCAGATTTGTTATTAATATTGAAGGTAAGTTTTTTTTAATAAACTAACTAAAAATTATGCTTAGCTACCATTGCCATATATTGATCAAAAGTATATAATACATTTTGAGATATCAGCTGATAACCACCGGCTGTTCATTTGTCATTGGGCTATTAATTATAGACACTTTCTAAGGAATAGTCGGTCTTAGTTTGTAACAATGACTACATTCGCTCATTTAAACTCATCACACTCATTCGAAATCCATATTCACCCATATTTTGACGATTGGTGTCTTATGATTAAATAAATAACATAAATAATTACTTGAAACTAACTACGCAATTATAATAAATAAAATATGAGTAGATAATTAGACTAATTAATGACCTACAATTTTATATTTGGTGTATCCAAAAACGTCTGTAGTCTGTAAAATGGATCTTTAATTTTTTTGTTTCAATTCAATTCAAAATTATTTATTAAATTGAGATTACATTGCAGTTTTTAAGAATCTCTTTAGCAAATAGCTGTTTAAGAGAAAACTAATTTTATCTTAATAAAACATCTTTAACATATAATTAATCTTAGAATAACTACTATAAACAAAATGAAAATAAATCAGCGAACATAATTTTATAGTTAAAAATAATAATAATAATAATAATCGTTTATTGCCATCAAACTTTACAGCATTGAAAAAGTCATAATTGCAGCTATATATTGCCAAGTCATTCTGAATATAATTCAACCTAACATAAAATAAATATATAATATATTAAACTATTAAATAGGGTTAGCAAATTATCTTAAAATATTTGTAAATATGGGAAACTAACTTTTTGCAATGTTTATCTTTTGTTTCGATTACCCTTCAGGTTACCCAGGGTAAGGGAGCCTCAGTACATTTCCACTAAGCACCTCTATTATCTGGGGTAAGCATGAGCTAATGCATATATAGTACTTAAAATTCAACTAAATCAAAACTAAAAAATTCGTCAATTTAATAAAATGGGTTTCTAAGTAGCCAGCAATACAATTTTTTCAAGAAAGCTTTGGGTTGATATTTTAGAACTAAAGTGACAAGTTTATTATATATTTTAATGCTTATTACAGTGTGGCTGGATAAGCTCTTATTCAGTCTGTGGAAACAAATTACAGCCCTGTTGTTATGGATTTCAAATTTACAAGTTTCATTGAAATGTAAAAACTCTGGATGATTTAGAATGTATTGTTAATGCAATGACATAATTGTCATACAAGTCTAAATTAAAAACCGTCTAAATCCCATTGCTTATGAAAAGAGGCTTACAGTGCTCTAAACTATTTGATTTTGTCATGATTCGGATTGCCTTTTTTTGAAGGATGAGGATTTCATTAGTTCTGCTACAATTACCACGAAGAATAAGTCTGTACCTCATAATAGATTGGAAGTAGGCGTAGTATGCCGACAGGATGTAGCTACTGCAAACACATAAGGTGAGGCGCCTTATTAAAAACAAGGTGCTTGATAACTTCTTGGATGTGTAATCTATGTGAGGCCCCCATGTCAAGTGGTATCGAAATAAATTCCTAAAAACTTAGTACTAGTGACAGTTTCAATTCTATTGAATGTACAGATCTCATTATCCATCGCTCTTAAGCTAAATATAATAGATTTAGTTTTCTCTTCATTTAAATGAAACCCGTTTGCCAAAAACCAATCAGAGGCTGATTTTAATGTGTTTTTAGTATGATCAATGAATTGATCGAGACTACTTCCAATGTTTACAAAAGTAGTATCATCAGCATAAAGCAGTGATTTGGATTTTACTGAATTGGGCAAGTCTTTACGCTTATTTAAAAAAGAAGTAGTCCCAATACTGAACCCTGAGGCAACCTACATTCCACCTTAACCTCTTCAGACCACACTTCATTCAGAAATACCTTTTGTCGGCAGTTTTCAAGATAGGATTTAAAAAACTGAAGCTGAATACCAGATATACCATAATAATTCAGCTTATATAGTAATTTGTCATGATTTACGCATTCAAAAGCTAGACTCAGATCACATAATGTGGCCTGAGTGAATGCCTTCTTTTGAAAGGCTGATAAAGCTTCCCTAACCAAAATATCCATTGCATCAACTATGGATCTCTTCTTTCTGAAACCATATTGGTCAAAGGTTAGAAAATTGTTTATTTCAAAAAAGCTACTTAACTGGTCATAAACTAATACCTCTAATAATTCCCCAATCATAGGAATTATTGAGACCGGTCAATAACTTTTTGGTTCAGAACAAGAGCCTTTTTTGAAAATAGGACATATTCTTGAGATCTTTAATGAGTTAGGAAAAATTCCTTCTCGTAAAAATGCATCAAAAGTAATAGATATAGGTTCAACAATGCTACCTATTACACTTTTCAATAGACTGTTTGACATGTCGTAGACATCAGCCTAAGTATATATAAAGATAGCACTTGGCAATCTTTTAATGTTTAATAGTCAAAATCGATTTCGATCTGAAAGATCATCTTCATTTGTACAGATACAAGAGGTTATAAAAATACTTAAAAAATATTGTAGAATAATTATTTTAACAGCTGATACTACAAAAATTAAAAAAAATGTATGTGGATAGGTTGTAGATTTTATTAAACTTTATAATTTTGCATCTTCATGATAGAATCGAATATAATGATAATACTTTACTTTTTAAGTATTTTTATAACCTCGTGTATCTGTACAACTGAAGATGATCTTTCGAGATCGAATCGATTTTATCTATTAAAGATTGCTAAGTTGCAACCATTTCCATGATAAAAAAATGTTGAGTTTTGTGTATTTTATGAAGATCTTTTGGTATAGTATTTTAATTTATATATCATACAATGTGTGCATATTTCTTAAAAATGCATTACATTTTTTATATTTTGGCTATCTTGCATTTTTAATTGTATTATTACACATTGTTTTTATGGCATAACCCCACCCATTTTTCAAAAGTTAAGTTATTGATAAAAAACATATTTTGTTCATATGGGTTTTGTTTTTGTACTATATGATGGACCACTTCTTTTTGATCACAATGATACCAGACGTAAGTAGATTTACATGAAATATACAGTAAATGTTCAACCTGTGATATTGACATTTTTTTAATTATGGCAGTATAATTAAATAAATAATGTACTTTGGTTGACATTAAAGACATCTTCCTATGTTTCCTATCTTTCTATATATATATTTATAAATCAAACATCCATATGTTGGTTTACACACAATTCAGAAAGTAGTAAATGGACTCACTTTAAATGTTAACACAACATTGTATTTTTATCAAAAGTGTTTTTATGTATTTAGTTCCTAAAGTTGTTAATGGAAACAGGCCATTTCAAGCATCAGAATAAGCCACAGAAAAGCGTGGTCGGATTTGGCTAGTATAGATATATAAAATGATTTTATCCCATGATTAAATAAATATAAATTCACTCCATAGAGATATTGTAGGCTGGTTGTGTTAGACTCTTTAGCGGGCTGTCACAGATTTACTCTAGCAAGCAATGTAATTGGATAGGCAGATAGCTATACTATAGCAGACAATTTAGTTCTAATTGTTGCACTTTGTAAACAATAGTATTTGAAAATAATTAGTTAATTTAACTTAGATTTGTATATAATTTGTGTAAATATTGTTTTAAGACATTTTACACTTCCTGCCATATTTTGTGGTAGCTAAAAAAATCAATTCGGAACTGGCATTGGATATATGCAATTAGTGAAAGTATAAATGAGGATTGACAGTAGATCAGTCATGTGATTGTGGGGAGTCAATCCATACAATTGATCACATAGTTACAGAGTAACCCCTACGCTCTTTTACAGAGGGATTGGTCAGCATACACAGAATAAATGAGGCAGGTGTTAGATGATGGCTCGATAGATTGGACTTAGCTTTGTGACAGCAGATCACTTTACATTTTATAATCAATGAATATATAATCATGACTTTTGGATATTTATCCAAATATACATCGCAGCTTTATAATTAACAAATTTTAGCTGACAACAAACCATACGAGATATATATGTTATTACAAAACCCTACCACGAATAAATGTTTTGTAATTAATTTCTCTTGGTTTTTTTTTTTTTTTTTTACATATGTAAAATTGCACACTTATGTTCATGTAAATGCTCAAAACCACATTTAGCAATTTTATTTAGTGTTTGATGTTTATCTAATATTATGTTGTTTCTGTTTCAGGATTATGAACATCTTTCCCCAGCTACATGACCAGTATGTTTTTAAATAACATATTTTTGCATAATTAACTGTAAATTTGCTTGATCAAAATGTTATTTTTGTTAGTTTATAAATGTACTTAATATGGTATCTGTAGTTTAAGTTAAAAAAGTGTGTTGGTAACAATGCAGTTGTGTAATATTAGTGGGGGCATAGTTCCTTAATTGTTACATCTATTAAAAAGTTATAAGCATATATTTTTATTACCTGCAATTAATTGTTTTGTTTAGTTGTAATTCTTGAAGAAATCAGTCCTTTTGTAAAATTAAGAATAACACAAGTTGTGTTGATTAAGTACTTAGGTTAATATGTTGATTGTATTTCCTAAGTTGGCCATATTTGATTAAGATCAGCATTGAGTAAAATGTATTCTTTGGAAACTGAGAATAGCTTAATCAAAATACCTTCTTCTTCCTTTCTTATTGTGAAATAAAATAATGGAAAACTTTTGATGTTAGTAGTCTGCTTCTTGATAACAACTTTTTATATATTCTCAAGAAATAGCTCGAGTATTATTATAACATTTATCATGGTAAAGAGGTAAAGTTCTCTGCATGAAAATGGTCCAATTGCAGATGACGTAGAGTTGCCAATACAGCTATCTGCAGTACACATGAAAGATCTCTCACATGATCGTGGTCCTCGTCATAAAAGTTCCTGACAATTAATACATGAATTTATGACAAATAATTGTAATGCATCCTATAAGTATTTAGTAAAAGAATACACTTTAGGTATACAAAAGCACTAATTATAGTCATATGATTTAATGAAAATAAATATTAATAAAAAAAATAATTCGTCATGTTAATAAATTTTCACATTTTAATAAAAATAGAGATATATTAGACAGCGATAATAAATAGGGGTGTGTGATGCTTTGAAAAGCATCGAAAAATCAATGCGATTTGCTTTGATGCATTAAATCAACAGATTCGATGCATGACTAGTCAAAATGTCGATGCATCAAAAGTAACTCGATGCAAATCGAAAAAGATTTGCTGCATCACACACCCCTAATAATAATGAACGTTTTTCTGACTAGACTAGTTGTGATCATCATTTACACTTTTGTTGAGGGGTAAAATATAAAGAATCGATGAACGAACATGTGATATCTCCAACAATAGTTCGATCAGGAATACTCTGAGCCACTCCATACAAAGCCATCTGTAACACATTACAGCACAGGTAAGTGATTTAGTCATGTAGCAATTCATATGTGATGATCCCAACACTGGCGCAATAGGAATACTTTGAGCTACTTTATACAAAGCCATCTAAAAAAATTACATCACAGATAAAAATATTGTAATAATGTTTCTAACTTTTCTGTTTCTTAATACTGTTGCTGAAATTAATTGAATTTTATTAAAACTATTTATTAGTAAGGACTACATTTCTGTTTTCCTTACATAAATTAATGTTCTTAATTATTTTGAGATGTTAAAGCTGGCCATAACACTTTAACATGCTCAGAAGTAAGCCCATTAAGACAAAGTTTCTCTCATCTGTAAAGTCAAGCCCATTTTTGTTCTGTAAATAATATCTCTTGTGATACTCTCAACAAGTCTGTGAGTAATTATATAGAACAGGGGCTTTGTCGATTTGTTGGCTGACATTTTTATAATAGTTGCTAAGATTCAAGATAATAATCGTTTTTTCCAGCGGAAAAGCCAGAACATTTTTGAAAATTAGGAAAAATATTTGTTTGTAGATATAGCAATGTGGTACTCAAATTGTGCGGAAGTTTGCCCCGATCACGAATGTGGCAAGGTTTTTACAAGCGAACCATTATTAAGCATGTTAGCACCAGAAAAGTGCCAATTTAGGTTAGAATACATTCTGTTAGGATAGAGCTAGGTTGGGTAGGTAAGGTTTGGTTTGGTTAGGTTGTGTTAGGTTTAGTTAATGTTACCTTGATAGGTAAGGTTTGGTTTGGTTAGGTTGTGTTAGGTTTAGTTAATGTTACCTAACCTTACAAACAGAAACTTAACATTACCTAACCAAATCTAACATAACCTAAACAAAACTAACAATCTAAATACACCTTACATAACCTTACCAAACCTAACATTAACCAAACTATCAATACCCAACCTAGCCTTAGAACATGCCCTTAATGAAATTGGCACTTTTCCGGTGCTAACATGCTTAATAATTGTACGGTTTTAAAACCTCGCCATATTCTTGATCATGGCAAACTTCCACACAATTTGAGTAACCACATCGCTATATTTGAGGAAATCAATAATTTTCCTTATTTTCTTTATTTTTCTGGCTTTTCCATTAAGAAAAGCTCGTAACCTTCTTTCTTGGTTATTTTTCTACCATGAAAAAATATTTCAGCCAAAAATTCAGTCAAGTCCCCTGTTCTATATAACTACCAGTCTGTATGAATGACTTTACGTTTACAGAGACTTACAGATATGAGTGTGTGTGTGTGTATCTATAAGATCTCTGGCTGATATGATCCAGTGCTCTCAAAAACTGTAATTTTGAATCAAAGTTTTCATAATTAAATCATCATATACACAGGGTGTCCGGGCTAGAGGTATCAATAAATAAATATTCCCATCCGGGGTGTTCAATTTTTTTTTTTTCAATTAAAACTACAAATGGTTAGTAATAATACCAAGATTGTATGTGTAAAGTTTAACAGTCATATCTAACACACAATGACAAAAAATTACCAGCTAAAGAAAATGCAGTCTTTCCATGTGACCAAGCTGATTAATCTCTGGCGGTAACAACTTAGCCACTAATGTGATTATCAGCCTTATGATGATGTTTACTGAGAAGTCAGCTGATTACAACACCATTACCTTACCTTACCTCCTTGGCCATTGAAACCCCAGTTGGTTTTTGGCCTCGCCAACAATGCCTCTCCATTCTGCTCTGTTCTTTGCTGCCTCAGGTGTAGTTCCCAATTTGTAAATATCTTTGAGGACCTGATCTCTCCATCTAAGTCTTGGCCTGCCAAGGGGTCTTCTACCGTCTGGGTTCGATCGTTCAATATAATTAATAATGGAGGTATTTTCTCGCCTCCACACATGTCCAGCCCACCTTAGTCTTCTACTTTTCACTAATGCTACTATATCTGGGTGAGTGTATATTTCTCTTAATTCTCTGTTCTTTCTTATTCTCCATACATCTCCTTCGCATACTGGACCAAACACTTTTCTTAATACTCTATTTTCAAATACAATAAGCTTCTTCTCATATTCCTTTGTCAGTGACCATGTTTCAGCTCCATATAGTAACACAGGGAGGACTAGTGTATGGTAGATTTTGATCTTAGTTTTCCTAGACAATATTTTGGATTTAAGTAATTTCTCTACTGCCCAATAGGTCTTAGAGGCTAAGTCTATTTTGAATTTCGTTTTCCTCTTTTATGTTTTGTGCTAGCTTTATGCCAAGGTATTTAAACTCATCGACTTTTTCAAATTCCCACTTGTCCACTTTAATATTTTGTATTCTATTCATTCCCTGTCTTCTGGTTATATGCATATATTTTGTCTTATCCTGGTTTATTTCTAATCCCACCTTTCTGGTTTCTTGAATGAGCACTTTTGCTAAATTTTCCAGATCTGTTCTACTTTCAGCAATCCATTGTTGGCTTTAAATTCGTATAATTGACTGTAGTCATTCTGCTGTCACGGTTGTCATTTGGCTGTAAGTTTCTTATGTTAAACAAATGTAGACCCTACAACAAAAGGTACAGTGCGTGTTGTGGCTTGCAGAGTACAAATCTGTAACTCGTGTTTAACGTCGGGCTCGTCGTGATTACAACATTAATCCACCAACTTCAAAGACAATCTGACTTTGGGACAGAACACTTCAAGCTAATGGAACTTTGATTTTAAAAAAAACTGGAAAGCATGTAAAGAAGCAATTAAGTGTACAAGCAATTAATGTGCTCAATTTTTTAAATCAAACTCCACGTACATCAATTAGATCATCTTCTAGATTACTGCAACTTCCTAAATCAACAGTTCATGACATTTTACGTAAAAGGCTCAAATTTTGTGCATATAAGATTCAGCTGCTTCACCAGATAATGCCAAATGATCGTCCTTTGAGACTAGAATATGCTAACGAGATGTTGGATCGCATAATGAAAAATCCCACATTTCTTCAAAATGTACTTTTCAGTGACAAGGCTGCTTTTCACCTCAGTGGATTAATAAACCGACACAACTGTCGTATTTGGGGATCAAGATATCCGCATGCCTCAGTAATGCATGAAAGAGACACACCAAAAATAAATGTTTGGCTAGGACTGATGCACAATGCAATTATTGTGCCATTTTTTTCATTGAACAAACAGTAACAGGCCACATTTATTTGGACATGTTAAAAAACTTTGCAGTACCCCAAATGACAGAACAAATCATTCTCCAGCAAGACGGTGCTCCATCACACTACCACAATGATGTTCGTGATTTTCTTAATGAGCAATTCCCTGGTCGTTGGATAGGTAGAAGAGGGTCTATTGCATGGCCGGCAAGATCGCCAGATCTTACCCCTTTGGATTTCTTTGCATGGGGGTTCATCAAAGATTTCATGTACCAGGAAAGAGTACAATGTTTACGGGAAGTAAGGCATAGGATTGTGGCTGCAGTTGAGAGGATAACGCCATAAATGCTTGCAAACACATGGCGGATATTGAATACCGATTGGACCATGTGAGAGCGACTTATGGTGATCACATTGAACTTTACTAAATAAGATAACAATCTTGGTTGTATTTGTAACATGTTAGCATAGTTATTTTAAAATAATTATTACATTGTTATACCAAACGAGTTAGTTATTTCTCGATACCTCTAGCCCGGACACCCTGTATATTTAAATGATATCTTATATATCACATATATTCTTCAATTTCATAATGAATTATACTTGTTCTGCTTTGTTCACATTGTACATGCCTCACCACAAGATTAAATTCATGAGAAAGCTTTCGTTGTCACAACTTGTCTTGTTTTGAATGACATTTTCCGTCTTCAAGCCAATTGGTGGTATTGAAAAACTTACAATTTGAGTGAAATTGCTGTGACTGATGTGTGCTATAGACCAGGTGACGGACTATAAAAGATTGACTGACATTTCTGTTTTTTCTCGTTGTAATCAGGTTAAGAGTAAGATAGGATTTGTGGTCCTAACTTTGCTTGCATGATTAAAGAACTTTTCTTCTCATTTCACAGGGGTAAAATTTCATTATCACACTAACATTCAAACTCGGGTTGGCTGCGTTTTGAATGCGATTCAAACTCAGGTTGGCTGTCTTTTGAATGTCATTCAAACTCAGGTTGGCTGTGTTTTGAATGTCATTCAAACTCAGGTTGGCTGTGTTTTGAATGTCATTCAAACTCAGGTTGGCTGTGTTTTGAATGTCATTCAAACTCAGGTTGGCTGTGTTTTGAATGTCATTCAAACTCAGGTTGGTTGTGTTTTGAGGCTGTGTACAGGTTGGCTGTGTCATTCAAACTCAGGTTGGCTGTGTTTTGAATGACATTCAAACTCAGGTTGGCTGTGTTTTGAATGTCATTCAAACTCAGGTTGGCTGTGTTTTGAATGACATTCAAACTCAGGTTGGCTGTGTTTTGAATGACATTCAAACTCGGGTTGGCTGTGTTTTGAATGACATTCAAACTCAGGTTGGCTGTGTTTTGAATGACATTCAAACTCAGGTTGGCTGTGTTTTGAATGACATTCAAACTCAGGTTGGCTGTGTTTTGAATGTCATTCAAACTCAGGTTGGCTGTGTTTTTAATAATCATTCAAACTCAGGTTGGCTGTGTTTTGAATGACATTCAAACTCGGGTTGGCTGCGTTTTGAACGCCATTCAAACTCAGCTTACCGCCCTTAATCCTTAGCTACAGAACCCTTAACACTAAAAAGGCAACATAATCATTATTTACTTTTCCTTCAGATAAGTCACGAGCATCAGGTTGTTTCATGATTTCAACAATTGATGTTTTTACATCTTTTACAAATCTCTCTGGCAGACCATCCTCAGTATGCATATGAGTCACACATAGATGAATTCTGAACAAAAAGAGAAAAATATGTAAATAACAATGACATTGTGAAATTATTCACCATCAATATAGGAACAGAATTATGTACTTATTTGAAGTCATATTATAATCATTATTGTAAAAGGTTTTTAAACCCATTGGCCTACCATTACAGAACCTTTCCATGATGGTGTTCAGCAGCTTATTAATACCATCAAGGGACCACTCCATAATCATAACATTACTAAACTATTTCATGTAGTTAATTTTTTTGGCCATTTTAAGTACTTGGGGAAAATATATGTAGCTATAATTACCTAACGGGTTGAGATTTATTTACTTTACAGTCAGGCTGGCTGTCTATTCTTGGAATTGAAAATTGATATTTCGATTTTGTCTACTGCATCACTACCTAGTAGTCTGCAAGGTTAGTTATTCGAGATGCCATATCAAGTTCTGGATTTGAACGTTGAGTCTTCATTTTAGAACCTAGACAACCATTAATATTGTAGTTGTACATTTTACAAATGGTTTGTAATAGTGTTGGCTAACATTTAGTGTACACCCAACCCAAGATGGCCGACAAGTAACATACAAGTGAAAGTGACCTCTTAAAAAAGTGTAGTTTTAGAAGTGTTTATACCAACAAAAAAGCACATCTATACACACAACTTTGAAACTACAAACCTGTAAGTCATTTCAATATAAATAAGCAATACTTACCTACCAAAAAAGACACTAAAAGCATTTTATCTATCCACAAGCCAACAGGGCAAAGAACTATGACATCATTATGACTATGTTTTAATGAGTCACATCACTAAGATCTGACAATTAACCACACCACTAAAGTTGACAAGTTTGTAATATTTAATTAATAAATTACATTAACTGAAGAACTCAATACAACTGAATTGATGAAGTAGACCAGAGTTCAACAACAGTGAACTGCCAGCTCATCATTTCTGGCCAACTCAGCATTGTGTCACATTACCAGCCTACCTCGATATATTCTGCATTGACTAATTGTAACTAACAGATGTTATGTTCAATTTCAGTAACAGACAAGGCACTTGATTGTCAATTAATCAAGCACATTTATACAACTGACATTTTCCAAATTAATATAACCACTGGAATTCTATCATTTACCTGAGGAAACAGCCAAACCTCCAATAAAAAACTGATTTCTTCCATTTTATTATTCTCAAATATCAACAAAAATTGACACATTTATATAACTTCCTTAATATATAATACTTTTATACAAATTTTGACAATATTATGTGACTACTGACACCCATTTTTTATTATTTAACAGAGACAGCCTGTCAAAGTCTGCAAAAAAACAGTTATAATTTTAATTTTAACAGAGACAGCCTGCCAAAGTCTGCCCAAAAAACAGTTCTAATTTTAACTATTAACAGCAAATTTTAACTGAGACAGCCTGTTAAACAGCTACAAGTACATTTACTTTTATGACAATAGGATTGTCATTTAATTAGACATAAGTTATAAAAATAATTGAAAATCTTTTTGTCCTCTATTATAATTCAAGCATTATATAACCATTTGACTACGCACTAATAACTGACCAAGAGGAGTCTGCCAAACCTCTTTATAAACAACAGTTACAACACCATTTTGACTTTCATTGTCTATAACCAAGAGGAGCCTGACAAACCTCTTTATAAAAAACAGTTACAACACCATTTGACTTTTATTGCCTCCACTTATTTTCTACACCAGACCTCAAGATCCGACAGAGAAGCAGACCTTAAAAGAAGACCTTAAGAAATTAAAACTGACATATTTTATCCACTTAATTTTTACCACCAGACCTCAAGAAAACCCCTCTCTTCTTGCTCAACCATAACAATGACATCTGAAAACAACACCCTCTACTCAGAAGAAGTCATGGTTTTTGCCAAATTAAAAGGCCACCCATACTGGCCTGCAGTCATCAAAGAAATTGTCAAAAATGATAAAACCCTAATTTACAAAGTTTTATTCTTTGGTGATAACACTACCGCAAACATCCAACCAAATGACATATGCCTATATTCAGAATATAAACAAATACATGGTAAACCAAAAACAGACAACTTTAGAAATAAAAAATTTAATCAAGCCCTTATAGAGGCTGACATAGCATTCAAAAGTAAAACAGAGCAAAATCTGGAGCAAGTGGCTGAAAAGATCCAGAACCTTGACAGACTGGAGGAGGTCGGTCTCGAAACCTCCCTAACACTAGCGGCAGAGGTTGGACAGGCCCTTCTGACTGATAATACCCAACTAAAAAAAGAAGCACAAGACTTAAACAGTAAAAATTCAAAACTTTCTTTACAATTGAGTCAAATGGAAGAACAAAATATCTCTCTAAAGGAAAAAGTACATAAATTACATACAGAAAAAAACATGTATATCTCAGAACTGGAAGATAAACTAAAAGAAGAGGAAGAACACACAAAGACACTTGAAGACAAAATCACTAACCTTCAAGAAGAAATTCAATTTTTAATCAACAAGTTAGGAAAAGAACAAACACAAAAAGAAGAGTTACTCCAACATTTTGACTGTGAAAGAAACCAATTGATGGCAAAAATAGACAACCTAGTTTCACTAATTTCTGCTGTTGAAAATAAAGCTCACAAACTGCAAACTGAACTGGACATTGTTAAAACAGACAGTGGAAGAGAAAAAGAACACCTTAAATCAAAAATTGCTAAATTGACAGATAGTGAAAAAACTCTAAGGGATGAGTTGAATGAAAAAAACTCCACCCTCCTTACACTGGCATCTAATTATGAAGAGATCTTGCAAAAGATGTCAACGCAAGAAATAGTAACTAGAGCATTTCTCAACTCTCTTCTTAACAGTATAAACAAACATCTTAAGACAGATATCTCTAGTATAAAAAACAAACACAACCTATTACCAACCATCGGAGAACAGCCTCTCATTCAAGTCCATCAGGAGAATCCAAACAAGACTGTTGTAGAGGCTCAAGTCCACAGTCAAGTAGCACATCAAACACCTCAACCTCAGTGCTGCAGTTTTCCAGAACATATGACAGATGACAGCAGCATAATAAAATCTGGAAGCAGCCAAGCCTGTATTACATCTCCCCTGATTGAAACCACAACTTCTGCAAACCCTAAAACAACACCAGGAGCCAAAATTTACCACTACACCACTGTAGTAAAACCTGTTAAGGGGAGACATCCAATGCATGCAATACCACGGTCAATTCATGAGAGTGTAGAAGAATTCTATAGTAAACATATAGACTTCTACAAGGAAAATATGGATAAAGACGCCAATGTATACATCCAACATAAAAGTAACACTTCTACCCCCACTAAATCATCATCCACTTCCTCATACATACAGCCACTAACCACACCCATTCACTGCAAGGACTCATTCATGGCTCATCAATGTGACACACCTTTTTTAGACCAAAACACTTCAGTAAACTGCAAAATGAAATAATTCCTATACATCATAAGACCCAAAGCTTCACTCCTCAGTTAGAAGACCACAATCTTGATGCAACACAAAGTACAGACACCCGACTTTTTTCTAGGCCACAACAGCAACTTAAAACAAAGACTAAAGATAGGAACCTTACCAAACTTAGCATTTTTCACCAAAACATGGACAGACTCTCCAATAAGGTAGACACAATAAATGAATATATTAAAGAAAGGACTCCAGATGTTGTCATCCTTACTGAACATGGACTCACAGAGGACAAACTAAAAAATACCAGACTGGATGACTACGTCCTTATCTCCGACTACTCCAGACAAAATCACATCAAGGGCGGAGTAGCTATCTTCGTTAAACAAGAAATGGAGAAACAAGCAACCTCGATTGAGACATCAAGCCACAGTACTGAACTCATATGTGAGCTAGCAGCCATCAAGCTAAGGGCATACAAACAAGAAATTTACATAATTGGAATATACAGGCCAGAAAGGGACCTAGACACAGCCCTGGAAGGTATCGAAAATCTCCTGGAAACAATCCCCGTCTGGAACAGCCGACTTGTATTCATGGGAGACGTTAACATAGATTGCACAAAGACAAATGTACCTCATAGAAAAGCACAAGAAAAAATGGTGGAACTTCTAGCAGCGCACAATATAACCAGGATTGATCTCCCACCCACAAGAATAACTCCACATAGTGCCACTTCAATAGACATGGTCTCCAGCAACCTAACACCACACGAAATAGAAATAGAAGTGCACAACAACCACATTTCCGACCATACAGGACAGTTCTGCAAGATTAATTTGGCAGGAGCAAAAAACCACAAAATAGTTGAAAAAAGACAACTAACAGACACTAACCTCAGGACTTTCAAATACCTACTAAGCAAAGAAACGTGGGAAGACGTGTTCTACACAGACTGCGTAGAGGCTGCCTACAACAACTTCAATGAAACAATTACATATAATCTTAACCTGGCCTGCCCCATCACAAAAAGCAAAATCAAAAGGAAAAAGAAAAACAACATACCGCAAGACCCGGAAACTAATAACAAGAAGGACAGGTTTGTAATGGCACATGAAGCCTACCTCCACACTGGGAGCCCGGAACTAAAACTTGAAGCTGCAAGACTGAAAAAAGAATATGACCTGCATATAAAATCAGTAAAAAAACAACAGACAGTAGATTTCATAAATAACTCAGAAAACAAACCTAAGGCTATGTGGATGTCAATAAATAGTCAAAGGAAAATTAAGACTACTCCATCAGATGTACTCCAACTCGAGATCAATGGTACCATCACATCAAACCCAATACACATAGTGGAACAATTAAACAAATTTTTTGTCAATATAGCTAACCAGACTCTGGCAAAATCACAAAATACACATCAACCACCAATACCAAACCGCCCTCAAAACAATATCTGTCAAGACTCCTTCATACCACATCCCACAACAACAAAAGAAGTCAGCAAAATTATTAAATCAATGAAAACTAAACATTCATCAGGGTCTGATGATATTTCCTCAAAAATACTAAAGTTTTGTGAAAATGAATTTCTACACCCCCTAGTAAATATAATCAACAAATCCTTCACACAGGGATTGTTCCCTTCAAAACTAAAATATGCAAAAATATACCCTAAGCACAAGCAAGGAAATAAATCAAAGGAAGAAAACTATAGGCCGATCTCCCTACTCCCAACTTTCTCAAAAATTGTAGAAAAAGTTATGCTCTCCAGACTACTAGACTACCTAAACAGAAATAACATAATACCACTGGAACAACATGGTTTCATAGCTGGACGTTCAACCACAACAGCTATCATAGAGGTCATTGAGTATCTCATACAAGCAATCGAGGCAGGAGACACAGCTACAGCTGTGTTTCTTGACTACAGCAAAGCCTTCGACTGTATCTGTCATGACAGGCTGCTAGAGAAGATGGAAGCATTAGGTATAAAAGGCAGGACAGGAGAGTGGTTCAGAAACTATCTAAATAACAGATACCAAGCTGTAGCACTCAACTCAACCAGGAATGGAATAACTCAAACAACTATTTCCACCAATTTGGCAGTACAGCGAGGAGTCCCACAAGGTTCAATCCTTGGGCCAATTCTTTACATAATATTTGTCAGTGACTTCCCATCCTACATTAAAGACTACAGTACACCACTTATGTATGCAGATGACACGGTTCTCTTACTTAAAAATAGGTCACCCGAACATCTGGAAATTGAAACATGCATAGCACTGAACATGTCAGAACAATACTGCCAAGAAAACGATCTCGTCTTGAACACAAAAAAGAGCCAACAATTGATGTTTGGTCGAAAAAAAGATGAAGTGTCCCAGCTACCTGAAATTCAAAAAATAAAAGACGGAAAATACCTAGGTATCATTCTAGACGACAAATTAACATGGACTGAACACATCAACCGGTTATGTAAAAAGTTAAGTTCCACGCTCTATGTCCTAAAGAGACTCAAACAAATAAGTAATGAAGACACCGTAAGAACCGCATACTTTGCGCTTTTTGAAACACATGTAAGATATGGACTGGCTGCCTGGGGAGGCTCCTCAAAGTCTAATGTGCAAAGAGTTCTTATATTACAAAAGAAAGCCATCCGCATACTTGCAGGCCTTGCCCCGCAAGAATCGTGCAGAGAAGCCTTTAGGAAACACAAGATACTAACCACAGTATCACTATATGTCCTTGAAACAATAATACATGCACAGAAGCAAAATATCAGAAGAGGACTAGACGTTCATTCCTACAATACAAGAACGGCCAACAACCTCACCATCCCTCAACACAGACTGACTCTCTTCGAGAAGCAGCCTACATACACTGGTGCCAAATTCTTCAATACCCTGCCTGAAGATATAAAGAACATCAAAGGCCATAAAAATACGCAGACAAAACTCCATACCTGGCTTCTAGAGCGACCCTTCTACTCAAATGAAGAATATTTACACTGGAGAGAAGGCACAAAACTAGAGTAAAAGACCTGAAAACCAAACAACTGACCATTGACATGATTCTGAAGAAAGAAGGAATGAGATAGAAGATTGAAAGAAGAAGGAGATAGAAGAAGTGAGAAGAAGGAAGAAGGAAATGAAGAATAAATCGAACAATAAAAAATCTGTAAAGCAAGAACAAAAATTACTTTTCTGACTCTACTGTATTTCTCAAAGAAACTACAAATAAAGCTATTGTATTGTATTGTATTGTATTGTGTTATCAAAATCTTTATTGGCCATTAAATAATTTATAATTACAATAGGCTTCGTCAGCTTAAATCAAATGTCATAAAAGTATATTTTACCAACGTAATGTTTTTACTGTAATTAAAAATGTTAACTAAATCTTATCTTAAATTTTCACAACACATATATTCTTCAATTGTATAAAATGTATTACATTTAAGCCACTTAATGCAGATGCTTTGTGTTCAGAGGTTAACACAAAACAAAATAATATACGATTGCTTTTTTATAAACCACATTTACCATCTTAAGATCAAATGTATTCACAAAGTAGTTCATTTAGAATTGAGATTTTTAGAGTAGTTCATTAAAATACTTTTTTGTTGATAAGTCTAAACTCTCATTACTATGTGAATTCTAAAAATAATGTTATATAAACCACAGTCCACACACACATTAACTAACACTCACCCTGATGGAAACTGTAATGTATTTAAATTCCATCCCTTGGCCGTGAGCATTTCTGATAATTTGTAGATATGAAACTGCTTAGAACCGATAGCAATGACTGATGTAGCAGGATTCCCAAATAAGAATATTTCTTCTATTTCACGGAGCCTAAAAATTTATTAACTGTCAAAATTATGTTTAAAAGAATTGGCAATTATAACAATAAAACAATAAGTACATAGAATTTCGGTTATCAAGACGATTTATTCAAATTTGGATAGAACTTTTCAGATACAATTCATTAATTAATTTGATTCTTTTATAACTGATATTCCGTCAAATGACAAATTTGTGGAAATAATGAAACATTTTTTTTGTTTTCAGTAAATAGTAAACAAATTTCCTACATCATATATTCCTTTTCAAATTCTCAATTGGTCAAACATCTCAATAAATAGGTCAACACATCAATAGCATATACTATAAAGCTCGATGTAGTGACTCACTGACTGACTGACACTAAATGTTGAGGCACTTCCCGACGTCCTAACCCCATGAACTGTATACTTGAATTGAAGCTCTTGGTCTGAAACCTTCAGGAAAATTCATAAAAGTTTACTTTTTTCACTCATAAACAAGATGGCGGCCTTTTTTTACCCCAAAAATGCCCAAATGTCGATTTTATTACCTAACTTGAGAAAGAGCTTACATAACATTTTCAAACCTTCACAGTTCTACACATGTAACAAACGTGCAAATCATATATGAATTTCAGCTTCTTATTTAACAATTTTGGGATATCAGGGGCCCATAAACTGAAATTTTTGATAATGTGAAATTTGTTAATACTGATGTTATCTACTCAAGTGGGGTATCAATTTAAAGACATTTTTCTTCAGAATCCAAATATATCAACAGATTTTCAAAAGGGCAATAAATAGGGGTTATATGCCCCAAAAACAAAAAATCTGAAAACAAAAAAATTTTAATACTAAAATAAAACACCCAAGCGGGGTATCTAACTATAGGTATTTTTCTACCAAATAACACTATGTAATACAATTTTGGAAGAGAAAATTTTTAAGAGCTTTGCCCCTTCCCCCCAAATAAAAATATACTCCAAAACCCAAAATTGGGCAATGTTAAACTAATACACCCAAGTGGAGTATCAAATTAAAAGGTATTCTTCTCTTAAATACTAATTTATCATCATATTTTATAAAACCCTTTGTTCAGGGGCTCCACTGCCCCAAAAACCAAAATTCATGGTCATACTGGTTATCAATCCTGGCGAGCAGTAGACCGATCTTCCTCAAGATGCGAGATCCACAAATGGGACTGTAGCAGTTGCGCCTTGGTGAGGTCGCAGGCCGAACTTTCCCTCGTGAGGCTGTAGGCCGAGTTCTACAAAGAGGCCTGTAGCAGAGTGTCTTGGCAAGGCCATAGGCCGAGCTCACCCCACGAGGCCGCAGGCCAAGTTCCACAAAGGGGCTAAAGGTACAGCTTAGCTTACAAGTGTAGCGAGTGATGACGGGGGTGTCCCCTAGCCTATCTTATATATAGCTGCTTTGGGATCACTGACATAAATGTTGAGGCACTTCCGGGTGTCCTACCCCCATAAAGTGTATGCTTGAATTGAAGCTCTTGGTCTGAAACTTCCATAAGAATTCATAAAAGTTTACCTTTTTCACTCATAAACAAGATGGCGGCCTTTTTCATGCCTAAACTGCCGCAATATATTTCTTATTGGAAAATCACAAAAAATTAGTTTTTATGACCTAATTTGAGAAAGAGCTTGAGTACAATTTTCAAACCTTTACAGTTCTACATGCATAACAAACGTGCACCTTATTTATGAATTTCAGCTTAAAACCTTAAAAATTTGGAGTATCGGGGGCCCAAAAACTGAAAACTTAGAAAATATTAAATGTTTAAATAATTATGTTATCTATTCAAGTGGGGTATCAAATTAAAGGTATTTATCTAAATCAGGTTCGGAAAAGGGCAAATAATACGGGGAAGATATCCCAAAAACAAAAAATTTAGTTACAAAAAAAATAGGGTAGTGCTAAAGTGGAAAGGCCAAGTGGAGTATCAAACTATAGGTATTTATCTCCTTAATCACATAATACTATTATATTTTCGAAGAAATGCCGTTTAAGGGCTCTGCTCCTCCCCAAATAAAAAATATGCTCAAAAATCGGGTAATTTTAAACTAATACACCCAAGTGGGGTATCAAATTAAAGGTATTTTTCTCTTAATTACTAATTTGCCATCAGATTTTAGAAAAGACTATGGATGCTACCTCTTCAGTTTGCAAAATTCAACTGAGTCTGGCGAGGCTGTGAGCCAATCTTCCTCACGAGGCGACATGCCAAGATCCACAAATGGGACTGTAGCAGAGTGCCTTGGTGAGGCCACAGGCCAAACTTTCCCCCACGAGGCCGTAGGCCGAGTTTCACAAAGGGGTCTGTAGTAGAGCGTCTTGGCGAGGCCGAAGGCCAGGCTCTCCCAAGAGGCCACAGGCCGAGTTCTACAATTGGACTAAAGGCAGAGTCCCCAGCGAGGCCGCAGTCTGAGCTCACCTCACGAGCGTAGCGAGTGACGGGATTAGCACACGAAGTGTGCATCAGTGTCCCCTAGTTCCAAAATAAAATCTAATATGAGTTAACATTTTTTACGAAATTATCTTTATCCTGAACTATATCTTTTTCAGCTGTCAGCATTCTTATTCTTACATATGAGACGCCCACACAATGTTGTTGGTATTTTAAGGCGAATATGAATGGTTATATGAGTGTAGGATGAGTGTAGTCTGGTTACTAACTGAGTTCAACTGTTCCTCAGAAAGGGCAATTTATTAATAGCCCAACAGCCAGGGCAACTAAGGGACCTACAGTTTTACGTGGAATCCGAACCATGTAGTACTGGTCTGATTTTCAGCTAATTGACAAGCCTGATACTCAGTTATCTCCCCCACACAACATCCGCACAATGATTACCACCCAACATGGACACCTCAGACTTCTCTAGTAGTGTCCACGCCGATAGCAACCATCAAGCGCATGCCATGTTGGTATTAAGAGAACATTCAAAATAGGTACATCAGAGAATCTTCAGTTAAATTGAGAAGAAGATTTTGTGTTTATACTGTATTCGTAAAAGCAAATTAAGATTGTTTTTGTATATTTACTAGCATAACATTTCAAGAACATAAGATATTTACATTATATTGGTCAACTTACACAGATGGTAAAGTTAACCAATATGTATAAATTAACTTACAACTTAAATAATATTACACCCATTACTGTAAATGACAAAATGTGAAAGATGAAATAATTTAACATGAAAGTATAAACATTAGTTAAGTTAAAAGTGTAGTAGTAAAAAATCTTGTTTAGTTGGACAGACTATGAGTTGCTATGTTTAAAAATATTAAATAATATTGCAAGTACTGCAAAATTAAGTATTTTAATGCAAAAATAAGAATGGTAGGAACAAGGTTTGTATTCTATTCTATAGATACATACTTCTTTTCAATAAATTTCGTTGTTGAAATGATTTTCTTTGTAGCTGTCAAATAGCCATTGAACCCAAAATGCATCAATGTTGCCCAGCATACTGCAATAGAACCTAAACAGAACTCTTAAATTTGTGTATACAATATTTTACATACAATAAAGTAAGACTAAAAAAAATCAGGAGTGAACATTTCATAAACATGTGTATTAAAAAAAGGTTCTAGGAATTTCACACTTGAATCTTGAACCAGCTAAGGGTTCAATATACCCTCATTGTATTAGGTGTGAATAGAGTTTATTTGAAATAAATTATAAATAAACTTACATACATAAAAGTAATGCATCATACTTTAAGAAGCCAAGAAAACGTTGTTTCAGAAAAGTGATAAGAAATGTTTTTCTTGTAAAGATAAAATAATTCTGAAATGTATAAAACTTATAGAAAACACTCCTGTCAACACATGTATTTTAAATATAAATGCGATACATTAACAGGTTTTTGAGAAATTAAAGCGTAATAATATAATATACAACTAAACAAGGAAAACAACACTGTGATTGGATTTTTCAAAATCCTCTTAGTTTCTTAGTAAAAAAACCTGAGTATATATAACATATAATTTCTGCCCTGACAGCAAAAGCAAAATTTTGACTAAAAAAAACCAAAAACTTCAATATAATCAACCTGAAAATAAATTGTCTAAAATAAAAAACAAACCTAATTTTTACTCACATTTTGAACAGAAAGAATGCAGTAACAGTCAATGCATCATCCTCCCTGACCAAATCAAGTAATACATTTCTAAGCAAGTTAGGTGTCCAGTATCTTTGGTTGTCAACCTGAAGTGCCCAAAGTCAGTTTTCAAATAACCAGTATCGCTTGTTATGACGATTCACCTCTCTATTACTGCGAAACGTTACTTTAACCCTTTCGCTTCCGACGTCCGTTATGTGGTATTTGCGAAGACTTCCAAGGTCCTTTTTGGTGAAAATGCATTGTTTTAAGAAATATGCTATATATTTTTTATTTATGAATGGAATTGAATGATTTTTGTTTTGTTTTTTTTGTCATTAAATTCTCTATAAATATAATTGATAAAGTAATATTTATTAGTTAAAAAATGTTTATTTATATGTATATACATGTATAAATAATTTTTAATTTTTTTTATTTTTGTAGTTTGAACTAACCTACAGTGCACAAAAAAATCTTAGAACATTTTCAAGATATACATTTTAAAGATAATCTTGTTGCTAACATGCTTACAAATTTGTATGGTCTTACCTTTAAAAATGTCTGTTGTAGAATTTTTTTTTTGAACATGTTGTTTGGAATTTTTGCCCAATTTCAACGCTAATGGGCGATCGTTTTCGTCTACCGTTACTCATATTTACACTTCGATATAAACACTAAACAAACTATAAAGAAGCAAATACTAATTATGAAATAAATAAAACACTCTAAAAACAACTAAAAGTAATACGCAACACAGCTAACATCAAACGGACACACATGCTAAAGGTTAGCAGTAAACTACTGATTCAGAACAACAACTCAAGTTGTAGGTCACAGATGTTCAAATTCAAAGATGCGTAAAATTAAAGTTATTATTCCAAAGACGATAAAACCTAATTTCTAGTGTAACCTGTATGTTTATGCATACGTTGCTATAGTTTCATAATAATCGGACGAATTTAAGTAACTGAAAAAAAATTTTCTGCGGACGTCCGATATATCGGACGTTGGAAGTTTTCGAAAAAACCATGACGTCCGATATATCGGACGTCGGAAGCGAAAGGGTTAACACACTGTAAAGCTCGTGTTTATAAAAGATGAGAATATGAAAATTCTAACCATCTATGGGCTAAATATAATGGAAACTGTCCTAGCAGTAAGGCTAATGACAGTTTACCTAAATTATGTACTTGCCACGATCACTCAACTAGAAATCGTAATCAGTTGGCCGCCTCCAGTGATTTACAATTTACTACAAAAACCAATAGTTTCAGACATTAGTTTTGACAGTAAATTACCTACAAACATTTTAGCCATAGACAATTATGACAATCTTAAAAGCAATTTACAGCAATAATTGATTGACAGACGCTTGTATTAATTTGATGAATATTTCGTACAACTTCAATTAACATGTATAATAGCTATCTTATAATATTTATTATGAGCGTAAGATCAAATTAGGTAGTAAAAGTAATTATAATTAATTGCATGCTCACGCTATTTCATGCGTTTATATGTATACTGGTATTGATATATATGTGTATGTACAAATCTTCAATAAAAGATGGTTTAAATTTGAACAATAACAAAATAAACAAAAATGATAAACCTTGGACAACCTATGCAACAGGCACTGTGTAAATGTGAAAGTAAATTGCACTGAAATTCCACAAAAACAGTAAATCTCTCTAACTCAACAGTCTGGGTAACATTTTTGTGGATGCTTTACACTTAATTTTTAATAATGCATATGTAATTGTTTACAACTTTAAAATACCATGAAGATAACTGTTAGAAATAAATTATGATATTAAAACTTCATATTACCACCAGGACGAGATCCACTAATAGTAGGGGAGCCGTAAATGCCCCCTGGCCAGTCTGTAGTGATGGTGTATTGGTAGTGCCGGTATTTGGCTTCAGCATATAAAACGACTGAAGCTCCTTTGGGCGTAAAACCATACTAAGCAAACAATTTCAATTAATACATTGACTTTATTTGGGGAAGAAATCATGCATACTACTACATAAACATAAATAAATAACAAACAATGCTCTAAGTACCAAAAAAAAGCAACTTTTTTTTAACATACCTTCATAACAAAAAGCTGTAAACATAAAAACATTAAATATTTTTGGAGCGGCCGTAGGTAAGGGGCTAAGGCACTTGGCTTGCCACACAACTGGTCCAGGTTCAATTCCCGATAAAACCACTAACAGATTTTACCCCGCTGCTCCCGTGATTTGGAAGTCACATTAAACCGTTGATGTCCAGGTTAAGTATTAGAGAGGGCTTTTTAGCCCTAACTTTTCCTGGTAAAATAAGACAAACTTTAACTTTTATAAAACAAAAAATTTAAAATAATTTTCTTTACTTTAGGCTTACAACCAATAAATCTTCATTATTACAACATATTATTTCATTAATATGTCAGTGAAAAACAATGTCAATGTATCATAAATGAATTGTCGTCTATGAGCTTCACCTCAGGTAATCCAGCTATAATATTTGGCCTTTGTGTTATTGAGGATAGAGGCTCATGCACATTCCATTTATACACTGTATATCTTCCTGCATAGAACGATGCTAATTTAAAATTGGAAATAACTGAAAAATTAGGCCTACATATAGTTTATTTCCTGCTACTTTATTCATTCGATATAAGAACTGTCATTGAAATTAATTTCAGTTCATCCTAAAAGACAGACTGTTCTGAATGACTTTTCATTTGTCGATTTCCATGATTTCATCACATTCTGATGCAATGCCATTACGGAAACTTTGTCAACCTCATCTCCCTTTATTAACCAACTGAGAATGGGCATATTTTGGGGGTTTAATATTACTATTACAAGAAAGATGGTATAACGCTACTAGTAAGGGAGCTCAAAATCACTGTAAATATGGACAGGAGGATCATCACCACTATACATGTGTAGGGTTATTCAGTACTCAAATATTTGTATTACTAAGCAGTACTATTTATAGTAAATTTTACATTATTTTTTAATAAAACTGTATATAATTCAATTTTTGTGAATGTTATCATATTATTTAATAACCATTTACCAATATTGTGTACACAGTTATTACTTACTTTGTGTGGGTCAACTGACATGCTGATGACACCGGGCAATGAGAAGTCAAACAGAGGTAGTGGGTAACCTGCAGCTGGCATAAAGGCAGTCAGAAATCCTCCTAAACAGCAGTCTACATGAACAGGAATGTTATACTTCCTTCCAAGGGCGGCAATTGCTTCTATATCGTCTGCCGTTCCATAAGGGTAGTTTGGCATTGATCCTACAAGCTAACACAAATCAATATCAAATGGAAGAAATTATACCTAGTACATGACATAAAGATAGTAAGCAATATTTTCAGAAATAAATCTACTGGAGGTGTGTTAAGATTTAGTGAAAGGACCACAACCAACTTGTCTTAGAACTGAACTGACAGATAAGCTGAAACTTATTTGTGAATATCAGAGTATCAATCGTTTGGCTATCAAGACTTTAAACTTAGTCCATAGATTCCCTTATGTTGTACTCGGCATTCAACAGTTCATTCTAGAATACCACCCTCCATCCATATGACCAATAAACTGGTCTGGTCAAGTTACTCCAGCAGTTCTAGGTCACCCATTTATGTAAAGTAGTGATGACTCACCCACTCACCTAAACACAAAAAATGGAGTTCTAGGTTGCCCATTTATGTAAAGTAATGAAGACCCACCCATCTAAACACGTAAAATGGTAGACCATTGATCTTTGCGGGGAATTTATTCAGAGTATGGAGGAGAACCTGTACAGTATAAGGTGAATATTACTGATAAAAATTCCAGTAAAGGCCAGTATTTGAACCTGTGCTATCTCTAGTACACACTCAAAGCACTTTGGACTGCTCTATCACCAGCTCCCCCAAAAATTGGTTTTTACAGCACATTTTAGCCATGTTGTCGAATCTTGACTTTATTACCATGTTGGAGATTGGCAATGAGAGAATTAAACAGAACAAAATAATTTTTAAAGTGGTCTCTTACAATAGTTAACTATTTATGAGGTTGGAAGTAAATAACATATGGGGGAGGGTTTAACTAAATTAGTCCAAAATAGTTTCAAATGTTTATACCTTATAAACATTAAACATTATAATGTTTATATGTTTTATTTTAATAAGTTTCCATTTCAAGTACAAACATCAATAGTTGATTTCTAATTTTAAAACCTCGCTTTAATACATGAAATGAGTAGTCATATAAATAAAAAATAATAATTTGACATGCATGTAAACTTTTTTTATTTTCACTTGATATTACATACACAATTTGATATGCATATTTACACTTATTTTATGTTCACTTGATATTACATACACAATTTGATATGCATATTTACACTTTTTTTATTTTCACTTGATATTACATACACAATTTGATATGCATATTTACACTTTTTTTATTTTCACTTGATATAACATACACAATTTGATATGCATATTTACACTTTTTTTATTTTCACTTGACATTACATTTTATTACTTCTTTTCCCGTCCTTGTGACTTACAAGTATGAATCATGCAGCCATTGCTTACCATGAATAAATAAATAAATACACTAATTTAAAAATGTACTAAAATCTTATCATCAGAATTCATAATAACTGTTGACAATAATCACAAACTATCTAGTAAGTTAATAGAAATTATTTTAAATCATTAAACTATAAATAAAAATTGCAGAAACAATGAATTATGAATGAAAATCCATAGCAAAGATTGTTAGGAGGGTTGAATACGGGAAATGTTATAGATCATTTTATTTGATTTCTTTTGTAAAGTATTTATGGTTATATTCACTAATTTTTACATAAACAAAGAGTCTGCCTAAACAGAAACTTTTGTATTGCTAATAAATTGGACTCATTAACATATTCTGGACTTACCATAACAGTATTCCTTGTAATTGCTCTTTCCATGCTACGGATATTGACTGCCGTTGTCTGAGGATCTACTGGTACATGTATGACTTTCATATTTAGATACAAAGCAGACTTGTCAAACGCCGGATGAGCAGTTTTTGGCAATACTATCTCCCCGACGTTAATACCACGTTCATGGATACTATAGTCTCTCATAGCCTTGCACGCCATCATTATTGACTCTGAACCTCCGCTAGTCATCTACAAAACATGCATTTAATAGTAAAACATTAGTTATTTTATGTATGTTAGGTTAAAGAGCAGTAGATTATGGTTAATGGTAGGAGTGTGCAAGTAGTAGTTTTAGGATTCAAGCAAGTCGAGTTTTTAGACATAATTTCAAGTTCAAGTTTTTTCAAGTCGAGTATTTAACCCTTAATTTTCAAAAATGAAAACAGTGAAATGAAGTAAGCAATACATTCTAACACTATTTATTTAGTTCGCTGAATAATTAATAAAGTTTGGAAAATTGTTTTAGAATCTATGAAATGATTGTATCAGTGATTAAATATAAAGATATATGTTAAATAAACTGTAAAGTAATAAAATATTTGTCATAACTTAAAAACTAATTTAATTTAGGAGCTCTAAATTAAATTCAGAGTAAACATTTAAAATATTGAAATTAAATAAAAATTGCAATCTGGGACTAAAAACAGTATATAATAGCCTTACCTCTACTGTGAAAGTTTATCTATAAAGTTTAATCAAATCAAACTGACAAACTTAAATTAATTTTCTTAATATATAAAGAATACAGCAATAGACATGGAAAGAGTCACTAAAATCCATTTTATTTTATTTTTATTATATTTCCCAGGCACTTTGCATACTAATGTTTACAAGTTCCAAAAGTTCACAAAACTATTAATGTGTAATGTTTTTGTTCAATTGAAAGTTAAACCTAATAATCCATAAAACAGTTGTTAACAATAATATGTTCTTTTCAGCTAACCTCAATTTCACCATTTACTACAATGTTTTGTTTCCACTAACAGAAACAAAATAATTAATTTCAATAATTGACTAACTAGCGATAACAACTGCGACTGGTCAAGGTTAACCTTGTTTTAGTTTTCATCATATTATTCCTATTTCAATAGTTCCATGTGTCAAGTTGAATTGTCAAGAGATGGGCGTTATTTAACAAAACAGGATAAAGAACACGGTTACAGCAACGTAACATGTTATAGATTTAACAGGTTACACGAAATACCCAGTTATTTTTGTAACTCCCAGCCATGATGCATAATAAGGTTATAACTGTAATATATAGTGATAATGGAGAGTAAGTATAGCGGGCTGAAAAGTAGATGGAACTGTAACTGAATTATGAATGAAACTTAAGACTCTTGCATGTTACAGTTAAATTATCGATAACAGAACAAACTTTGAGCGGTAACTCTGTAAAGTCAAGCAAAGCTGTAAAGCCTGTAACTCATTATCGTAAACGTAACATAAGGCATAACTTCAGCTTCATAACCTTTGATAACGTGGCATGTTAGCTAGACCAGCGAGGCTTCGAGCCGTTAAGTAAGGTCAGGTCAAAACAGAAAAACTGTCTGGAACTTCAACGGCAACGCGTCGAAAGTAACAGGTTACAAAAAGAACAGATTATTATAACACACGTTACCAGAACATAATAGAATTATATAACAGGTTATCGAAAAAGTAACTGTAATTCCCATCTCTAGTGTAAAGGTCAACAAAAACTGAAAACAAAATGGATAAAAAATCGAATCCACGGCTAGCAGTACATTTTTTATTGGGACTCATCGAGTCGGCGATGTACTGGTAGTAGCTACATTAATCGTTATTTTATTAGTCACGGTGCCAGAACAAAACTGTTCCGGGCATCCTATCTCAAATTATTATAGCTTTTCAATTTCAATAGTTTACGTTCCATGCGTAGTTTCTGCTATATATTGAACGCGATTAAACTATAGCATTAAAATTATATCTGTCCGAAATTGTCAGTATTAGAATAGTTTTAGTTGTGAACTTTTAAAGGATGGACCTGAAATAAATGCAACTGTTAATTTCAAATGTTGTTAAAAGTTATGTAACTAAGTTTAGAAACGGTTCAATAACTGATTCTTTGTGATCTGTTATCACATTTTGTATGAATAACTAGTGACAGCTATTTGGAACAGCTTATTTGGACGTGACTTCTTTATAAATAACGAGAATACTTTTCGCCGTAATCGTCATAGATCGAGACTGATGTGCGTGAATCACAAATCTGAATACATCGTGAGAACATCTGGTTACGAATACAATATTATGATCATACTTTAAATACAGTTGCCTACATAATACAGTTGCCTACATAATACAGTTGCCTACATAATACAGTTGCCTACATAAAATACTTATCTTTATAATCTATTCTACAAATGTGAATTTAGTCTTGATTATAGCGTTTTACTCTCAAACATATGGCAAAACTCGACTCGATTTTTTCAAGTTTTTTAAAATCTAGAATCAATTTTTTTTTAAACTTGAATTTCGAGCTACTTGCACACCCCTAGATAATGGTAACATTAAAATATTCTGTGCCACTGATATATTTTATGAGTGGCTGAAGAAAATGTTGTAGAATCATTAACAATTCGGAAATTACATTTGGAAATAATTTCAATCGTTTAGAAATCATACCAAAGTTAGTTATAATGAAAAAATTAAATATAACCAGATTAATTATTTTCAATTAATACATTATGAGAGATAGTACATAAGAAAACTTGTATTACAACAGAAGTCCACTAAAAAAGTAGTAAACAAATCTAGGAATAACACATTTTTCAGTGTCACTGGCTCTTTCTTCCCAGAGTAGAGACGGTGTTCTGTAGACCGTATCTCTCCTAATATACTAATTACTGACCTAGTGTCCTTTAACCTAACCTATTATTTTTAATCTATATACATAAAAGAAAGTTGTGTTAGTTACAGCGTTTATAACTAGAAAACTACTGAACCAATTGGCATGAAAATTTACAGGGATATTCCTTAGGTACTAGAATAACATAATAGCCTGTTTCCGTTTCAAAAAGCCTTAAGGGAAGCGTCCTATGGCCCTTTGCAGTTTACATGTTAATCTTATTGAAGAATGTTTTATTTTGTTTACCATGCCATGTTTGTCATTTCTTGATTAAATTAAATTAAGGAAACAGCTGTTGTAATGATAACCTAATTTTTAAAAACAAATCTATGCATAACAAATGAGAGCTATCAAATAGGTTTCTATTCCATTTGTTTTTTACGAATATTTGTTGTTAAATGTTTTTAGTTAAATGTTTATTTATACTTTTTATTACGGGGTGATACTCTTATAACAATGCCCCGACCCAGAGTATCTGACCTTTCCCAACGTAGCCGTAATTCAGTTAGGCAACAGATCACTGAAAATGAATTGAATGAAGAGGATCGTGTAATCGCACGAGAAGAACGCCGAGTTAATATGGCGCAACGTCGTGCCACGCTAACTCCAGAAGAAAGAGATGCAGCCCGAGAAACCGCTCGATTAGCAATGAGGAATCGTCGGGCTTTTTTAAGAGATCAACAACGATTTGCAAGAAGAAGTATTCCACGCGTTGATTTGAAACTAGCTGCATTTCAATACGATTCCACAATGAATTACAGCTCACACCCGTGGGTTGACATTGGCCCTATGGAGATTGTTTGTGATCACTGCGGAGCATTGAAGTTTGCTGGAGAAACTCCCGGATTGTGCTGCCTTAGTGGCAAAGTAAAACTGCCACTATTGACTCCACCACCTGAGCCATTGAACTCATTGCTTAGTGGTGAAACACCTCAATCACGTCATTTCTTAGCAAATACCCAAAATTACAATGGATGTTTCCAGATGACTTCATTCGGAGCAGACATTATTGGAAAATCTGGATTCAATCCAACATTCAAAATTCAAGGCCAAATCCACCATAGAATTGGATCATTGCTTCCTCCTGAAAGTGGAGATTTTAAATTCTTACTAATATATTTTATGGCAACGTTGAGGAGCAGCTTGATCGACGACAAGAAATCAACACATCACTAAGAAGAGAAATCCTTCAAGGTCTTCAGCAGCTTCTTAATGAACACCATGTATTAATTAATCTGTTGAAGACTGATATGGAGCGCATGTCACATGATGATCACAAAGTGGTGATCAGAGCAGATAAACGTCCAGTAGGAACACACGAACGCAGGTTTAACGCTCCAACAGTAGATGAAGTTGCGATTCTAATAGTTGGGGAACACCTGGAAACTCGCGATATTATACTTACACGTCGCGATACTGGACAACTGCAAAGAATATATGAAACACACCGATCATATGACACGTTGCAGTATCCACTGATGTTTTGGCAAGGAGAGGATGGATACCACTTCAACATCAAGATGGTAAACCCGTTAAATGGTGAGGAAACTACCAAGAAGCTTAGCTCAATGAATTTTTACGCTTATCGTTTGATGATTCGTCCCAATAGTGACAACTATTTGCTACGATTTCGTAGACTGTTTCAGCAATATTGCGTCGACATGTACGTTAAAATCGAAACGGAGCGCCTAAATTTCATTCGGTTAAACCAAGCCAAACTGCGTTCGGAGCAGTATATACATTTACGTGATGCAATAACCACTGAAGGAGATGCAGCTAATGTTGGTCGACTGACAATTCTACCGGCGACGTACACAGGTAGCCCGCGTCATATGCATGAATATGCCCAAGACGCAAAGACATATGTCCGTCATTACGGTCGTCCAGACCTCTTCATTACCTTTACGTGCAATCCAAAATGGATAGAAATTCTTCAATTACTGCTTCCCGGACAAACGTCGAGTGATCGGCATGACATCACCGCACGAGTCTTCAAGCAAAAAATTCGGTCAATGATGAACTACATTGTTAAGCTATGCATCTTCGGTGATACGCGATGCTGGATGTACTCTATCGAATGGCAAAAAAGAGGTTTGCCGCATGCACACATTCTTATTTGGTTGGTTGAAAAAATTAGACCAGATCAAATCGATGACATTATATGTGCCGAGATTCCTGATTCTGCAACTGATCCAGAACTACATGATGTTGTGATCAAAAATATGATACATGGACCTTGCGGTGCCATTAATCCCCTATCACCTTGCATGGTCGACGGCAAGTGTTCAAAGCGATATCCACGTAATCTTACAGCAGAGACCATCACTGGTAACGATGGTTATCCACAGTATCGCCGTAGATCACCTGACAATGACGGCCGAACTACCACAACGAAAGTAAAAGGAATTGATTTATTGGTTGACAACAGTTGGATTGTTCCATATTCTCCACTCCTTTCAAAAACATTTAAGACACATTGCAACATTGAGTATTGCAATTCAGTAAAGTCCATTAAATACATATGCAAATATGTCACAAAAGGTAGCGATATGGCAGTTTTTGGAATACAAACTAACAATACTAACGATGAAATTACAAACTATCAAGTTCGTAGATATGTAAACTGTAACGAGGCGATTTGGCGAATATTCTCATTCCCTATTCACGAACGTCATCCAACAGTTTTACATTTGGCAGTTCATCTAGAGAATGGTCAAAGAGTATATTTTAACGCATCAAATCCTGCTCAACGTGCTGAAACACCACCAGCTACAACATTAACCAGTTTCTTTGAGATTTGCGAAAGCGATCCGTTTGCAAAGACATTACACTACTCTGAAATGCCACGTTATTACATCTGGAATGCTTCATTGAAGAAATTTCAACGTCGGAAACAAGGTGATGTAGTTCCTGGTCATCGGGGTTTACGTTCAACAGATGCTCTCGGTCGTATTTACACTGTTCATCCGAAGAATGATGAATGCTTTTATTTGCAATTATTGCTGGTGAACGTTCGTGGGCCAACATCGTTTGAATCACAGCGAACTGTTAACGGTATACTATGCCCAACATTTCGTGCTGCATGCCAAGAGCTCAATCTACTTGAAAACGATACTCATTGGGATACGACACTCGCTGAAGCAATTGTTTCTGCATCTGCAAGCCAGATACGTACATTATTTGCTATTATAATTTCTACATGCTTTCCATCAAATCCTCTTCTCTTATGGAACAAATACAAGGACAACATGACTGAAGACATTTTACATCGAGATCGTGTCATTTCTAGAAATCCCTACATCGAGGTGAATGAAGCTATGCATAACCAGGCGTTGATATTAATCGAAGATATGTGTTATCTCATGTGTGGCAGTTTGTTAGTTAGGTTAGGGATGCCAGCACCAGATCGTGCAATGAATGACGCACTTAATGGAGAGTTGAAACGCGAACGTAAATACAATATACATGAATTGCAACAATCAGTTCAAACGAATGTAACCCTGTTGAACCCACTACAGAAGGAGGTCTACGATGTAATAATGAAGGCAATTTATGATGGAAATGGTGGTATATTTTTCTTAGATGCTCCTGGTGGCACTGGAAAAACATTTCTCATGTCATTGATTTTGGCTACGGTTCGTGCGACATCGGACATTGCTATTGCAGTTGCTTCTTCTGGAATAGCGGCTACATTGTTAGAAGGATGCCGTACGGCTCATTCAGCTTTTAAATTGCCTTTAAACCTTCAAACTAATGAACAACCCACATGTAATATTGCAAAAAACTCTGAAATGGCCAAAGTGTTATTAGAATCAAAAATCATTATTTGGGACGAATGCACAATGGCGCACAAACGTTCATTAGAAGCACTAGATAGAACACTTAAAGATTTGCGCAATAACACAAGATGTTTTGGAGGTGCACTGATATTACTTTCTGGTGATTTCCGGCAAACACTGCCAGTAATTCCAAGATCAACACCTGCTGATGAGATAAATGCCTGCCTCAAATCATCAAATCTTTGGCGATACGTAATAAAACTAAAATTAACATCAAATATGAGAGTAGAATTGCTAAACAATCCATCAGCTGAAGACTTTTCAAATCAATTGCTTACTATAGGCAATGGCCAAGTACCTGTCGACACATCAAGTGGATTAATTTCATTTCCTGCAAATTTTTGTAATTTTGTATCCTCAAAAGACGAACTCATAGCCAAAGTTTTTCCAAACATTATAGTTAACCACAAAATTAACGATTGGTTGAGCGAGCGAGTAATTTTGGCAGCTAAAAACACTGATGTAGACACTCTAAACATCAATATACAGAATCAAATTGTTGTAAATATCCATTCATTTAAATCAATTGACTGTGTAACGAATGAAGACGAGGCCACAAATTATCCAACCGAATTTCTAAATTCCTTGGACGTGTCCGGTTTACCGCCACACAACTTACAATTGAAAGTTGGCTCAGTCGTCATTTTACTAAGAAATCTAAACCAACCGAGACTATGCAATGGGACACGTTTAGTAATAACAAAATTAATGACCAATGTAATCCACGGAAAGATACTAAAAGGAAAGTACAAAGGCGAGGAAGTTCTAATTCCAAGGATTCCTATGATCCCTACAGATATGCCCTTTGAATTTAAAAGAATACAATTTCCAATTCGTCTTGCATTTGCCATTACCATAAATAAGGCACAAGGTCAATCTTTGAGTGTTTGTGGATTGAACCTAGAAAATGCGTGTTTTTCACACGGCCAACTATACGTGGCATGTTCACGAGTCGGCAAACCATCCGATTTGTTTGTACTTGCGCCTCAGAAAAAAACTAAAAATGTCGTTTATCACAAAGTGCTTCACAATTAAAAGTTTAACCATGAAGGTCTTAATGTCCATAAAGGCTTCAACATTAAAGAATAATGCTAACACAACTGATAAATAAATTAACTTTATTGACTATATTGAATGATGTATGTTTGTTTATTTTTTTTTATAAATACTATATTTAATAACTGTGAGTTATTTAAATTATATTGTAGCCTATATTAATGTATTATTATTTAATAATGTAAACGTGCTTGAAAATAATTTCATCATAAGCTATTACATCACAAAATGTTAACATAAACACATTATCAGATTCATTGTTAGGTGGTACGAAGTTCGCCGGGTCAGCTAGTTTGATAATATAAACAAGTTTAACTAAAAACACATATTCAATATAGTATAAGTATTTACTCAAACATATTTATTTTATTTTATTGTACTTTACACCAATTTTATATATGT
The DNA here is from genome assembly GCA_035578905.1 of Stictocephala bisonia. Classification (NCBI taxonomy): domain Eukaryota; kingdom Metazoa; phylum Arthropoda; class Insecta; order Hemiptera; family Membracidae; genus Stictocephala; species Stictocephala bisonia. Next base: position 506,428 of record JAQJVL010000407.1, on the reverse strand, counting down.
TAAATTTGCATTATTTATAAATTGTAGATGTGCAATAGAATACAATTTCATTAATTGTTTTGATCCAAAACAAGCCACAAAATTACTCTATAACTAAGAGTTTCCTATTTTGTTTATCATAAACAGAACTATAATATATTTATAGAATTTTTTCAGTGTTATAACAGAGTTAAGTTAATAATATATTGTTTTGTGCTACAGTAGTAACGCTTAGACCAGCCTATATCACAAAGAGTTATCCATAAATACCAGGTTCATTTTAAGATTTTTGCAGACCTTCACTTTCAGATATTTTGGTAACCATAACTCATACCATAAAAAATAATCACATTTTTTCTACAAAATATTTAACATTTTACAATCAATAATAATTTAGTTTTGGAAAAGTAAATAGACGAATTAAAATAATATTTTTACACTAGAGAACATATTTGACAGAATTTAACTTACAGTTCCACAAGCATCTGGTCCTCCATGAAAAAGGTTAGCAACTATTTGAACAACTTCGGCTTCCATTTTACACACGCCGGGAAACACATCGGAATGAAGCGGGTTTGAATATGCTGTCTGTTTATAAACTTTCATAAGCAACTCAAGCAATTGTTCATTCTGATAGTAAACAGTACCAGATACCATTCCCTGTTTCCAATCATAGTCTCCTAGCAAAAATACATTATTTATGATAATAAAGTTATATAGTTTATAACATGTTATAACAGTATAAGTTATACAGTGTAGAAGAAAAGTCCCAGAACAGGTTAATAATTTTTGAACGATTACAGATAAATCAATAATACTTGGTATATCATTACTGCATCTATTAATCTACTTTTTGAAGTAACTACCATTTTTCTGTCATATCAGGGGGATGGCCCTCTAGGAGTCAGAAGAAAATCTTAAATGAGAGCATAGGTCGAGTAGTATTTTAAATTAAAGGTCTTTAGTAGTAGAAAATAAACCCAAAAATTCAAACTCAAAATGTTCATTCTTTAAAAAATTATGCTGGTTTAAAGTTCTAAAAAGTTACAGTGAACTCCTGTACTAGACGGTTTAATATTCTTTTCCAAGCTCAAGTTGGGAAAAACAGTTTTGTTTTGTAAATGCCTTGTTGACTTTAGAAATAGTTTTTAAGGGTAGTTACTGACTCATCACTTGAAATGGACGAAGGTTGACATGTAGTTTGACAAAAATATTTAAAATAGCATAGGTCAAGATGTACATCATTTTAAAGGGCTTGTCTAGCACAGGTGAATACCACAAACAGTATATAAAAAAGGTTGATCCAGTACAAAATGGCAGATGTTCAAAGATTTTAATGGAAATAAGTGATGCTTACTTAACAAATATTTTTAATGTAAATGTTTGAACTGCTAACTCTTTTTCATTACTGACTTCATAATGCACATTTGTACGACGGCATACTGTATGCAGCAGCATTTTTTCTTTGATTTATTAGTGCACTTAAATTGTGGCCACTAATGTAATGTCTTACTACAACCAAGAAAATCATTTTTAATCATTTTAAATAGTTTCTTAAAATTAGCATATTACGTATTGGAAGAGATACACCACTGTACGTGTATGAGTGGGCGGGTAGATCAATACCACCATACATGTATGGGTGAGCGGGTGGGTCAATACCACTGTACATGTATGGGTAGGTCATCACCACCGTATGTGTATGGGTGGGTCAATACCACCATACATGTATGGGTGAGCGGGTGGGTCAATACCACTGTACATGTATGGGTGGGTCATCACCACCGTATGTGTATGGGTGGGTCAATACCACGATACATGTATAGGTGAGCGGGTGGGTCAATACCACTGTACATGTATGGGTGGGTCAATACCACGATACATGTATAGGTGAGCGGGTGGGTCAATACCACTGTACATGTATGGGTGGGTCATCACCACCGTATGTGTATAAGTAGGCGGGTGGGTCAATACCACTTTCACTATCACTGTGCGTGTATGGGTGGGCGGGTGCGTCACTATCACTGTACATGTATGGGTGAGCGGGTGGGTAACTATCACTGTGCGTGTATGGGAGGGCGGGTGCGTCACTAACACTGTGCGTGTATGAGTGGGTCACGATCACTGTACATGTATGGGTGGGCAGGTGGGTATAGTTGGTTATTGCAGCAACTATACAAGTTGTTATAAGTGGTTTGTTTGCTTTGGTAATGCTGTATTTCTTGTTGCAATTATATATTATTCAAGTTGTTATAAGTGGTGTTTTTGTTATAGTGATGCTGCATTTCTTGTAGCAATTATTCATTAAATTTTTATAAATGGTTAGTTTGTTACCATGATGATGTATTTCTTGCAGCACATTGTTATAAGTTGTGTGCAATGGTGATGTTATTCCTTGTATCGTTTATGGGAGGCGGGTAATCTGTCATAATATACTGAGATTACTAAGCTCTATAAGTTATGATCTTACTGATAGATGATCCCTTGTGAATCCTGTGGTCTAAGGAAGGTAAATTTGGTTTACTGCAATCAATCACCATAAAATTTGCAAAACTTCAACTTATATTGTAATGAATTTGTTTCATGTAACGTTCACTTTTATTGTATTTAATATTTTATTCCAAATTTTATGCATAACATTCACCGTACAATAATCAATCATATAAATAATTAAACATATACTTACCTAATGAAATACAGTCATCTAGAAAACTCAACACTTCTGTATCTGACCAACCGTCATTTGGCAGGCATGTGATGTAAGGGACTTCTTTCATTCTGACTTCTATATCCTTTACAAACTGATTAGAAACAGTATCTAATTCTTTTTTTATTTTATTTGAAATGACGGGCACTTTTTTCAATAATTTAAAAAATATTTTCTTCACTTCTTTCGAAATGCCTAAGAAACACAATCTGTCTAAATATTGCTATAAATTATGGTCTTAATATAACATTTTATACAGAATTAATAAAAAGTCCAAAGACGATTGAATATTGTTTAGACCATTACAGATAAAGGTACAAAACTGTGCACATTGCTGCTGGACATAAAAAGTTATTTTACCATGTATTCAGTGATCCACTACCTTCGTAGGGAGACGGCCTACTAGAAGTTGGAGGAAAATTTTAAATATAAGCATAGGTCGATATACATACCATTTTAAAGGTCTTAGCTAATAGAACATCATACTACAAATTAGACCACAAATCCTGGACAAAATGGCGGCGCTCGAAAGTTTCAATACTGTTCTAATGTGCAAGATTTTAAACCGCCACCATTTTGTGACGGATAAAGCTTTTGAAGTGTGGTTTGCGACATTCTTCTATGCTTGACCAGCCCTTAAACTGATGTGCATATAAACCTAGGCTTACAGTAACAATTGTTTACTGACTCCTCATGGACCATTCCCAAAGAAGAATAGCAGGACACTGAATACATCTTAAAGTAGGTGTTTGTGTAAAGTAATCATGTGTGAAGTTTTGTAGCTTCATTGATATGGTTAAAAAACAATTAAGCCATTCTTAAACTTGCACACAAGAACAGTATTGAGACATTCGGGCGCCGCCATTTTGTTCGAGATTAACCTTTTGAGGTCTAATTTGCGGTATGATGTTCCACTAGTTAAGGCCTTTAAAATGGTATGTATATCGAACTATGCTTACATTTAAGATTTTCTTCCGACTCCTAGTGGGGCGTCCCCTTACGAAAGTAGTGGATCATTGAATACATGGTAAAATAACTTTTTATGTCCAGCAATAATGTGCAAAGTTTTGTACCTTTATCTGTAACGGTCTAAACAATATTCAACCGTCCTCAGACTTTTTATTAATCCTGTATACTAATAAGATAATGGCCTTTAGTTTAATAATAATGTACAGAAAGAAAAGTGTTGCAATTACAGTAGTATAATATCAATAAGAACATTTTGAAAATGACAAGATATTATGTAGTAACAAACATTCCAATACAAACAGTTGGCCCAGCCTAAACATGCGCGTGTCCTTAAGGAGAGGCTAATAGAAGTGAGGCAGGGTGGGGGGTACTTTTCTGAAAATGTTATACTGATCAGGTGATTGAAAACGAGAAAATATTTTATGACGGTCTAATAAAAATGCATCGGTAACTAACCAATTTGTATTAATTCTATTAATAAATATAACCTTTTTTAATTAATTGCAACTAATTATTACTGTTTCTGAATCGTTTGTTTGTTTGCAAGTTGATTTGTTAAAAAGGCCTAGAACACATTTCTAATAAACATTATTGACTGTTTGCTAATGGTAACATTCAATAGTGTTAATTTAATATGTTTCTTATTGTTTAAATAATCTCAATGAGATAAACAAATAACTCATGGTTTTGACATTTTAAAAATGTATGGAAAATGTTATCTTTTCTGTAACATCTGTGTGATCATAACATGATATTATTAAATAATAAACGGAACTTTAGTATTTCTTCAAGGATATGTAAAATATTTATTAGTCTTTGGTCACAAAAATGAAATAGCTCCAAGTCGTGAGAACGATTAGTACCGTCGAGTCCGCGAGCACGGTTAGGCTGAGCCATCTGTACCAATACTGTTTTGAAACCATTATGACAGACAACAGCTGATGTCATCAATCTGCATACTATCAAACTGTTATAAACTTCTATAATATCCAACCATGTTCATACCACAGTCTAACAACATAGTCACAACACTTCGTTAGATATTGGCGTCAAGCACGATGCTAGCGATCATAACGGTCAGCCAACAGCGGTACGTATCTCTGCACTGTTTACATTGACAGCTGTGATTAGTAAATGACTGATGATTAAGGTGGTGCAATCGGTTTACGGTGAGTTAATTATTTTCAAATTTTATGATCAAAATTAGTTAATGTACCTTCCCTTGTGACAGGAAAAATATATAAAAATATTTTTTAACCACTACATTAGAACTTGTGGCCTTATGAGGTGGTGAATTTAGCTGATTATAAATCAGCGTTAAGACAAAACCGTTCAAGGTACAAATTTAATTTTTTTATAACTACGTTTTTTACACATAACTGAAGGGATTGAAGTATTTTTCATTTTTAAAAAATGTACAAATATTTATAGTTTTAAAGGTAATGTAAATGAGTAATGGCCGATCTGGACTGGATGGAGAGTTGTAGAAACATATTTTTGGAGTTAATTTCCACACATACATCCTTGAGGTTGTTACCATGGCCTGCTGAATGAGACTACAGCATAATGATGATATCCACCACTTCAATTGCTCACGATTTTACTATTCTAGCTAGTACACCAGTGCCTAAGGTTAAAGCTTAAGCCCTTTTATATTGAAACAATATTTTGTAACAAGCTGCCTTAGAAAATCAAAAGGTCCAATACTGAGGTTTCTAATATCAGATTCAATGACTGGCAGCTGCAACATCCATTTTACATGATAAATGAATATTTGAAATGGCGTACCCTGAAATAAATGAGAGACTACCAGCCTTTTTATCTTTTTACAAACTTTTTCTTTTAAATAACGCTATATTAATCTTGAAGATTGTAAATAAAGTATCTATCTTTTACATTAAATAAACTTACTTTCCCTACGGAGAACAAACTCCACTATACAAACTGACATGAGCACTGTTGTTGACGTGACTGTCACTATTTTCCATGGCTCGGTGTTGCAGAGACATCTATTGATGTACATTTTTATCACCGATAATGGATTGATTATATTCTTCATTATAACTGAAATATACAGTAGCTATAAGATTACAGTTCCTATTATCAATTTCAACAACAGAACAATTAAAACAATCATTTGTTTATTATTATCTCATCATTCATCAATGTTGTCAAAGTTTCAAAATATAAACTGCAATTTGAACAAATATATAAATAGAATAATAATGTAATATTATTGAGCTAAACATAATGAATAATATTTGTCATTTTTCATTCTGATTTTTATAATTGCTTTTGAACTAGATGATTCCTTTTATTTGCTGATTTTGTTGCAATAGCTGTGGTGACACTGTAGTCAGTAATGATTTACTTCAGTTAGTAAAGACTCCTCTAAGGCCCTTTAGCCAACCAGTGTTCATAACACAAAAGGATTGAATTAAAAATATTCAACATCAGAACTTATGGCTATATTATAACACTATCAATAATTGTAACTTACATTAATTTTTCTAAGGATGAACCCGTCAGTCATTATGTGTGTTTTGAATTAGTTTAGAGGCAGAGAAATGGAGTTCAAGTTGTTTTTTTCTAATGTAATACAATAAACAATCACCAATAATAAACAAATGTAAACAAACAATCAATATAATAATGCAGTACCTAAGTAAGCAGTAGTGATTGTATCTATAAATAAATCAAATTTAATTTACACACAATGATATGATTGTGTACACAACACTCAAAAAGTAGTGAATATATTCATTTGAAATTGTTACACAACATTGCATTTAAAAATAAAAGTATTTTTATACATTTAGCTCCTAAAATTATAACAGAGTATTTCCTCAAGCTAGGGATGGGATATCAATATTTTGTTTTCAATATGTGATATTTTGATATCGATATTGTTTATTTGATAATATCGAAGTATCAATATTTGTGTTTGATAATATCGGTCTTTACAATATTTTTAATTTAACGAGTTTTCCTTGATATTTTTTCAAATATTTTGCTACTGGATTACTGGAATGTACTCTCCCTCATGTCTCCTTCTTTCCAGCCATAACTGACTGCACCGTTGCCTACTGTGAAACACAAAACCAAGCAGTGTTGCCAACCTAGATATCATATTATCATTGTTCAAAACTTAACTACAATACCAGTCTTCTCAAAACAGAGACTTTCCATTGATTTTTGTTAAAAAATGAAAAGAATTATTTTAACAATCATTGAAAATAGAAGTGTAATTCACATATTGAGGTTGCAATTAGGAACAAAAGCCTTTTATCAACAAATAATTTATAAAGAAACTATAAACAATCAGAAAAATTAGTGTATAAATGCACTGTCATGCCACCCCTCCATAGAGATATAGTATGTTAAAGTAATTGTGTAAGACAGAAAAAAATATCGATATTATCAGGTATCGATATTTTGATCTAGATATGATAATTGTATCAATATTATGGCTACAATATACATCGATATTTTCTTTCGATATCCCATCCTTACCTCAAGCATTTCCCAACCTACTGAAATTTTTCACGAATGAAAATAAATGTCAGTGCTGAGGAAGTGCTGCTGTGGCCTGCTGAGATTTATGTGCATATCATATATCACAATGAGACCAGATGACTGTTTATTTATGAAAACAACTTTAAGTTACTAATGTTACTAATATTTAATATCACATTAAGACCCAGCAAACCGAGGTTAAGTTTAGTTAGTAGAAGTATAAACACAGTCTAAAAACATACAGTCATGACACTCTCATTACAGTGCTGTAGAGATACCATGACGGTATCTCCAAGTAGCCGGACCAGTCAACTACACTATATTACCATTGTATTGTATTGTATCATGCAAAAAAGTAAAATATTAAAAATATATAAAGTGCTATGACAGATTTTTAATGGATGTAAACAATGCAGAGATACACACTGCTGCTGGCTGGCCGCTACGGTCACTAGCGTCGTGCTTGTCGCTACTATATAACAGAGTGTCGTGACTGAATGTTGTTAGACTGTGCTATAAAACTGCAGATTAATAAGTACATTTTAATAGAAAACACATATTTAATAAAGTATATCTTCTTCGGTTGATGAATACACTTTTCTTGAATTATAAACTGCAGTTCAAAAGTAAAAATATTTTCTTCAAATTAAATACTATTGAATATGATTTACAGCAGTTTTAATTTATAAACAAATCAATAATAATAAAAAAATAATTTTAGATATTTGAAAATTAATAAATGTATTTTTGACAAGTAGCTAAGAGTCAAGTTATAATATTGTAAACCCATACTAGAAAGCAAGAACAGTTGTTAAACTTTAATAAGAACAAAATATATTTCACAAAAAAGGGCTGCAGACCTGCAGTGTTCTGACCGTACTATGTTCACAACTAAACAATGCTTTGGAACTGAAAGAAAAAATATTTCAAGGTATGCAGGGCTGTGAGAGCCCCCCATACTCCAGATCAATAAGTAATTATAAAAAGCATCATAGTAAAGGAGAAGCAGTTATAAAAGATTCTACTTTACAGCTCTGCCTTCTTGTTGTCTTTTAAATAAATAAAATATGTAATATATAACTGTACTAATATGTAATACATAACCATAATAATAACTGTAATTTTATTGTTTTGTACTTGTCGGCTGGTAGCACCTTTTGTAAAATCGACAGCAAGATTCCTTGATATTAATTTTGTTTTGTAAAACTGTTTTTAAATAAGGAAATAAATTCATTATTCATTAGTAAATATGGAAATAAATGCATTATTTATTATATATTTATAAATTCGCAATACATTGCCATTTTTTATCTATTTTCCATTGTTTATAGTTTTTCATTTAATGAAAACATTAATTCAGAATATAATTATAACATGAAACAATGTTAAAATAATTTATGTGTGTGATAAAAGGTTAACTTTTTGCCACTAATAGCTTCATCAGGCGAGGAAAAACTTACAAACCTCTCCTTCCATCTGGCCAAATTACTAACCACATTATTCCCTCTCTAACTGTCTGACCTTAAAAATTATCCCTCTAGGCTTGATCTATAAGTCTGTCATATCTGCTATGTGAAGACATAGGAAGCTACATGCAGCATTCCTTGAAATATTCATTAAGGAATGAATGAGAAACTTGACGAGGCAGGAGCTCTCATTGGAGCACATTAGTCTTTATAAAACAGACTAAACTGTTTTTCCACTATGACTCTATTTTGGGGAAAAACATATCTCATGCTAAAAAAACTTGCAGACAAAATTTTACAATTTACAACTGGAGAAAATACTAATGCAGTCGTAAATGAGATAGAGAGCCCACAACAAAGAAATGGTTGCGATTGTGGTGTGTATATGATATGTGCCATTGACCTAGTATCCAACTATCTCTCAACTAACACAGTAAATCCAAACACCATAAGACATCTAATAATAAATTATACAGATCTGATTCTCAAAAGGTCTGTTTTAGACTACAATGTGAATAATAAGTATGCAATATCTAGTGATGTACTGCTTTCTCTGATTGATACAACTACAAAGGCTACAGATACTCCAGCTGAAGTCAATAACAATAGATTCATGCAGTAAACTAAACTTCACAATAAAAACCAAGAAAATGATTCCTCATAATCCTACGTTAACACATGCATCACAATTGCGATACTCATCCACAAGAAACCAGGAACAGCAAAACAATGTTATTAATTTAACCATCTTAAGTGTTAGTCATGGGAGAAATATAGGTAGTAAAATAAATGCAAATATAAAATACGAACTTAAAATCAATTAACTAGTTCTACCTGGAGGAAAACTAGGAGAAGTATTAAATCAGGCAAAGTCACTTACATTGACAAAGGAGTACTACATCGTCACAATCACTGGTGCTAACAATGTTTACAAAAATAGAAACTAAAAATGTATATAGTAGTTTAAATTCTGCTTTAATGTCATTTGGACAATGCAACATAATCCTCGGAAGTATTCCTTTTCGTAGGGATCTGCCACTTTTTCATGAAATAAATGAGGACATAATGGGTGTAAATCTATTCATATATGAATTATCAAGAAGTATGAAAAATGTTACGTTTGTTGATTTGACTGCTATGACAAACAGATGTTTTGATATATCTGGTGTACATTTCAACTGTATAGGCAAACAGATCTTAAGTAAAAGGATCAGTAATTGTATAGAATCAAAATGCCTTAAAAATCTAAACAAGTCAGGTGAAATTTTGAATCTCTCAGATGCTTGGGCTGATGTCTTGGTAATTTTGATCCATCAAAATTTGGTTGAGGTTAATGAATTATTTAACACATTTTTTATTTCCACAAAAATTGAAATACTCTGATGTTAAGCCAATTGTTAAAGCAGGATTACGTACAAATATTAATAATTAGAGGCAAATATCAAATCTCAGCAATTTATCAAAAGTTTTTGAAAAAGTAATTCATTCTAGAATAAACAGTTATCTTGAATTTAATAACCTACTATGTAAAGAACAGTTTGGTTTCAAGAAAAAGTTAAATACTGAGTCTGCTCCATGAATTTCTAAATTTTGCTGTTGAGGCCTTGGATAGATCATGGAACACTGCAGGTGTGTTCTTGTCCAAGGCATTTGACTGTATTGACACGGGCTTATTGCCGCAAGATTGATTGAGCTGAGTGTATGTGGCACAGCTAATAATCTGATAAGGTCTTTTTTTAAGAAACAGAAAACAGTTATTTCCAATAACAACATAAATTATTATTCAAAATCGCAAACTGTGAACTATGGTGTTCCACAAGATTAGTTTTAGGCCCTCTTTTATTCTTGATTTGTACTAATCCATTACCAAAGCAAATTCCAATACATTTAACTTTTTATGCAGACAATATTTCTGCAATTATAACAGAAAAAACTTGCATGATCTTGGTTCAAGTATTCAATCAATTACAAAATTATTGGGTAAATGGTTTAATGATAATAGGTTGTCTTCAAATAAGAATAAAACTAGAATTATCCATTTCAAAGCTAGACATTTTCCATCAAATAATCTTGAAAATATTAATACTTATTCCGTTGAGTCTCAAACACTTTTGGGTATTCATTTTGATAAAACTGTTAGTTGGAAGCATCATATTAGCTTTTTTTTAAAAAAAATTAACTCTTAGATTTGCTATGTCAATTTTATCTGCTTCCACATCAGTTGAAGTTTGCAGAGTAGTTTATTTTGTATATATAAATTCTATTTTACAATATGGGATCACTGTGTGGGGTGCTTGAACAGAGCTGATTTCAGTTTTCAAAGCACAGAAGGGAATTATAAGATCCATTTTTCAAGTTAAGAGGCGAGACAGTTGCAAACCTTCATTAAAAAAGTTAGGAATTCTAACGCTACCAAGTTTGTATATTTTTGAAATTTTAAATATGATAATATACGTTAAATATATATTAAATATGGTAATATAATATAAATCCTAACACATTTGGAAATATTAAAGTTAATCGTTCATACAAAACAAGAAATAATGATGCTTTCAGCTACCCTGTTCATAAAACTTCACTGAATGAAAGATGCCCAAAATTTATGGGTTTAAAAATATTCAACTAATTACCATTACCAATTAAACGTCTGCCAGACAACAAAATTCTCCCTGAACTTATAAAATTATGTTGCTAGAAAAATCTTATTATAATTCAAGCGAATACCTTTCTGATGATTTTAATGCATTTCCAGTATTCAGCAATCATCATCAATGATCAATCTTTAGTGTAATAAAATATTTTTTTTTTTATTTTTATATTTTTATGTTTTATGCACAAATTAAGTCTATAAATTGGAGCAATCAGTTTTACTTAGGAATTTGAATGTAACAAGTGGACATTCAATCGGAGATGAGTAAGTAGCCAAGAGAGCGCTTGGTTGTCAGTCTCTAACAGAAACTCCGCATGTTCTAGGAACCCGCAGAACTTGTCAATGCCAAAGACCACAGCCAAACACTCTAACCCATACACGTACAGTGCCCCCCACCATACGTAACCCACCCACCCACCCATACTTGCATTGTAGTATTGAGTTTAGCTACTACTATGAGTTTAGCTGTTTTCGTTATGTGTTTACAACCTGCGAAACATCATATTTTCAACAGCTGTCTATTTTTTACTACCGAAAGTAACATTGTTTACAACCGAAAATTTTCCACAGTCAACAACACCTGTTTTTATTCCGTAGTGTAGTGAAAAGTATTGTTCAAAACTCGAGTGAAAGTGTTTTGTATGTTCTCGACCAATTGAAGTGCTAGACAAGTCTCACACTTCAAACATATGGTCTCGAACATGCAAAACCCCACTTTCCACTCTTGTTATGAAATATACTATTCTTGTGTCTCAAGTTCAACAGTAAATTATAGTTTTGTAATTATTAAATACTACATGTCAGTTTATGAATGTTATTTTTTAATGTAAGTTATATATATTTTAATTTTGAATAAAAATGTTTAGAGTAATTTTTGACAGTGCACCAGTTTAATTATTTCATGTAAATAATTGTTCTACGTTATGTGCAAATAAAGGTTTTGATTTTGATTTTAATAGTTGTCTTCTAGTACCTAAATGCATCCTCAATAAACTTGGTTGTTAGAAGGAATTCAGATGCTCTTGTACTGGTTTGAGGTTGTCAGACTTCTTCATAACAAGTATTACGTTTGGGTCTTCATATTTCCAATTCATTCTTTTACTTGGGTTACGTTTTTCTGTATTTATGTGAGCTGGATATACTACATCAGATCCATACGGATTGTTATGGATATCTGGCAATATTATAATGTCATTAGCGCTGAGATGTTTTGAAAGGTTCCCTCTATGGTGGGGTTTGTCTCTTTTGTTTATCCTGCACTGTGCTTTTTATCTGTCACACACAGAAAAGTGTCCTTGGCTGTCAAGTAACCTGTATAGATGTTCCGCCTAACGAGCTGATTAGGCACAGCTATTGCTTTGTTATATTGTATTATTGGATGTTTCCTTAGGCTTTCAATGGGTTTTTAATGTAGAATTTCTAAGCACTTGAGATAACTACTGCCTATAACTACTTTTAGACATTTGTAGAAAAGCACTGAAAATTTTTTTTCTTTTTGTTGGTTTTATTCTTTTTTCTGGCTATATATGTTCCATTAGGAAACTTCTGTAACCGAACTTTAACCCTAACTGAGCTGACTATGCATAATGAGCATTTATTTGGGTATTGCAGTAAAAAGATAATTGATTTAATTTGTATGTTTTTTTAGCACCAGTATGAATAGTAAGTAATAAAAATACTAAGTTTTTAATCAAAATAATTTTTTTAATATTTTATAGCAAAATAACATGAGACAGATAAATCCGTCTGTAAAATAACTTCTCAAAGACTGATATATCTGTAATACGCCCGGAAACAAAACAATAACATGTCTATAATTGCAATGTAGTAAATAATTAGAATATGTATAAATTATGGGAGTTATGAATAAAATGACCTTTAAGCAATAAGAAGACTATACTTATTATTAACCGCTGGCTGCCACAATACAAACAGCTAACTGCCGGCTGCCACAGTATAAACAGCTGACAGCCGGCTATCACAGCTGTAGTAGAGGTTAAAATGTCCATTGTCATTTAAAAACTAATTGAATACACAAGCAAACCTGAAATGAGATGCTAACAAATTGCATTAGTTGTAAAGTTTTAAATTTTATGCAAATATCCATAAAACGCCAGTAACTCTATACAATAATCGGGTATGTGTATATATATATATATATCCATATTTCCTCTGGTACAGGGAAAACTTATATGGATATATCCATAAATAGCCCAGTAAGGGTTAATCGACCTTAACTTTAACTTGAAAACTTTAACCAACATGATTGCCCCAAAAACAATACTGTAATAAAAATTGTCTAAAAATAATATAATGGATTAGTGTTCCGTACTGACGAAAACAGTATGTACTGACTGACAAAAAATTAGTCTGAGCGCACGTCCAGTGACAGCTGGACATACGGTGAGGAGTGAAGAGGGGGCTCTTTTATGAAAACATTAGGCTACACAAACATTTGTCTTATTATGTTTGTGTTACATGTCTATCATTACTATCAGCTGATTTTTATTATTGTAATATTTATTAATACAGTTAGTAGCAACACTGCCACGCGCACAGACTAATTGTTCAGTTAGTACCTGGTTAGAGTTTTTCAAACAACATGCTGTTTTGTTGATGGTACCAGACCGTATGACCGTCATAAGTTGAATGAGCCTTCCTAGTAAGGAATGGACTATGTTGAGTCGCTTTTGCACAGGTGTGGGTAGATGCAACTACTGGAAATATATAAGTGAGAATGGCAAATGATCATTCATGTGATTGGGAGTCAAAGTTCAAACTATGAATCACATAGTTAATGATTGTTCGTTGTGTTATTTTCAGAGGGGATTAGCTGGTTTTCATTCAATTGAAGAAGCAAATGTTGAATGGTTATGAAACCTGGACTTAGCTCTATGATGGGAGACCAATGACACAAGTATTTCGTACTGTAGATTTTATTTTATTAAGATTATTTTGTATGTTTAATTGTAATTTAATCTTTTACTAGCTTCGTAACTGGCGCATGCAAGATATAAAACATATATATTCTATAGAACAATAAACCGTATTATCCCAAAGCACTGATGTACAATCCCTAAGCTCAGCTTAATTTTTACAGATATACTGTTAAAAGATGTAATTTTTGTTAATGGAGAGAATTTATATTTAATGCCATGCATAATGAGAACTCAAGATAGATAATCACTAGCAATACTACAACCTACCGAGATATAGAAACCTAAATCAAAATATGTTTTGATTTCGTTTTAAATCTAAATGATTTTGCAACAAATAAACAAGGAATAATCTGCTATAAAAAATCATGTACGAGTGCCATGGAGATGCTAGTTACGGATTTTTAAATAAAAAACACTACTTATTTGTTGGTAAAATCCCTCCTGATAATATATCTCATTTTAAACAGTTTCGAAAAAGAAAAATTTTAATTTTTAAGGTTAGTGGAAGGTGCACATTTGGCCTAATGGTTAGGTTAGGCCTAGTTTGTTAGTTAACTTGTCAATTTTGCAATTTCCTTCAAAAATACTAGGATTCTCCAGTTTGAAGTCCTTTCTTAATTAGGCTCATTTTAAAGGGGGGCTTGGAGAAAAACTTGAAAACATATATGTGCCAGGCTCGAAAATCATAAAAAAGATTTAGCACATACATTATTCTTAAGACACATATCATCAAGATATGGAAAACGTGTATTTTGACTTAGTGTGATGAATGAAGGCATAGATGAGCAAATAGTCACTGTTACAATCTAAGGCCGACTATTCATTACAAAGTGTCATTGATTAATAGCCCAATGACAAATGAACAGCAGGTGGTTATCATAATAAGACATAGCCTATGTGGTAAACTATTCTCTTGACATTACCTTTTTTGCTTAAAACAGTACATACTACATCCCTATGAATAATATATTTATCTCTAAAAAAACCTTATATACATTCTTGCAGATTACTCAAAAACGTCTACCAGTCAAGACATTTTTAACTGCCAGTTCAAAGGATAAAAAGAAATTTGAGAGCAATGAACAGCCTTGTCATAACAAAGCAGGTTTCTTTAACTTATCAATTCTCATTGTCATTAGAAAAATAAATGAATGAAATAACTTTTTAGACTAACAATCAAATAACAGTTCAAGAGAGAATTTATTTTTATAATCAAATAAGACGAATAAAAATGAGTAAAATTCAATAAATATTAGTACTTACATAGCTATGAGGTGACTAGGTTCTGTTTCTATTACAAAAGTTTGATAACTGTTACTGTCTGTGTCATGATAAGATAAAGAATGTAGACAATACCAAACTCAAAGCCCTAAAGACAGCTATAGTTTTTTCCCTTCCACTTAAAAAGAGACTAGAAGAAGTTATGAAGCCGCTATATTTATATACTTTAATGTAATAATTAGTTATTATCATATCTTTTGACGCAGAGATAATGACATTAACTAATATTATATTATGTAGTGTACTTAGGCATTTAACCAGTTACACGAAAAATGTTTTGCCCCGGGAGGAAATTTACAACCAATTTGTGAAAAATTGTTATTAATACTAAAATTAATTTGAAATCTACAAGTAAGCTTAACTTATTTAAATTTGAAATCCATAAGTATTATATCTTTAATAGGTACAATAAATTAACGTAATTTAAAACTCTTTTAATTTTCCATGGTATATTTTTACCAACAGCAAAGCTATATATACACTCACATAAATGATAGAGAAGAAGATAAAAAGGATACTATACAAAAGGATAATATTCAAGAATCAGTAAGAGTAGGCAAGTGAAAAAACTAACACACATAATCTGTAGTTGAAAAATAAATAATAAATAACAAGTGCAATATATAAAACAATAACATAAGAAACATAGCTTGCATATCCAATTCCAATGATACTATCAAAAAATTAGATAGTGAATACACTAGATCCTATGTCTTCTTCTTGTTTATCTGCAGGTGAAAATTAGGTTTGGTACAAACTTTTTCTATCGTTATTCTCGTAAGCTGCTACTCAAATCAACCAATTTAGAGAACGTCTTAATATATATGTTCGAATTATAAAGTTTTTAATTTATCAAGACATGACATACGATCTACATAGAGAGGTCCAGTGGCCGAGCTGCCAAAAAATCACTCATCTTCATGCACCCCCTGATTGCACGAGCGCCGCAAAATCATCAACTTCAAATAGCCCGGTTAGGTTAGGTTCTACAGTCAATAGACAGATACTATACATGATTTACTGGAGATTAAATAACTATTAACAGGGATTTGCAGCTCTAGAACTCCATGTACTGTTCTTATAGTTATTTCGAACGTAAAAGAAAAACGTCCAAACAAATAAGTAGGGGAAACATTGTTATGTTTCAAGTAATTCAATGTAGTAAGTCAGGAAATGATACAGTTGATTCAAAATCGAAAGATGTAACTGATTGATAAAGGATTTAATATGATCATATCACCTACGGTTTAAAATAAAGCCATAAAAATAATGTCGGCCTCGCTGCTATCTTTTCAAATGCTCAACATTTACTATAATTGTTTATACCATTGACCATGCGAGTGATTTATCTTTCACATCAATGTCTCTCGTTTTAATTAATCGTTGAACGCCAAACAATGTAAACAGTCTTTGAATCATACATAAATATGCCAACGGCCTTGTCTATTGAATTAATTATGGATTCTACAAAGTTCCCAGCTTGTGTTATGGTTGGTTTATCTTTTCAAAATCATGCTGGACATAATCATTTATTTTATAAAAAGAAAACAACTGTAATAAATTCAAAATCAAATTCAAAGAAAGTACGTCGCCTCTTCGGTCAGTCATAGCTGGTTCTACCCATTGGGTTCTACCATAGTTTCAATCCGTGGTCTTTGTCAATCTTGTCTTTAGTGGCGAAGACAACAAATGATTTTTAATTTTGAGCGACAGGGAAAAATGAAAAAGAACCAATTCATCAATAACTAAAATTCAAAAATTGTCATTACATACGTCATCAGCTGTTTGATACGTTTCTGTGTAAAACTGTGTTTATTTCATTCCGATATTTTTTTCGAAATATTTAATAATTATTGTTCTTTTTAATTGTAAAAATATTAAAAATATGTAAGGAAGTTCGCGTTTTTGTGTTTACTTGTGTATTTTCTGATCAATATATTGATCTGAACCTAATTGTAAAGTAAATGAATACCTCAAAGGTTAACCCGTCAAATGTAAACAAAGTATTGTTCATTGATGTGGGAAATGACCACAATTATTGCTCTAATGAAGGAATAGTACCTGAATCACTTGGATACACTCTTCCCGAGCAACGTGAAGATGAGACACCAAACAAAAACGGTTGGCAAAGGGTGCCGATCAGAAATAAGAGAGTTTTGCCCTCAGGTAATGGGTTGGATGTTAAAAAACCTTGTACAAGGTCTGATATGAACAATCCTATCAACTTACGCAATAGTTTTGAGTGTCTAAATAATCCAAAACAAACTGCAGATGAAGAAATGTCTCATGACCAAGACGCCAACAAAGCAGAGGTAAGACCTCCACCAATATTTGTCCCAAACATTTCCGATATTAAGAGTATGATTGTAAGTATTGAAAAAGTGATAACAAAGGATTCTTATTCATACAAATGTATTACCAGAGAAAAGGTAAAAATTAATGCTGTAAACATCGATGCATACCGTACCCTAGTCAAACATTTAACTGACATGAAAGTAAGCTTTCACACTTATCAAATTAAACAGGACAGGGCCTACAGAGTTGTGCTTAAAAACATGCACTTTTCCACTGAACTTCAGGATATAAAAGCAGCTATAGAAGATCATGGTTATGCTGTTAGAAACATATCAAATCTGAAAAGTTCTAGATCTAAAGATCCTCTGTCTATATTTTTTGTAGACTTAGAGCCCGCACCCAATAACAAGGACATTTTCAATGTACAGTTCTTACTAAATGCTAGAATTGTATTCGAACCTCCCTATAAACGTAATGACGTGGTACAGTGCAAAAAGTGTCAACGGTACGGGCACACCAAATCTTACTGTTGGTACAAAAATCGCTGTGTGAAATGCGGTTCTGATCACCATACAAATAGTTGTAACAAATCTAAGGAATCTCCGGCTACATCTGTACTATGCGGTGGTGAGCACCCTGCCAATTATAAAGGATGCTCTGTATATAGAGATGTTAAAAACAAAGCTTTTCCTGCTGTACTTTTGAATGTTTCAAAAGGACCAGGGACTTCTTCACCACCGGGGAAAGACAAAGTTGTTAAAAACTTCCAATCGCCTATTGCCCAGCCTCGAGAATCTTCTTTAACAGCAACTACATCATCTCTGACTTACGCAGGCGTAACATCAGGTCGAACAAATGCGGAAGAAAATTTAAATAAATTAATCAGTGGATTTCTAAACAAATTTGAAATGCTCATGTCACAACAAGTAGGTACACTGATCAACCTACTAACAACCGTCATCTCAAAACTAAAATGACTAACTTCTGTAGGATTGGTCTTTGGAATGCCAACGGCTTGGCCCAACATAGCCAGGATACTAAGATTTTTATTTCAATGCATAAAATTGATATAATGCTAATAACTGAAACACATTTTACTGCCTTAAATTACTTTAAAATTCCAAATTTTTCTATTTATAGCACCAACCACCCCGACAATACCGCTCATGGGGGAAGTGCTGTTTTAATTAAAACTACTATCAAACATTATGAAATTACAAAATTTCAGCACAATGATTTTCAAGCTACCAGTGTTGTGGTTGAAGATTGGATGGGTCCTTTGACAATTTCTTCCCTTTACTGTCCGCCTAGATTTAACATCTCAGACCAGCGATTCAATCAGTTTTTCAGCTCACTTGGTCCTCGCTTCCTGGCAGGAGGCGACTACAATGCTAAACATGTAATGTGGGGATCAAGACTAGTAAATCCTCGGGGAAGAAATCTGCTAAAATGTATAGATAATAATAATTTAAATTATTTATCAACTGGTCTTCCTACTTATTGGCCAACAGATGTAAATAAAATTCCAGACCTGCTTGACTTTTTTGTAACCAAAGGGATTTCTCAAAATTACGTGGATATCACCTCATCTCTTGATATTTCATCTGATAATTCGCCTTTGATGCTGACTATAAGCTCGTCTATTATGTCAAAGGAAAAACCTCCTACACTGTCAAACAAAAATACTAATTGGGATCAATTTCGAGAGTTGTTGAACAATACCTTAAATCTGATCATTCCCTTAAAAACCGGAGGAGACATAGATAATGCAGTTGAAATCTTTACTTCTTCCGTTCAGGCTTCTGCTTGGAAATCAACTCCGGAACTGCGTAGTGAAAATATTAATCAAATTAACTATCCATTTTACATAAAACAAAAGATTGCTGAGAAACGTCGCTTGCGAAGAATCTGGCAACATTCAAGAAATGCTGTTGATAAAACAAACTTCAACCGGGCCTCCCAACAGCTGAAAAGAATGTTGCATGATATAAACAATGTTTGGTTTCAGGAATTCACATCAACCCTTTCTCCCACTGAGGCGACTGATTACTCATTATGGAAAGTGACGAAAAGGATGACGCAGCCACAAGTCCCAATCCCTCCTATTTCCAAGCCTGACGGTTCTTGGGCTAAAAGTAGCATGGAAAAGGCAGACTTGTTTGCTAACCATTTTTCAAATGTATTCAAACCTAATCCTGTAAACAGATGTAATGACATTGGTCCTAATGTTAAAGAATTTCTGGTCTCACCTAATCAGCTGGAAATGCCAATAACCTCATTCAAACCATCGGAAGTAAAGGGAGCAATCGAAGGACTTCGTGCTAAAAAATCTCCTGGCTATGACCTTATTACAGGAAAGGTGCTAAAAGAGCTCCCTAGGAAAGCGATTGTTTTCCTTACTATATTGTTCAACGCCATGTTGAGACTCGAGTACATTCCATCTAAGTGGAAGGTAGCTGACATTATTGTTATTCTGAAACCTGGTAAACCACCTCATCAGGTTACTTCATACAGACCGATAAGTCTCCTACCGATTCCATCAAAACTGTTTGAAAAATTGTTTTTGAAACGATTAAATCCATTATTAACTGAGCTAAATTTACTTCCAAATGATCAGTTCGGATTTCGACCTAACCATTCAACAATTGAACAGGTGCATCGAGTTGTTGATAAAATCAGGCAAACCTTAGAAAAAAAGGAATTTTGCTCAGCAGCATTTCTCGATATAAGCCAGGCTTTTGATAAAGTCTGGCATGATGGGCTGTTGTTCAAAATTAAATTACTTCTACCTCATAATTTCTACAATCTAATAAAATCTTACCTATCCCAACGATACTTTAGAATAAAATTTCAAAATTGTTATTCAAATCTAAAATTAATTGAATCTGGAGTTCTACAGGGTAGTGTATTGGGCCCTATATTGTACACAATATTCACAGCTGATATTCCAACTCACCAAGAAACTCTAACTGCAACATTTGCAGATGATACTGCAGTCCTTGCTTCTCATCGGAACCCTTTTACAGCTTCTCAGATCTTGCAAGATGTTTTAAATTCAATGACAGATTGGATAAAACGTTGGAGAATACAGGTAAACGAGAGTAAATCTATACACATTACATTTACGCTTAATTTGGAAAACTGTCCAAATGTTTCCTTAAACAACACTCTACTAACTCAACGAAATGATGTTAAATATCTAGGTATTTACTTAGATAGGCGACTGACATGGCAGAGCCATATCTGGAATAAACGATTGCAACTAAATGCAAAATTTTCTAAAATGTATTGGCTTTTTGGAAAAAGATCCCACCTCTCCACTGAAAATAAACTATTACTGTACAAAGTTGTCTTGAAGCCAGTGTGGACATATGGCATACAGTTGTGGGGGACAGCATCATTATCAAATCTGAACATTATTCAACGTTTCCAGTCAAAGGTACTGAGAACTATATTGCAAGTTCCATGGTATGTTAGGAATGCAGTAATCCACAAAGACACAAGAATTGACCACGTGCAAGATGAAATCTCAAAGTTTAGTTTACGTTACCTAAAGAAGCTTGAAGCACATGAAAACCATCTCGCTGTGAATTTGTTGAACAATAGTGAACACATTTATAGACTAAAAAGGCATGACTTCCTTAGTTTAAGTGAACGTTTTTAATCCATTATGTTGTTTACAGTCTTTGGAAGGTAATCAACCATTGTTATTTAAAATAGATCACATTTACTTATTGTTCATTATTGAATAGATTGTAAATATTAAATAAATGTTATATATAAAAAAAAATTACATACGTCATTAATATCACATGAAGTTAATTGAACGTTAAAGAACTAGGTAGAGTAGTGTTTAACAGGTTATTTGAGAAGTGGAGGGGATTGAGGGGAAGTCAAGTAGTGACTAGTGAGTTGTTATGTTACTGTTAGTCCTGCAGTCTGAGTAAATCAGTTTTATGTTGATATGTAATGATGCTCTGAGTGTGGTGGAATTGAGAATAACATTGAAGTCAGGTACAACTTTGTTGTTTTAATAGTGTGAAGGTATAATAGCACTAATTTTTTTATTAAATTACATTAATTCAATACTAATTTTATAACCTATATTTTTATAGTTATAATTATTACTATCTAGAGATGAACATTTTTTTAGGTTAAATTCTACTTCTATACTAAATAGTTATCCAGTATTTGTATATAGCATCAAATTTATTTTATTTTGATATGTAAATGTTTTTTTACTCAAGAGATAAGAAGCAAAAATATTTGATATTCAATAAGTAATGTGTCCCTTATTTTTAGTATATATATTTGTATAGGCCTATTGCTAGCCTAGTGGTTAGTTAGCAAGCAGATGGTCATGGGTTCAAATCCCGGAAGGTCCACTTAAATTTGCTTTTGGGGTATGGACCCCAACAACGTTTGAATATCATTATCAAAATGCCACTGGTGTAGAAAGTAAAAATACAAACAAAAATAAATCAACAAAAATATATTTTAAAAAATCTCCAAAAAATGGAAGGCATTAAGCAATGACACAACCAGTTGTTCTTTATGTTCTTGCTGTTACAACATTCTTTCATTTTTTTGACAAAGCTTGTTTACGTCCTTCTGACCACCTAGGTCTGTGTTGTTTTACTTTCAGTTGTTCTTTTGAAACTTTACCTTTGTCCACTTTATATCTAAAAGTTTCTTTATCCTATGTTTGCCATTTTGAGTTCCTTTCAAATTCATCTAACTAAGGTGTTGATGATTGATCTGTGTTCTATTGACAATTTAGTCAGTCGTGACATTGACTTGTTATTGTAGATGCATTAGACCAACTCTAATGCTTTCTTAATTTTTTGAAGGCGAAAATTTTGTCATGATAATATTTCTCGGCTTGTTGGTTCAATGAATTCTTCAAGGTATTTAAATAATTGGACCCTGTTGATTTTATTTTTTTAAAATCATTTTGTTTTCAAACTTGCAATATCTTTTTTTAAACAAGAATTCAGTTTTCTTGGATGAAATATGTAACTCTACTCTTTCTGTGCATGCTTTGATGTCGAGTTGTTTGACAGCGGTCTGGTCATCTCCGCTAGTATTGCCAGATCGACCTCAAAAGCAAGGTAAGGTATGGTATGTAAAAGAGTGAGATTGGTTTCCAATATTCATGTTTATTGAGTTCTTTTGCCCATTCTTTCAAAACCTTGTTTTGAAAGGCAATATAGAAATAATAGAAAAGAAGAGAGTCCATCTCCTTGTCCCACACCTCTTTGAATGTCGAAGGGTTCTAAGATTTCTCCAACAAATTTTACTTTAGATTTAATGCCAATTAATTAGTGTTTTTGTACTAGTTCATATGTTTTGACTAACACATCCAATCCTTTCTCTTTTAAAATTTGGAATAATGAGGGCATAAATATTGAGTCGTAAGCGTTTTTGAAGTCACAATATACATACTAAGGGGTTTTGTCTGAGGGACTAATTTTTACTGTGCTTTTGAAATTGAAAATTTGATCTGGGAATGACCCATTTGGTCTTTAGAAATCCTATTTGATATTCTGCAAATTTGGTTCTTGTGTTGTCTTCAACAGAAAATTTGGTAAAATTATTAAGTAACAGGTAAGAGGGAGATAGCTCTATTTGTTAACATGGGATTTGTTATTATTACTAATTCATTATTGTTATTGTTGGAAAATGAAATATAATGGTTTATTTTTGGTAAATAATTACAACTAAATTAAAATACTGTATACTTATTTGAAAATACTAAACCGTCTTTAACCAGTTTTTATGCAATACATAAAAAATACAAAGCTTAGAGTCTACCTTAATAATAAATTAAATAATGCAACGAGCCTGTGCACAGTATCTTTAAGCTATAACAGATAGTACATTTCCTAATCGTCAAATAACAAACTAATTAATAATAGATAATTACCTTAATAAAGAAAGGTAAAAATTATTCAGAATAAACATAGATGTGACATGAAAAGAAAATATAAAAAAATTACAAGGGCCATGTATTTACTTGGGATACTTGGAGATTCATCCAGATGGTATTTGCGGAATTGGATGTCATCAGAATGCCTGACTTCAGTCATGACATGAAGAATGCCTCTACTATCTCATCGGTAAGGTTAATTTAGGCAGGTTAAGTTGGGTTATTACACACAAAGGTAGTTTGATTGGGGAATTATTGACTGCACAATTCAAAAAAGGCTTCTAGAGTGTAGAAACTATTTTCAATCAAAAATGATTTCAAAAGATCTTTGAATTTATTAATTGGTTGAGATTTTATTTCAGATGGAAGAATTTGGAAAATTGTTCAGCCAGAATATTTATGTGTTGTTTCAATAACTTTTAAATAGTCTTGAACAGAGAAATGATTTTTATGTCTTGTGTTATAACTAAGGGTGTTATTTGTGTTAAGTGGTGTGTGCATGTAGACTGACACCTCAAAGATGTAAATACTGGGAACTGTTAACAGTCCCAGCCTAAAAAAGTGATCTTTGCAGTGAGAACGTGGAGGCAGTTGTAGCATACACCTCAAGGTTTTCTTTTGCCAGGTGAAGATCTGTTTCAACTTTGTTTCAGTCGACCCCCAAAGAACTATTGAGTAGGAAATGTGGGACTGAGACAGGCAATAATAAGCAGATTTGAGTAGTTCGATGTTGATGAATTTTGAAAGGCTCTGAAGAACAAAAGTGCTCTTAGCCATTTTCTTCCAGTCCATACCACCGTCCAACCTCACACCCAGAAAGTCAGCCTGATTGTTTAAAAATGTTTCACCAATGAAAATGTTTGGTTTTTGAAAAAAAATTTGATTGTTGCTTTTGAGAGGACTGAAAGCAGACATAATTGGGTTTTTCAGGGTTCAATCTCAATTTGTTTGCTCTGAAGAATTGGGCCACTTGGTTAATTTTGACAACAGAATCGATTTCAAGTTCATTTGTGTTTTTATGTTTTGTGACAATGGTTGTATCGTCAGCAAACATAAACAAGTTGCTCTCCAGAATTAAATTAGCCAGATCATTTATGTTGAGGAGAAAGAGGACAGGGCCCATTATTGAACCTTGCGGGACTCTGCAAGGCATCAACCGTTGATTTGACTGAACAGACTTAATTTTGAATTTTGTTTCACGATGGATCTCGGTCACTTGGCTTCTACCATGTAGATAGGATTGAATCCAGACCAGAGTGACGCTTTTTATGCCTAAATGACTGAGTTTTTCTAATAACAGCACTGTATTAACGCAGTCGAGCACCTTGGTAAGGTCGGCAAAAGCATCCTAAAACCTGCTCACCCGCATCCTAAGCCTCGATACAGCTGTTAACGAAATCAGTTAAGGCCAATTATGTGGATTTTTATTTTCTGAAGCCATACTGCTTACAACTAAGAAGGTTATTTCCCTCAAGCATGCAACCAGCTGGGTCACAGACCACTTTTTCAATTAATTTATAAACAACCGGAAGTGAGATTGGACAGTAGTTACACAACTCCCACTCAATCCACTTCTTGAATAGGGGCGAGACTTTGGCAACCTTGCAGCCGTACGGGAAGATGCCTGCCGCAATTGAAAGATTTATCAGGTGAACGAGTGGTTGTGTTACCTCGTCACTACATGACTTCAACACCTTCATGCTGAGACCATCCAGACCAGATGAAGTTTTAGGCTTGAATTGTTCAAGAATCTTTTTCAGTTTGTATTCATCTATTGGGCTGTAGCAGTTATTTGAGAGTCTGGAAAACGTTCTAAGGTTCCATGTGCTGGCTAGCTCGTAGTTTCTATGCTATTTTGGAAGTCACTTGCAACGCAAAATTTTTGTCAAAATGAAATTGCATCTCTTCTAAACAAGATAGAGAGCTGAAATTAGTGTCAACTTAAAGCTAATTTTATCAGTCACATTGTAAGTTCTCCCTGTTGCATTTGATGAATTTAGATTACACAAGATGAAGCTTTTAGGTACTGTTTTAAATATTAAAAACAGGGATAAATGATACCTACTATTAAAAACAAATCACCACTGATTATATGCACTGTTCACTAATGTCTACTGATTGGCCCTCCTACAATACTGATGGACACGGAAACTGCTACTTATTTCAAGTAGAGACTTGTTTACTTTGATACTGAATCACAATCCCAGACTAAAAAAAGTTGCTGCTACATGTTTGTATGTGACTCACTCACCCACTCTCACCAATCCATTGTTTCAGAAATCCCAAACTAAACAAACTACAACACGTTTGAATATAACTTACTCTATCAATCCATTATTTGACCATTATGCTTGTAATAATAAAAAACGGTTTTAAAAAGATTGAATTTATCGATTGAGTAAATAATTAATAGTATTTACTTTGGAATGTCATTAATTAACACCAGTTTTGAAAGCATTCCGATTGGATTAAATTCATAGTAAGATTTATTATAAATTCATTTAAATTTAGGAACCCCGTCAAATTTCAAAATCAATATTTACTGTGCACAATTTTTATAAAAAATAATTTAAGTATGATTCCATTGAGATCCCATCTTGAAAATAGGTAAATATGTTAATTAGTAGTGCAAACATATAATATAAAATTTTCAAAGAAATTAAAAATTTTGATTTTGAATTATTAAAAAAAACAAATTTTTAAGAATTTTGAAAAATAAATTTGCTTTCAAGTATAGGCAAGTAGCATATTGTTACACCTTTCCCAGGGTAACTGCCTTGCTTGGCTGTGGGGGGGGGGGGGGTAGGAAGGACACAACACTCACCAAGACAGAGAAATGTATCAGACTTTATTTGGCAAAACCAAGCCAACAACAACACAAGACCGGGCAAACCACCCGCAAAACACTAACCGAACAAAAAAATACAAAACCCCGTAAAACCCTGGCAGGTGGACCCTCCTGGCATCTATCTGCTACCGCCTCTCTCGGACCTTTCGCGACCCACACCTCTCTCACTGTTCACACACAGACACTCCTCTAGCTGAAGCGTCTCGCAACATCAGTAACTGCCCCGTCCACTGGCTTGCTGGTCAGCAGACAAAGGGAATGGGCCCCATCGTCACACACCCCCTCCTAGAAGTTGATCCAGGGGTTGCAGAAAGCCCTCCCCCAACAAGGTAGCTTCTTCTCAGAAAGCTCACACTTTGAGTCCAACACAAGCCAAACATAACACATTTCTCTAGGTGTCTATTCACAGGGGTGGACAAGGTGATAGAAAATTTTATCAACGACACAGGCAAAGTCAACTTGGTGACAGTCATTGGAACACTGACCTATGGTTCCATGGTTACCACCCTGTTGCTTCCTCAACGGTAGGCTGTTCTTGCGACAAGGTCGAGAGAGAGGTTACGGTATTAGGGTGGCACGCCCTAGCTAGTTACATGTCAAGGAGTTATGTCTAGAAGTTACAAGTGCTATTACGTGGAGAAAGCATGACTGACAACATAAAACAATGAGAATAAAAACCGTTTCTTAATACTTAGTTTATATCAGTGTACCTATTTAGAGCCTGTGCTACTGACTGTACTGGGTGGTTGCCACTAGAAGTATGTTTTACAATTTAAATGAAATAAATACATTTCTATGTGACATAAAGACATGCTTACTAAACTACAAGCGGCACATAATTATAGAATTTATGATTACAATTTTACCATCAGCCGTGATCGAGGCACAAACCATCTTATACTAAAAATATATATAAATGAATACAAGATTAAGATAACAAAATTATAAGAAATTTTGTTATCTTATACTATTCCAATATTTGCTCATATACGTTTTTATGAATACAAGATTGTTACTTCTATGGTTCTATTACATGTTATTATTAATCATAATACGGACATTCAAGATAGATTAAACATACATTAAAGCTCTACGCACAGACAATTTCTTAATTAATTTCATGAGTACACTAAAAAACGAAGATTTTAAAACATTACATGGGTGGGCATATTTTCTTAAGAAAATGGTCAGGTAAAATGAAGTCTTGTACTGAGTTATAAGGCCAAAGCTATACGATGTGGCAACGGTGCACTGCAGTCCTACCAAGCTCGTGATGGCAACCGATCCTCTGGGAACTCTACCGTGTAGTTACTCCAATAGGTATGGAGAATATCTTTAGAACTATGTTTGTTACCATGGGTAGTAGCTCTAACTACACAATTTACGGACAATAGTTCCCTTATACTACTTAATTCACATCAAATAAGGAATTATTTTCACAAGGATAATCCTAACTAAATACAGTAATAATAACAAAACTAACATAATATCTTACAATACTTAAATAACATTAAATAAATAAATAAAATCCTAAACTTTTAACTAAAACAATCAAATTTGCCCTGTTTCAATTCTATTATACTTCCAAATAAAATAACACAATATGACTAAGTGAAAATACTAACAACACTATTATTTAACAAAATATTAAAGTACTTTTTTTTCTAACAATATACATCCAAAAATGAGTTTATGTAGACTATAATATTGGTTTATATTAATTTATTTTGAAATTATAAATTAAAACAAAAAGTCTATTAAAATCTTCTGTTTCAGATTTTGTTTGCTGTAATAATCTATTTGAAGAATTGTGTGACTCATCATTTGTAAAGGCATGAAATCAACAACTGTGGTTTTGGTATGTTTTAGACATAAATGACAAACTTTCAGACATTAATTGAACGAGCAATACTTTTCTAATTAATAGTGGTGTACCTTAGTCTCGTATTACTTGTGTGAATATTATAATATATAAATTAGTCACTTCTATTAAGAGGGAGTTTTAGTGAGCAAAAAGAACGCCAATTTACCTGTTTGACAGATTACTACATAAAATATTATTACATAACATTGGTACACACTGATCTATAGCAGCCTCCCTTTGAGCCTTTCTAGTAAATCATTTAGACCATGATTCATCTTAGGAAAAAAAATTAGATAAGATTTACTCTCTTAAAATAGAAAATGTCATTTATAGCAAAAGAATAACTTACTTTTTACTCAACATTTTAAATTGCTTTTATCATAAGAAATCCTTTCATGAATTTTTTCTGTTTTATAATTAATACCAGTTATATTTAGGTAACTCTAAAACCATTTTTTTTACACGTTGGTAAACTGAATTGTAATTCTTAAATAAATATGTTCTGGCAGGAGTTAGTTCTATAAAAGTGTAATGTTTTTAATCTTGATGAATAATATTGTCTATGTGTCTTTTGTTGTAAATTATAAATGAACTCGGTTAATTTTTGGGTTCTCTACCAAATATAAATTTACGCATCTTGAGATTTTATTACACTACATAAGATTGGCAATAAATAAATAGGGTAGGCCTACTGAATTTGATTGAAAAGATTATGCAAAATATTTGACATTTAAAAGCATATTCAGTGAAATGTTTACTTTATAATACCCTTAACTCAGGGGGAGTGATCACAATATATGGTGACTTTTGGCCAGCACAAATATCCTGAAAAAAAACAAAACCAAGCTCCATATATTGTCCATTAAAGTGTTTATCCATTAACCGATTTTAGCGATTTATATTTTGACAAATTCTTGATTAAATGCTTAACCCTGCGATGGTTCAGTGTAGTACCCTTTGTAGTTCAGCTAATGTTATAGGCTCACATTGAAAAATCATGTAAAAATATAATTTAAACAGTAATAAAATAATATTTTGTGTCTTTTTGTTTAGAAAACTTCGAATAATAAGGAATATAGTGTAATAAGTACTTACATTGGAGTTTAATTTTTTCCTGTGTAGAACACAAAAAATAAATATTTTTTTACTATGATAAAAAAGAAACTGTTTACTGTAATCTAATTCTGAAATAGCCAGTTTTTTACAAATATTTTACTCAACAAGATACATAAATTTCATCACTATATAGACAAGAACAAAAAATATATACAACAAAAACTAATGTAAGGTGCCCGACCAACATTTTCTCAGTCTTAAGAAGACACTGCAGATTTACGAGGGGGGGGGTTAACTCTGATCCATGATTCTTTGAGCTGAAGTTAATCTATCATCAATCATTAACTCACAGTATCGTCATTGTCAGACAGCAGCTTCTGCAGAAATGTGATCATCTTCACTGTCAGATGAAAAATCAATTATATTGTTTTCAGTTGGCAAATCTTCTGCTTCAATATCACTACCATCCTCCACATCACTAGTAACATCTTCTTCTAACACTCTGTCAATCTCACTTCACCCCAAATTGGCCATTTTTACGCAAACAAAACATCAACAAATAATATTTGCAGACTAACAACACTCTGACATAGAATAAACAAACATTGCGAGCAATCGGCTGCTGCATATTCATTTCAGTTCATTTTCCTTGTTCGGGCTGTCTGTTAGTATAGATTTTTCATGGAATGAAAAGCAGAACATTTAGTTTCCGTAGATATCACTTATAACGTGTTTTGTGAAGGATGAGCCCTTTAAAAATCTTCGTAAACATAATGGTATTCAATTGTCGACAATGAACCACAGTGGTCATACAATTGCTGTCGACACATCGACAATAAACCAGTGGAGGTTTATTACTTTTTGCAATTTTCTTTTCAACAACAGTGAGATCGCGATAATCTGACTATTTGTTTGTCCAATATAGTTGAATTAAGAAAAGGATAGATTATGAAGGGCCCATCAAAAAGAGAACTATTTATAATAGAGTCAATACTGTGTTCATTATTTGCTGCAAAAATGAAATTCAGAAGTTATGAAAAACAACCTAATAATAACACATTGTAGGCGTACCTAGGCTTAATGCAAAATGTTACTGAAAATATATATATATATATATATATATATATAAACTAAGTACAGTAGTCCCTCATTAATCCGACACAATTCAGACCAGGTATATGTTGGAGTAGTGAAAAAGCCGGATTACTGGAGTTCAATTGTAAAACATGCTTAAATTACATAATAGAATGTATATTGTAATTAAAAAAGTCAATTTTTACAATAAAGATGTACAATAGTTTCAAAGTAAGAAAAGTATGGTACACCAGTTGATACGTGTTACATAACACTGTTGCATATGAATCAAAAACAAGTTAAAAATCTTACAAAAATTGAAAACATTAACCCTTTAAAACTTTGCAAAAAAGAAAAAATAGTTAAAATGAAATGTAACTATTGATAAAAATAAAAAAATAGTAACATTATTAAGAGTTGTCTTGTGCTGACAGAATATTAATATAAAAATGTATTTTTCAATTATGTTTCCTATCATTTTTTATGCAATGTTTTGCATTATTAATAAGATGTCTAAACAAAGAAACTCTAATATATTTACCTCACTATAAAAACCGTTCAACTATTATACACTATAAAACTAGAAGCATAATCATATTCATAAGATATGAATTGTAAACATAATGGAATGTTGCCATCAGGTGTTTTTATCGGACAGGAAGTGATAAGAAAGGGTCAGGATGAACAAGTGTGGGGCTCAGGACGATCTTCCTCTTTACTGCATTTGGAATTCTAATGTTATCTGTTCTTTCAAGTGCTGATAGTACTGATAAGGAAAAGGCTGACTGTGGGCAGATATTTTCTGACGAAGTTATTTTATTTATCTTACGGTCTGAAAAAGTTATTTCGTTTATCTTTTGATCAGAAATTGTCGTTTTATTGTTCTGTTTATCAGCACTTTTCACTCCTGAAACATTCCTGATATGAAAGCTATCTCCCCCTTTGGTTTTCTGGAACCAGAACTGGTTCTGGTTCTTTTATCAATATGATAGAACTGGCCGGATTACTGGGGGGGCCGGACTGGCGCGGGGCCGGATTATAGAGGGACTACTGTACACACACATTTAACTTACAACTATTGTATCACAAGTTAAGACTCAGTTGACATTTATGTATGCTCATATGACAATCTGTGAACTACAGTACTGTATTAGACAAATCTCGTGTTTCACCTACTTGTCACAACATGTACTGAGGGAGTCGGACTGCAGTGGGGTCGGACTAGAGCAACCCCATTATAATTTGTTAAATATTAGAACAAATTTAAGTAAACTAGTCACAAACATTGAAATAAAAGGAACATAAATATGCTAAACAATCAACATTTTCCATTACAATAGTTACAAAATAACATATCCAACATAATGCTATTGGAGAAAAATACATAATAAATCAGGCTTATCCATTTAACAGTAGTGTTGAAAAGATATTTGATCATAGTGACTGATTATTATCATTGTTAGAGTGGGCGCTCTTTCAACATGCAAATATTGAGTTCCTAACTTAAATAGCTGGCTTTCATTATTAGGAAGCAACAGCTGACAAGTGCTCAATAATAACTCGAATAAAAGCGCTAATATTACTTTCTAACATCTATTATACTTTTTCATATAAAATTTCTCAAATTGCATCTTTTTCTCTTTATTTAGGGGTTTTCTAAATTACAAGATAATTTTTGTATAGTTAATTGTCAGAATTTGCATTGTTTTTTATTTGTGTTCTAGAAAAAGTTAAGATCTTGTCTATATGTCTGCACTGGTGGAATTGGCCTATTTTCAGCCTACAACATTTACCAGGGAAATGAAAAATTTTATGAGTCCTTCGTTGTACGTGGGCTGCACTATTTCAGTCCAGAAACGGCTCATAACATTGGGGTTTTTACGTCCAAATATCGATTACTGCCAAAGAGTAAAGATGTTGATAGTCAAATCCTTGTAAGTAACAATATTTTCCATGAAGTTTAAATAATGTATTATTTATTTAAACATTTAATATATACTTTATGTAACATAAATGAATAATTTATCATGTACGTAGTCTTACATTGTATTTACACATGATTGGACAGTTGTCACTAAACAATTTTTTTTTAATGATAATAATAATTTATTCATTGCTAAAGCCTCCTGAGCTGATATATATAACAATATAAGGTTAACGTACCTTTTGTCGTCTTCATCTACAAAATTCTATTTATTGGATTACCGGTTTCAGAGTAAAAACTCCATGTTCACATCCATTGTACGTTGTCAAAAGTCACATTAAAACATTATACAAAAATTAAATATTTACAAAAAAATAATAAAACGCATGATAACATTGCCGGTTGGTATGATGGTTAGATCCGGATTGAGCGTGCAGCTGGAACGATGTTATCCAATGGTTACTTGACTTTGAACAATTTTATTTCTATCTGGCCGTCTGTCTTCTTTCATCGGTTGATTCAAATTTGTAATCCGATCAAATAAAATAAAATATTTTGAAGACGACAAAAGGTACGTTAACCTTATTATTTGATAATAATAAATAACTGGCCTTTGCTGACGACCTAGCAATTATATCAATAAACCCAAGCGAAGTGATCGAACAAATAGAAAGACTAAATGATTGCGTAGAGAAAGTAAGAATATAAATTTCCTTTAAAATAAAAAAACAAAATTTATCACAACAAAAACAAACACAAAAGAGTTCAAAACAAAATATAGGAAAATAATTTAAGTAACTAGGAGAAATAATCAAACCGACAGGGCTGGTAAAGCAAGCACAAAAAGTGAGAATACAAAATGTGAAAAGAGGACTAGCATTAACTCAAAACATCTACAGCAAGAAATCAATATCAATCAATACAAAAATTTAACACTACAAGACAGTAATCGAGCTGATGGCACTGTACGCAAGTGAAATTTTAGCACTAAACATGAAAGGAAAGGACAGTTAGAAGGACTGGAGATAGGATTGAAAAATAATTGGTTCAAGAAAAACAGAGAAAAGATACTGGCTGCAAATGAAAAAAGAAAAAAAACAGAAAAACACTCAAATATTGAAACAGACATAAGGAAAAGAAAGGTAAAATTTTACGGGCATATACAAAGACTATTAGGAACATGACTGGTGAAAAAGATAAACAACATGTCAACAACACTAAAAATCACAACCAACTGGGTAATAAAAACATAAAAAGACCTTCAAAAACCAAACATAAAACAAGAAGAAATCCTAAACAAAGACGCATTCAAAAACAAAATATACATATGGAAAGTTGAACCAGAGCTAGTAAACCGAAGCAATACAAGCCCAAATGGTCTGACGAAAGAAAGCAAGAGTTTAGCTGGATAATGAAACAACCCCGGAGAGAAAAAAGGAAAAAATGGGTTAAGGTTACTTAGTGTCTTCCTTCATGGGAGTTTTACTGCCTAAATACAAGATGTGTTTTTAAAGTAAGTACAGTTTTGGAATCGTGCCGCTGTAGCGCTGCGGTCGGCATTCAGCGCTTGCGTACTGAATTCAAATTACTATCTCTTGGCAAGCCACGGCCGCCGTTACGGATCCATTCGACTGTATTTAAAGTCGCTTATGATTGTTTAAAATTCCTCCTCTGATTAAAAATGCTGCCAACGATAATGTACATATTTCGATAAGTTTTCTTAACACTAAAGGCATGGACGCAGCTTTCATTCATAGGGAGATCTGTGAAGTTTATTGAGAAAACAGAATGAGTGGTGGGATGGTATGGACATGTGTGAGAGATTTTAAGGTAGCTGTACGAATGTGCATGATGAGGAACGAAGTGGGAAACCTTCAATCATTACTGATGACTTAGTTCAAAACATTGATTTAAAAAATCAGAGAAAACAGACACTTTACAACTGCATTGTTATGTAGTGTGTCTTCAAGTGTCAGAAAGTGTAATTTATGAAATTGTGACAGAACGTTTGAATTACCGAAAGTTATGCTTACGATAGGTTCCAAAATGCAAATGGAGAATCACAACAACAAGTTTTTGCCGAGAATCAGAGAAACAAATGTTTAACCAGTTCTCTCACATTCATAGCGCATTAGATTCGAGATGGTTATGATTTTTGAAACCAAATTGTTACGGTGACAGTATCACAATGAATGTCAACTGCTTTCATGCCCTTAGCGTTATGAAAACTTACACAGTGGATAATTCACAGTCAGCGGCATTTTTCATTGGAGGAGGAATTTTAAACAGTCATAAGTGACCTTTAATACATTCGAATGGATCTGTAACGGCGGCCGTGGCTGGGCAGATAATAGTACCCAGCACACATGCGTTGAACACTGACCGCGGCGCTACAGCAGCGGGATTCCAAAATGGTACTTACTTTAAAAACACTCCTCGTAAATATATATACAGTGTTACAAAATATAAAAACTATGGATTATTGCCAATATTAGTTTATTAATTTTGTTGTATTCATGAATTATTACAGTTTAAATAATCTATTATTGACTGAAATGTTTTTGTTTTAACCAAGATATCAGCTGTAGGCTATTCTATAAGAATTATTTTCAATGTTAAGTATATTTGGTAGAAGTTTATTTTAAATTTATTTTTAAATTTAATTTAATTTACCAATTTATATTTAAATTGGTCGGTAGCGTAGTTGGTTCAATCCCAGCTTCATGTGCTAAGGTTCTCAGTTCGATCCCAATCAAAGTCAATACATTTCGAGAAGGATCAGCTGATAACCACCGGCTGTTCATTTGTCATTGGGCTATTAATTAATGACACTTTCTAAGGAATAGTCGGCCTTAGTTTGTAACAATGTCTACATTCGCTCATCTACACTCATCACACTCATTCGAAATCCATATTCGCCCATATCTTGACGATCGGCGTCTTATGAATAAATAAATAAATAAAAAATAAATTTAAAATATTTTGTCCTGCATTTTGGAGGGATAAATTGAACATTTGTAAAGTATGACCCAGTGGTTTAATATATTTCTTATACCTTGTTAAAAAGTAATCATGGTTGTTCCTTTTATGAAATTTGTATATGTTCTCTTGGACTCAGTAAGATACTTCAAATATATAATGTTCATACAAAATGTGGAATTTTTGAAAAATGTTTTTTACAAGGAGTTCTAGGTAGAACTTTATCAGTTATTCTAATGGCTGTCTCCTGTAATTTAAAATTTATTTTTGAATGGAAAAAGTTGCCCCAAATCAAAATACCATATTTTATTATTAAAGATGAAAAATGTGCTTGATTTTTTAAGCCTGTTGTATAGGCCTATTTGATTATATGAAAATCTAAGATTTCCAGTTAAGATTTGGATCAATTGTTACACCTTAGAAATTTATATACAGCCTTATATTGCTGTTATTGTTAGTTTGATTTTATTTAATAAAGGTATTATCCACAGTTTTTGCATTAAAGTTTATTAAATGGGTCTTATTTTCATTCAGTGTGCGAACATCGGCAAGGAACCATTTCCCCTGGGCAGCAAATTTCCTATCTAGGATGTGGGAGAAAGTGTTAAAACGTCCCTTTGCTCAACAAAATTATATCATTTGTGAATGAGAACAGGTTCATTTTTGTACATTTAGGCAAGTCATTGATTGACATACCTCAAAAATAGACATGGGCCCAGTATTGACCCCTGAAGCACTTCACACAGAGCTTGTTTCCAAAATAAATTAATACAGTTTTATTATTTTTAGTTACATTTGTTCTTTAAAGTCTATTTTTCAAATTAGAGGTCAAGCAGAGTTGATATTTCCTTTAATTCAGATTTGTTTTTGTTTATTAATAAGCAAGTCATAATGAAAACGTCAAAAGCCCTATATTGATCATGAATTAGCAAATTGAAATGTTAATTTATGGGTTTGTCATGTTCCAATAATGTGTGAACAGGGGTGTATAGTGTTTTAGAGTAAATGGATTGGACTTGTAGACAATTAAGCCTAAAATCCTGTATTAGTGTGCTGTATCTGTTAGACCAGGGGATTACGTTTGGTATTACTCGATTGACATCTTTGACATGATATGATAAAAACCTTTCAGTTTCATTATTTATTTTTATTTGGTATTGGTTTTAAATAAATTCTTTAGTATGTCTTACACACATATACAAGTTGTTACAACTTCAGATTTAAACTGATTAAAATATTAAAGAAAAGAGAACAAATAATAAACGATTATAGTACAGTAGAACCTCTTTAATCCGAACCCCCGTAATCCGAACGTCCACTAATCCGAACGCCGCCGCAGGAGCCGTTTAACGTTGGCCGTTGAAT
The DNA here is from genome assembly GCA_035578905.1 of Stictocephala bisonia. NCBI lineage: Eukaryota > Metazoa > Arthropoda > Insecta > Hemiptera > Membracidae > Stictocephala > Stictocephala bisonia. The sequence continues at coordinate 469,587 of JAQJVL010000407.1, read as the reverse complement.
GAACTACAACGGAATGCGCGCGAAACAGTACTGTTTATTCACTATGTTTACTACTGTATTAAATAAACACTGTATTTTACTTTATAAAGCATTTTTCACTTTTCCCGCAACAATTATGATCCATTTTAGCCACGTTTTAGCTATTGTTATGTAAAAGCAACAATATGTTCTGTAATCCGAACATTCCTTAGTCCGAACTACCCCCGGTCCCAATTAGTTCGGATTAAAGAGGTTCTACTGTACTAGAATTTAATTTCAAATGACAATCAGTATTGGCCAACTGTTAATGAGAGCTGTTAAATGTAATAGTTAGTAAAACAATATATGTTCAGTATAGTGGAAATAAAAATATACGATTAGTCAGTATCATTGATTTTATACACTAATAGATCTCCCATCCAATGTTAAATTTTGAGTCTCAAAATATCGGCTGTTTTTGTGGGCCATTGTGGAGCGCTAGTGTAGCCCATGTAAATGTAATGCAGTTTAAACCAGCTGTGTTTGTGGGCCACACACAGTTACAAAATTACTGCCACAAATATTCCTATTAGATTGTTTATCTATTGAAGGTTTATATAATCAATGTTAGTATTAATTCACAAACAAAAAATTGAAACTGGAAAATAGCATCTCCTTCAGACAAATATTTCAATAGGGATATAGTTTTTTACAGCAGTTAATTTTAACCTATCACCTAATAAACTTAACAAAAAAAGACAATGGGGAGATTGATTGGATGCACACGCACATGACCGTACAAAAATAGACACTGTACTTAAAATTCGTCAATTTTAAGTACGTAATTAATTATATTAGTCAATGATTTAATGGAGTTACTTTTGCACAAAACATAATGTACAACAGTTTTTCTAATATTATCTTCAGCTGGCATCACTGGATTATGAAAATAGACTTGTGGTTTGTATACATCTCCTTAAATATTTTTATATATGTCTGTAAACTGATAATTCTGTGCATTTTCTATATATATATATAAATTTGGGTGTATATTATACCATATGTAAAGTTTATCTTTTTGCTGTGTAAAGATATCTTTTTCTAACCATTCTATCTAAAATTTGTATTCTAGTTATTGCTGCTCATTACTCATTGCTCATTATTAGTTTGCTGTGCAATCTCCACTTTTTTTACCTTGTGTCCCGAAACACTAGCTTGGAGGCTCGTCGTGAGGAAATATCAAGCAAAAACATACTTTCAAATACAACAGAATTGTTCAAAAACAGGGACGATTACAACACCCCCCCACACAATCACCTTGCACAGTCCACCTAAGCATCGCTTGGAAGGGGCTACCCCCCACCACTCGTCACGGATCGGCTTACCACAAGGATTCAGTTTGTCTTTGACGGTCGTGGTGAGTTGATCTCGTGAGTGTAGTGGTGCGTGGAATTCTTCCCCCGCCTCAGTGGAATTGGAAGCTGGTTGGATAAGTTGAATATTTTGTTTATTTAACAACCTGCTCTAAATTTTGTTGAATTTTTCGTATTTTGCATTTATTTCGTGTCTCATTGAATATTTTGTCTTGTTTAATAACCTGCTCTATGCTCTGTTGATTTTTTTCATATTTTGGATTCATTTTTATATCTCATTGAATATTTGGTCTATTTAATAACTTGGTCTGTGTTTTGTTGGATGATTTCATACTTTGCATTTCTTTTGTATTTCATATTGTTTATAACATTTTGTGTAATTATGTTATGTGTGATAGTTTTTTTAAGAACTGTTGACTTTTAACAGTAATCTTTAGTATCTAAGCACGTATTATTAAGTCTTTTATAATTTATTATGTGTTAAAGAAAAAAAGGTAATTTTAGATGTAGGCTAAATTAGTAAGTACACCTGAAGACGGCAGGAGTTTGTTGTACCTGTCAAAATGTTGTGTTTGTTTCCTAAACACTTAAAGCATTGGAAATCTCCAAATATTATCTATATATCATGAACTAGCCATTACTAATAAATAACTTTCAAACAACAATTTCCCTTTTGACTAATTTTCTGAAGTTTAATCTAAACCAGCCATTAAAGTTTATCAAATTTTGATAATTCTTACACAAAAACATTTATTTATTCCTTTAGGAATCAAATATATGGGGTCTCAAATTCAAAAATCCTATTGGCATAGCTGCTGGATTTGATAAACATGGTGAAGCAGTTGAAGGTCTACATGATATTGGTTTTGGATTTGTTGAAATTGGATCTGTTACTCCACAACCTCAACCGGGAAATGAAAAACCTAGAGTATTTAGACTGGAGGAGAATCAAGCCGTTATAAATAGGTAAATCATTGTTTTTGGTAAAAACACAATTTTTTTACTTGCAAATATTATTTTTGCTCAACCCTAAGTCTTCCAACAGCGACATTCAGTTTTATTCATGTGATTCAATAAAAATAATATGTAAGGATTTTCTTATTAGATGAATTTTACATTATTGAATATAAATATGCCCACAACAATTTAAATAAAGAAAAATAAAAGTGGGTGGTTTTGAAAAGCTTGTTTTTAATAGTAAAACTTTTTTATTTTTAAAGTTAATATCTTCTGTGTTTCAATAATCTAATAATTGTTATTTTCTAATTTCATCCGTGGTACTTTAATCCTTTTTGTGCCAGGAATTTTTCCAGAAGTGTCAGACAAGTGTTAAGTTTTTTTCATATGGATCTGCTGAAAATTTACATGATTTATTCAAGGGAGTTTTTAATTTTGCTCATAAGATTTTTATTTATTTACACATAGAATTATATAGTTCTTTTTTGTAATGCTGAAAAATAAATCGTACTAGGTATATTCTTATATCCAAATTTGTAAACATTTCACTTACCAAACAATGTTTAAAACTTTACAATAAAAAAATGAGCGTAAATTTCACTATACAGCTCAATAGGAAATACAATTTTGAACACGGATACTAAATTTCCAGTCTTTGCTGTTAAATATGCTAAACAGAAGCAAATAGAATAAATGGTTCCAAAGAATTAGTACAAACTTTTTCCTATATTAAACACTAAAAAAATCAAAAGTTTGAAAATTACCAGTTTGATTCCCAAATATGTTTTTTGCCATAACTCAAAAACTAGTGAAATTAGAGACATGCGGTTTTTACTAAAATATTTTAAACTGTAATTCACATTTTTCCTGAAAATGTAATTAAAATCGTTAAAGCTGTTTTTGAGAAAATTCCATTTCTGTATGTTTTTTGCCCTTAAAAATAAAAAAACTATAATTTCAAAAAAGTGAAAAAAGTTTTGGAGATATTGGCTAAATACACCTACATACCAAATTTCATAAAATTCCAGCCTTTTGGTCTCCAGAAAACTGCACATACACACAAACAGACACACATACGGACAGATAACAAAAATAAAAATAAAAAAAAAACTTTTGGGTTCAGGGGACCCTTAAACTGATTTTTAGAACTTGTTAAGCAATTTTTTTTAGACGATCACAATACTTTATGCTAACGCATATGGGAGGAAGTAACAAAATTGACAAATTATTCCAACAAATGATCTATTGTGTTATACAATAGTGCTATTTTGAGGGACTGTTAGAAGCTTTTAACATGTGTTTTAGTGATAATTTTGTATATGAATTTTGAGATAATCAGGAAAGTATTCAGAAATTTAGATTTTTAAATTATAGCTTGTTTAAGTGTTAACACAGGGTGTTATACATAATAATGTTTAATGTGTTGTTCTCTTTGAAAATTGTGTATAAATTTAATGCAATGATTCATTGCAAGCCTGTAGGAGAGCTCAACAGTCATTTCATTGATTGATTACAGTATCATATCACAATAGTTGAAAAATAAACTAGATTCTTCAAAACTATTATTTTCATGTTAAATAGAAGAAAAGAAGCTTCAACGCTTGAAGCCAAGGATGTTAGCAAATACTTGATTTCAAATAACTTTGCAAAATTTATAATGAGTTAAGATCCTTAACCTTGTCACAATAGTTAAGTCCCCCAGCCTCAGTCGTAAGAGGGATGCCAATAAACAGTTCATCAGTCACACATTCACACACTGTTTATGACCAGATGGAAGGGCCAGTGGCCAAGTGGTCTAAGCCATCAGAACATTTGAGTCTCAGTTTGAGAAAGTGCAGGCTTTTGATGCATACAAAAATTGAATCATGGCCTTGACTAGAACATGTTATCAGTAAAGTTCATCTTGTATTTTGCACTTACACTCTATCTGAATGAGTTCTTTGCATAGATGTCTACGGGTAATGGACAGAATAGGGTTAAAAAGGAAATCGGCCTCTCCTTAAAAAATATATATAGGGTAAACAAAAATATGGAAACGCTTTCACAATAACGTTATTTTTATCCATAGATAATTTGGTAATATTTAATAATCGTGTGTTCCATAAAGTATAATTTTTGATCATAATAATTTACTTAAAACCGTTAAATAGCGGAGAAATAATATTGTTCAAATTAGTTTCTTTGAAATTCAAATGACTGCTACTCTGGAAAGGATAAACCTCTTAAAGTCCAGTTTGTAGCAATTAATTTCTCTTGAATAGACCTTTCATTTGATACCAAACTCGACCTAGGTTTACGCTGAAGATTTTCGTTCAACTCCTCGTGGGCCCGTCCCCCCTGAAAAGATGAAGTTTCGCTAGTGGCATAAAAAAGTATGTTCTTTGTAACCATAACCATGTACAAGATTTCACTTATACAAGTGAAGTTATACAAAAGTTGTGAAAGCGTTTCCATATTTGTTTTCCGCCCTGTATATATAAGTAGTACCAGACTCAGTCAATATAACTATCTGAAGAACCACTGCTTTAGCTTGAAATAACGTGGGTGGTAAATACTATTGAAGGTTTTGGAAAAATCTGCATTGTTTAAATTTAAGATGCCTCTATCCTGGCTAATACTGACTGGCTAACGATTTAGTTGTCAAAAAATTTGCTCCTATTCGTTGTTGTAAGGTCTCCATTTTTCAATATTTGTACACTGAAGAGCGCTGGGAGCCCTCAAAGTAGGTTTTTTGACCATAATATTAACATGAAGTGAGATTAAAATTAGTCTAAAAGTAACATCTATTCAAACGTAAATAATGATGTTTACGAAATATTTATAATATTTAGTAGGTTAATATTTTTTAGGTATGGATTTAACAGTGAAGGCCATGAAGCAGTTTACAAAAGATTGCTTTCACTGAAACAAAATCCTTCATTTAGAGGGATTCTTGGTATTAATTTAGGTAAAAATAAGGATTCCACAGATCCAGTGGAAGATTATGTGAAAGGAATCAAACTGTTTGGAAGTGTTGCCGATTACCTGGTCATTAATATTTCAAGGTAATTATTAATACTTTGAAGGTGTGTTTTATTCAATAATTAATTTGACTTGAAAGTTGAATATAGAATAAATTAATTTGAATTATGTTTAGCAGATCTATTAAAGAAAACATTTATTGTAATAAAAAGACATTCTGAGAAAGTATTTAGACTTCATTGTATCTTACTAAATTAAATAGGAAGCTTAAAATGAATTCCTCAGATTAACAACTAGTCAATTAGTTGTTGGTGCTGTTTTTTCCTGGAGTATGTTGGCTAGAAAATATATGTTTTGTCCAACTAAAATCGGTTGGCCAATTTAAAATTAAGACTAGTTGCAAACAATATCGTTATATATAATACGTGGTCGTTTTTTGTTAGCACAACCATTATTTCTTTATCGATTTTAACGATTTAGTCGTCAAAAAATTTGCTCCTATTCGTTGTTGTAAGGTCTCCATTTTTCAATATTTGTACACTGAAGAGCGCTGGGAGCCCTCAAAGTAGGTTTTTTGACCATAATAGTAACATGGAGTGAGATTTAAATTAGTCTAAAAGTAACAGCTATTAAAACGTAAATAATGATGTTTACAAAATTTTAACAGTTGTTATAATGATATTTATAATATTTAGAAGGTTATAGTTCTTTCTTAAACCTAGTAATATAACATTGAATGTTTATAAATAAGTTGCAACTCAAGTGCAATTAGTGAGCTACTAGATATAAATTTAAATATTATGATTTCATTTGATACAGTTTAACCACTGCAATTTATTGTCAAAAGTCACATGGCGAAGGTGTCACGAGCGCAGCGAGTGATTAGGTTGGAACGCGTAATAGGGGTTTCCCCTATTATCTATATAAACACTCAATATTATAAGATCGTTATGCAGATTATCATACATATAAGATAGCTAATGTTCTCTCCCATCTATCTTTCGTTTACAACAGTACACATCAGTGCTACCTTTTGTTGTCTGGGTACTGAATTCGATTTATGCTCAGTAAGGGTCATTCATTAATAGCCCAATAGGCCAGGGACCTACAGCTTTACATGGAATCTGAACCATGTAGTGTTATCTGATTTTCATCTAATTTACAAGCCTGATATTCAGTTTTCTCCTCCACACAACATTCAGACACTGACTACCAATCAACACGGACACCCCAGATTTCTTTAGGGTTTGAATAGGTTGCATAATAAACCTGAAAAGGTTCCTTCCATGACATAATTACATACTGCAATGCTAAATGTATATATGCATAATTCAACATAATACTATGCTCATATAATTTTAGTTTCTGTGCATTTGATACCATTTTTACTGATCCTGTCACTGCAAATAGTGTCACTCCTACACTAGGCTATGTAAAATACGATGTTAAATTCTCATGTACTTACGGTACATCCAGGTCTTGTTTCATGTACTCGTAGATTTTTATGAGGAGAAAAGGCTGGTCAGATGCGCATCAGCAAAGGATTGCACTATGCATACGCCAGTAGCTGGGAGCCTGCTCACTGGCCCAATCAGTGGCAGTCTCATTGAGTGAACTAACTGATCTAATAGTTTGGGAAATACAATTTTGCTCAGCAATTATTTTTTATGGAAATGCACAAATATTTCAGGCACCTGTTATTTGTTTAAAAAAATTTAAATATTTTCTGTAGTTTAATATTTTCTTAGTATTTTTAAGTTCCTACAACTAACAATATCAATAACCTATTTAATTATTTTATCTTAGATTAAGTCCTTTTACTAGAAAAATTGTAGTAAGTTATAACATTATAATATTTATAAAGTATAAATACAAATATTTTACATGTAGCCCTAATACTCCAGGCCTCCGTGATTGGCAAAAGAGAGATCAGCTGGAAAAACTACTGAAGAATGTTATCGATGCTCGCAACTCTTTAGAATGCCAAAATAAACCTCCATTGCTGTTGAAACTAGCACCTGATTTAAATACAGATGAAAAGAAAGACATTGTACAGGTTTTGTCAAAAAAGGAGGTAAGAATGTCTTCAATAATTTGAAATTTAATCAATGTAGGAAAATCTTTGCTCCACTTAAAGTTACCGTAGAAGTAGGATCTAGTTATTTTATTGCTACCATGTACAATATATTTTCTTGTTTCATAAGTTAATACCCTTTGCAAGTAATTGAAAAATAGCATGAGTAATGCTCCAAGTTATATTGTTTTTAAGTACTTAATCGTTAAAGCTGTCTAATACAACTAGTAGATCCTTGGTTATTGTCCATATATTACCATAAATTACATTTACGCAAAGCAACAGATTTATAAGGGTAACAGTGTACGTACATTATATTGTGCTTCTACCATGGTTTTGATTTTTAGATGTGCCACAAACTCCAATGTGTTTTATTATGTTAAAGAAAAGTAACTTTGGGATCTCTGTGCTTATCATAACTGCAAATGACGGCGTTCTCTTTTGTTCAGGCATTTGTCATTTATTAATTTTGTTGTATCAAATTTATCTGTAAATATAAAAAAACATTATTAATAGTTCCAGACTTAACAAACAAAGAGTTAATAATATTGAACTATTAATAACATTGATTCACATAAAGCAAGGGCCTACTTTGAACAGGTAAATGCGAACAGATTTTACAAAAAAGATATCACATTTTTTTAATTTTTGGTATTCTAATGTTATATTCAAGTTTTTTGTTTCATATATGTAGTTAGAAAATTTATATATTATGCTCTTAGTCTTGAACACTTGTAGTCATGTAATGACTTTACAACTATAGTCATAAATCAATTATATTTTACTTAATTGTTTCTTTTTCTGTATTCAAAAGGCAACATTTTTTATTAATTTCAATAAATTGGAATGTTGTATTCACGACTTATTTTCATTGCTGCAAGGCTATTTATTCTTAAATGTAAATAATATTGGATGTAGGTATTTTGAATTTGGAAAGCATGACCAGGGAAATTCCAAATATGTTTACCTGTTTTAATGGACATTAATGGAATTGATTGTCAATGGCAATGTTAAATAAATTGAATATAATGTTATATGTCTGTTTGTTTGTTTTTTATTAATCTTGGAGAACAAATAGTTATAAAAAAATCAAAAGCTTCTTTATTTCACTAAAAAAATCAATAATACAACAAAATATAATTATAAATGAAATTTTCTACTTTGTATAAACAATTTTAGTGCCCCTAAGGAAAAACTGTAGGGGTTATATGCATTAAGAAAAACTAATCTAGTACTGAAAAGAGAGAATATGCACCGCCCACTGAAATATAATTTTCTTACATATTCATATCATTAATAATTTAACATAATAATAAAGAAATTACTTGAGTTTAACATATTTCAATTTCAAAATTCCTTTTTTCATATAATATATAGTTGTACATAGAATAGTGTCACTAATCCTATAACAATACATGTAAAATAGTATTATAATTATTTATTAACTTGGCTATCCCAACATTCTTCAAAGAAATAAGTTTTATCAAGTAAGTTATCAATTGTTTTTTTATTTTAATATTTTTTTCTGTTAAGAAATTTTGTGGGAGATTATAAATTCCCAGAATTTGATTTATTTGAATTTAAAAGAAGATTCTTGCTGTTAAAAAATTGCTTTACATTGAAAAGACTAATAAATGATGAAATCTCAATACTCTCCTGTGAAATTACCTGCAATAGTTGTATTAGTGTCATCAGCATAACAAGAATAGTTACAGGAAATATAAACAGATTATATCAAATTTCAAAACAGTACACTTTTTCAATATTTTAGATGATTTCAAAACAAAATTCAAGATATTCAAACCGTAAAACTGAAAAAAAATCTGTTATTTGGATCAGATAAATAGTAAATGCTATTTATTACTACAATTAATTGATTTATATTGTATATTGAAGAATATGATTCACTAAAATGCTAAACCTGTTTGAAGTGCAGAGTAGATGGGCTTATAATTTCAAACACCACAGTTAGCCGAGGTCCTGATCTGACCGGACCTCATGTGAATGAAGTCGGAGGATTGAGTGGGGCTCCACTTTGCAATCTCTCCACCGATCTGATCAGAGAGATGTACATTGCTACTGGAGGTAATTATAACTTAATTCATATTAGAATGTCAATCACAAACAAATTTTGATGTTTGAAATTATTAGCTGTTTATTGAATGAGCTGAAGATTCATTCACCGGAAGATATAGTTTTTAGTGCAGACTTCAATCACAATCAAGTTAAAATTCAATTTGACTTTTATTTGATTGTATCCAGCTTTTATCATTGTCATTTTAAATCATTCTTTAACATAATTCTGTACATAATATGAAACGTTTGGTAACGTTAAGAAAAGGTAAATAAATAAACAGTTAATTAGTATATGGCAGATAGGGCATCAGTAAACTTACTAATCAGTGTCTATAGTTGTTTGAAAGTTATTTGTTAGCATTGGATTGTTTATGATGATAATATTTGGAGATTTCCAATGGTTCAAGTGTTTAGGAAACAAACACAACGTATCGACAGCTATGTGTACGACAGCTCCTGTCGTCTTCAGGTGTACTTACTAACTTAGCCTACATATAAAACTATTTTTTTCTTAACTTATTCTAATTCAAGAAAAGACGTAACACTTACTTATATACTACGGATTACTCTTATGAAAAGTCAAATGTTCTTAAAAAACTAAAGTATCACACATAATATAATTATACAAAATAATTATGTGTGATAGTTTTTTAAGAACATTTGACTTTCATAATGGTAATCCATAGCATCTAAGCATGTAATGTTAAGTATTTTCTCAAATTAGAATGGGTTTAAGAAACAAATTAGAAAAAAAGAACAAAGTAGTTTTAAATACTAGTAGGCTAAGTTAGTGAAATAAAATGAAAATCTATTTATTTCAGTACAAATTACTAATACAATAAAGAATACATATGAAAAAATAACTTGAAAAATTCCCCACATGGGCTACAGCCTGTGGGTGGGGAATGAGCTCTGTATCAGCTAATAAATTTAACAATTGTAATTAAATTATAATAATTTGAAAAGAATATTCAGTTTATAAGTATATATTTAAAACAATAGTAATATTTTTACAATAAAAAACATAGTTAAGTGTCAAAATTAAACGTATGTTTATAAGTTAGAGGAATATCTTGTTTGATTGTGAAAAAAATCCATCTTACAAGATTTGGTACACAAACTTTCCCCTAATCACACCCCCAAAAATTCATTCCAAAAACACACACCAACATCCACCCGACAACACTTTACACTCTATATCATCCAACTTTACCCCCAAAAAAAGGGGTGCGCCTTACATACATTATCAGCCCACAAAAGGGGCGATCTATTATCGTACTGTGAAAAAAAAATAAATTAACATGATCACTTCCATTCTAAAAACCCAAATGGTTAACACATTTTTTATAGTATTATAATGCAAGGGTGTGATTTTTTTATTTGGGGAGTATTTTTCAATAAACATGTTGACAATGTAATAGGTGAGGGGACGAATATCTTGAAGAAAGTGATAAACTGAAGACGACAGGAGTTTTTATCCCTTCAAAAGGGTGTTTTTTTTCCCTACACACTTAAACATTGAAAAACCCAAAATATTATTATCTATCAGTGTCTATATTTGATTTTTCTTTATTTGTTACTACTGCAAGGTGAGTCTTTTTAGGTTTTTTTAAGGAGAGGCCAATCTCCTCTTTAACTTTTCTCATTTTCACATGCTATTTATCTTTTGTGGGGAACTTATCAGACAGAGTGAAGGGGAGAACCAGTACAGTACAAGGTAAATATTACCGATGAAATTTAACAGTCAAGGCCTGGATTTGATCCTGTGCTATCTCTAACTCAGGTACAAAGTCCCGGCGCCTTAGACTGCTCTGATACTGGCTCTCCAAAATCTCTCTTATCTTAATGTACTAATTCCTGGACTAGTGCCCTTTAACCTAACCTACAAAGGTAGTTAAATAATTCTTCACAGGAAAAGTTTATACAGTTTTATCTGGACTAATGTGGTATCCTGATCTACATCAATCTGGTTAAAAAATACAAGATAACAATTGGGCAACTTCAAACACTCAGCTGTAAGATTTATCCCCGTGTTGCCTGCGAGAACGATGGTTAATGTTTCTACGGTGGTGTAACAACTTTAGAAAACAAATATTCACTGTCCATTGGATCGGTCAGCTGATCCGTATAAAGCAGAATCTGGATAATGTGGGTCCAGATAAAACGAAGTTTACTCCATTAATGACCATCTAACTAATAACTGTATTAAAAGTTAAGGAATTAAGTATTGAATAATAGGATTTATCGTTATAAAAGTGTTATTTAATTTTGTATCTTATTCTACTAATAAATATCAAAATAATAACTTTATAGTAATTAAGGGAAATTTACATTTTTTTTTGTTTCTACAAATGTCTAAAAAAAAAAACTTAATGAATTAAATTAAAATTTATTACAATTAAGACTGTGAAAAACCCAATTTTTTAAATGAAAGCAAAAACAAATATATTACAACCAAATCTAAGAACACATGAACAAGATGGGGTTTCAAACCCCCATTCTCTTGTTTAGGAAATATGGTAGGGGGAAAGTCGGGGACGGCACATCCTTTTCCACTGCCCGGCCCTAAGCCTCACCTTGGGGGAGTTTTAGAAGTGCTAAGGGTTTGAGAAACAGGAAAAAACCGGGCAATCTCAAGGTTCTCTAAGGATCTTTTTGGATGAGGTTTAAAAATCCGAAAGGGGGGTGCACAATAACCCTTTTGGCTTAGATACTTACAGGGTTTAAAAAAAAAAACCCAAACCTAATACTGTTCAATAATGTGAAATTTTTTATAGGAAAAATACCAATTATTGGAGTTGGTGGAGTATTCTCCGGGGAAGATGCCTATGAGAAGATCTTAGCAGGAGCAAGTCTTATTCAAATCTATACCCCTTTTCACACATGGACCACCTCGTATCTCCCGTATTAAGACAGAGCTTCACCAGTTACTTCAGTAAGTGGTGTTATCAGTATTTTTAAGAAGAGGGAAATAAGCAAGCTTCAATTAAAGGAGTTGTTTCTTATAACATTTACTATCATTCATTTTGAAACAACCCTTACTGTAATGTTCTCTAATTTAATTTTCGAAATTATTATCAATTAGATTTATCAGATAATGGTTTTAAACCTAAACAGAAAAGATTTTTAAGCACTAAGTTCAAAGGAAGATTCTTTCAATTCCATAGAGCATAACCATAATACCCGCAATGCATTTGCAACACGGAAACTAGGCTTTAATTATGGTAATTCCGTATCCAAGTTCAAAGTTATCCGGCCTACCCTTACGCCACATTAGGCCGGATATGACAGGTTTTACTGGAATAGTGTAAAATAGTCTATAGTAAAATAACAAATAGTATTTTAGGGCTTTCTAGAAAAAGCCAATTAAAAACGTATGTTAGCTGAGGATCTTGAACAAAAATATTTCAAAAACACTTTTTCCTTCTTTTCAGAATGTAAATCAATCATGCAGGTCTGTAATGTTTGAATAAATTCAATAATATCCTTTTAAATACAATATAACATGACAAATATTATGCTTTCTTATGTATTGTACTTACAAATATATTTTACATGAGTGTAGTAAATACTAAATAGTTGTCTTCGCCTTGAGATCTTTATTTATCCGATTGTAAAATATGCCAATAGAAGGCCTAATACTGAAAATACTCATTTTTTAATCATATAATTGCACAATGTGATTAATAACATGTACCGTTTTTTTTGTTTCAGACGGGGTTTAGGGGGCTTTATTCTTTTCAAAAGAATTGGAAAAAAAGACAAAAAATAGCTAATTTTTCTCTAACAGGGCTTGATATAAAATTAATCACGCGTTCCCTAAAATTTTTAAAACTCTAGCTCTACACATCCAAGCTACTACCTGATTTTATGTTAAAGAAATTCATTTAAAATATGATACTTAATCTATTTACCTTAAATAATTCATTCTCGTTCATTCATTCAAATCAGGCTGTAGCTTTTAAAAGCTGATCTAGAGTATGTGCATCTTAAGAAATTTACATATTTATTTCAATGGATGTATAGAAGTATGTTCCTTTTGATTTAATTTTCTTCTTTAAAGTATTATTAATAATATTACAGTACAACTCCGATTATCATTAACAATTGGGGCTGGACCCGTTTCCGATAATGATACCTAATCAGATGTTACTTATTTTGTAATTGTGAACATAAATGGGCCCAGAGGTGTAAGTATTATTTTAAAAAATGTAAACATTCTTACAGTGCAGTATAATTTCATAAAGTATTTTTTTTCAATGGTTACAATGGTCTTTTTCGTTTAGCTACACCAAAATCAAAAGACCTATACACTGAAAAGTGCACAAATTTTTTGTATTGTTTAATAAAAACTCAAGCTAAAGAAAAACAATTCACTTAAAACATAAATTATAAAAATAGCTACACACAGATAATCACAACAATAGTAAATACAAGAAAGCTCAACAAAAATTTAATGTTGGTACTTGCTCGCGGGGAAAGAAAAATGCTCGCAACTAAGGACATAAGGTTGCCTTAATAAGGTAGAGGGTTAGGCCTACAAATAACTCACTCACATGCCGCCGTACATTTCACTGCCAACGCATGTAAAAGCCAAAACATTCTTGACATATTCCAGCCTTGCTGTGATTTATTTATCATAATTGATTTTAACACTATCATTGTTTTAGAGCACAATAATTGACAGATATTAGGGATGGACGAGTCTCGAAATTTCGGGAATTCCCCGGGAAATTATAATTCTCGTCCTGCGAGAAGGAAATTTTGTTACGTTCGGGAATTTCCCTTCGAGAGTTTTTCAATTTTTATTCTAAAATTTAAACCCAAAAAATACTTCGATCTCAACAACACGGTTATAATCGACATTCATGGTTAAGTTCGGATTTTTTCAATCAATATAAATTAAAGTGAAAGGATAATAAGATTATGATCGAGACTTGTTATCCACGGTAATCGAGACTTGTGTCTCGATTACCGTGGATTGTAATTTATTGCTTATACTGTGGCAGTGAAGTTACGTAGTGACTGACGACTGACAGTCGAGGTTGACAGTTAGTTGGGGGCGAACGTAATTGACGTTTTCACACCCGTTCATTTGACAAAGGCTCATCAGGAACGAGATATCCGATCACAAAGCTCAAAAAACTACTGAAGTCGAAAAAAATTACCGGGTCTATGATCCACAAACAAAACATATAGGACAGAAAAGTTGACCAAACCCAAAAGATAACGAACGAAAACTGAGGGCCTATATTTCAATGTTTGTTCGTGTCTGTAATGTAAAATCATTCAATCAAAATGTCCCGGAACAGTCACTTTACTGTCCCAAAAAAAACAAAACAATCTTTTCCCTTTCCCCAAACCCATGGCAAAAGTCCATTTCCTCTATTCTTGTACGTACAATAACCGTTCTGCTCGTTTTTCCCAATTGAAATTATCTAAAATTTCCCGTGAGGTGATTTGAAAGTTTTGGTGTTTTTAAACTGGTAGGGAATCAACCAATGTTTTTCAAAAAAAATTCCGTATCAACATATAAAATATCTATGGCTTTCAAGTACGTGCGACCGTAACATATTTTTTTTTTTCAATTGAATAAAAAATAAGATAATTATCCCCTAGCGAATGCAAATTTAAAAATTGTTTGTGAACACTTTTTGATCGCCAAATGTGCTGTAAAATTTGCAGGGATACGATATTTTTTTCTTCCCAAAATGTCGATCGGGTTTCCTGACTAGTTTGAAAGAACACAGATGGAGTGTAAAAAGATTTAAAACTAATTTTGATTTTTAAACTCGTGAACGGTTTCCCTGACATAATTGTAAAAACTATCATGTTAAATCAAAACAAACAAACCAAAACTCTCTGATTAAAAACGGGGGAATTTAGCAATACGGGAAAAATATTTTTTATGAACCGAAACTTTATCATACTTTTTGTGTTTATTTCATAAATTTATAATTTTTCTTCACAAAATTCTTTGTATCACCAGTTTTTCCAGTTGGCATTTAGCTGATATTTCAGATTGCATCTCGTCTGGGTAGGCATACATTTTCCGATTACGTATACCGTTGTCACTCCCAAACGTCAAAAAATTCCTCGTGAGAAAAGATTATCTTTTTTTGTATCCCCAAGTAGTTTCGAGTTTCTACATTTTTTACCAATCATAATTTTTTTAAAAATAAAATTTTTCCCAAACCTTTTAAATTTAATTTAGGTGCACAGTTATTAAATTTTTACTACGATCCATTAAAATTAAAAATACCGGGATTTTTTGGCACTAATTTACAATTTGATAATTTCCCCAGCTTATTTCCCGGGTTTATTATAAACCCGTATTACTGAATAAAATAACTCAGACCACTTTTTATGGCGATATAAAATCAAATTTTTTGTTGGGAAAAAGACAATTTTGAAAGCAAACGACTGGTTTGGCGATGACGCCTGAATCGTAGAATCACTTGATCCAGCTTTTGCCCAAAACTTCGCAAACCCATGAACTACCAAAAACCAATCGAAACCCTCTGAGTGATTATTGACAATCACAGATAAAAATATATGTTGCTTTCTTATACTCAGCGGAGTTATTAATAGAATTAAAAAAAATCAAAAACCACAATATCAAAAACACTGCAGTAATAAATTACTAAGTTTATCGTGAGGGTTTTTGGGGGGGGGGGGGGAATAAGGAAGGGACTGCCATCTGTTTGTCAACTTCAGTTTTTAGTTATAATGTAGTTTTAATTAATTAATTTCAAATTCAACCATTCGTTTTTTATGAATTTAAATTTAAAAAATTTTTCATTTTAAAATGTAACTACCATTCATTTTTTTGCTTGTTACAATTTTAATTCAGTTATACAGAAAAAGGCTTTTTTTATTTAAATGTGTAATTTTATTGTTTAGTCAAAAACCCCCTTTTTATTTTTTTTCTGTTTTTGTGGATAGCAGGGCCAAAAAAAAAAAAGTTTAATAAAATAAAAGGAGTACTATAAAATGTGCCTTAACATTAATGGTTGAATTTCCTACTAGATCACGTACCAATAAATTATTATTACTATAAAATTATTCGGCTTATTTGTTTTATCTACTAAGTTTGAAAATTAATGTATGATAAGCTGGGAAAAATTCTCTCCGAAAATTTCTCGAAATTTGGTAGGAAATTAATTTACCTCCGTTTCCCTCCCGAAATTTGGGAGGAAATTAATTTCCCTCTCGTTTCCCTCCCGAACCTAAAAATCTCCTCTTGTCCATCCCTAACAGATATAAAGTAAATTTTTTTACTAAAGTGTTTGTACGATAATTGTTGATTATTTCTTTTCTCACTAGATCATGAAATTAGGGTTCGGATAACCCGGGTTTCTGATTATTATGGTTATGATAATCAGAGTTGTACTTACCCTTCATTTTATTATATTATTATAATCATCCTACATTAATTTACCGTAAATTTTTTTAAATATCTGCATGTTAATTGTATGCAAGTTATTTTTAAAATGCTAGGCTATATGTATTTTTGGGTTTTAATACTTACAAATAAGAAAAAGATGTTACCTTAATTGTTAAAAATGAATTGTGTAGAGGTATATCACCAGCAGCTCTGCCCAAAGAAGTAAGTGCATTTGGGAGTAAAAATATTTTTCGTTGACAGTAATTAAATGAAATAAAAAAAAGGAGAACGCTAAACTATTGTAAATCTAACTAATTTGTATGTCAAAGCTTTAAAATATTATAGTTTTAGTTTTTAATAATAATAAAAAATACCTTTATTTGCAAACATTCAAAATATTTACAAAAAGGCAAATTTTTGTGAAACAAAATATTGAGATTTTCAAAGGAAACTATGCTGGTAAAACAGCTTTAGCTGGTTTAATTACCACTATACCATACACATTCTTTCCAAATAGCTCATAATGTCATCATTCTCTCATCAGGTTAGAAAGTTAATTTTTATTCCAAAACTCCCCTGAATTTTATTTTTTTGTTAACGCATCATTTTCAAAAATAATTTTTTAGAAACAGGTTAAGTTGTTAAACCTTTTAAGGCAGGTTCTGTTGGGGCAACTGTTTCTCAATTTCCAGATTGAATTGGATCTTTCCATAGTGTGGTAAATTGCAAATACAGTATTACATTATTAGTTAAATATAGTAATAATTAAAAAATTCTTCTTTTGTTCTCACTACAACGCTACTTATTCTTTTGTTCTAACTATTGTACAACTCGTGAAACTTACCGTGGCACTTGGCCTACGCTTGTGGGGAATAATACTAGAAGTGGAGGGGAGGGCGCCACTGTTGTACCACTCCACTATATGTCTGCTCTTAGTTCCAGTGTTGCTCGTTGAGTTGCACTTGCACTTCTCTGTTGAGAAAAGTATTTCTTTTCGTCTCATTTGTTCTTTTTTTTTATGCCCAATCAGAAAGGTTCTTTTTATTTGAACTAAAACCTTTTATTGCTAAATTTAACTCAACCTATGCTGTCTTTGCTAAGTCTGCTCTGAAAATTAGCCTTTTCATTTGCTTATAAATCATGATGATATAATCAATAAATAAATAAACAAATAAATCAAAAATATCTTTAAAGTGTCATTTATTATTTAGTAATAATTGTCACAAAAATAAATAAAAACAATAAGAGTAAAAAAAAAAAAAAAGAGTCAACAATCACATAAAATAGAACAACTTTTTAAATTGCACTAGCAGAAAAACAATGTCAAGGTTAAGTTACATTATAAACAGCAATTTAAATATCAGATGAATTTATTTCCCTTATGGCACATACTGGCTCTGCGGCTCCCCCCACTCCTATGAATAACAGTCTACTGCGCATCGCCCAGCCAAGTGCTATAGGAAGTCTTGCAAGTTATACTTATTATAAAGTCAAAATGTCTTTATCCATGAAATTGTCCAGAAAAATAAATTGAATAGTTGTAATATTTAAACAGATACAAATATCATCACAAATAATTTTGTTTAAGTTTAATTCTTATTTTTTAAAAAATAGAAGGAACGCATAAGTAACTGTAGTTTGTATTATAAGTCATTTATACTTTTATATAATACTAGCTGAACCCGGCGGACTTTGTCTCGCCTTTCATTTTTCATTGACATACCAAAATAAAGCAATAAAAAGAATTATATAAAAAAAACACACATTATTTATTAAATGAGTGCAAGAGGGTAAACAATATTTTTGGTCTTCTTATGTTGGTGTAATAATGTAAAGTTGTTTTGTAGTGTGTGCTACACTCTCAAGGTGAAATGTAGAACTGCAATAAATCAAAACATATACAGTACTGTTGTTTGTGAGAACTTCAATCTGCTTATGTCATGTGAAACTACATTAAACCACACAGTCATATGTTTTTTGTAAACAATTCAGATTCTCCATTGAATAACATGGGATCTTTAGGAGCCCGTGGGGCGGGACCCCTGTGGACGGATCTGCATCAAACTTCACAGAAACCATCTCGGGAGTATACAGGACAACATCCTAAAGTTTCATGGCGATCGGTTGGATGGTTTGGCAGCGCATAAACTTAAAATATATATATATATATACAAACATTCTCTTTTATAAATATAGATTGTACTCAATGAAATGTAAACATTGTAACGTTGTTGTTAATTAGGCCTCAAAGGTCACACCGTCAACCAAATAACAATTGTGTACCTTTCGAATTGTTACCACTTAGGGATATGGAAAGTACTATCAACATATTTAAATTTGCAGCACTCAAGGTCCATGATCACAAATTTGAATAACAATAAACAGCTTGAGACTGAATAACGATACTATTTAGATTGTGTGGGAGAACATAAGGGGTGATGAGTTGATGGTGTAGAATAGCTGTCTTTGTGTCAGGTAAAGTTTATAGCAGCTGTACTTTAAACCTAACTTAATTCCATCAGCTGGCAAGATAGTAGCGTTGATTTCAATAGCTTAATTAGTAAGTAGCCATTAAAACAACAAAATTACTGATACAATGTATCTTGCTAGTTATGGACTGAAACAAGTTAAGAACACAATATGACATGTTTATCAAGATTTTTTTCTTCTTTTAAAAGGACAGTGATCTTTTGCTCGTCTTATCTAACATCCTAATGTCACTGAAAATTAAAAAAATGTTATTGTTCTTAAGCATTATTAAATTGGATATTAATTTGTCCAAATGTTAAGTTTTGTAAATAAAATATATTTGCATTTAAAGAATCCTGTTTGTTTAATTGTTTTAAAAGATCCTGCTCAGTTGTTTGGACTTCCATATAATTTTAAAAACACACAAGTTTAACCTTCAAAAGAACTCAAGGTTGATGTTAAGTGTCATGTAGGTAAACAAGCAATTTAAGACGTTAGGTAAGCACAAACAAGCATAAAGGTAAGCCAAGTCATGACGTTTAGCGTGATGAATGATTTGGCCAACAGGGCTGTAAATAAATGTCTTGAATGAAAAAAAGTGTAATTGATATTTCATTGCAAAAGAAAAAAATCACAGCATATTAAAATTGAGCCTGACCTCAGTTTAAATGTATTGTCAATGTCACTTCCCTTTCTACACAGTGTGTGGAATGTGCCATCTAAAATGAGCTTGAAACATTAAGCGGAATATCTCATATTCAGATATCTCCATTACTGTTTAGCAGTAATTGTGATTGTTTGATCAGCTGTCACTGCTTTCTAATGCACAGCCTTCCTGTCTGACTGTATGTTATAGATGCTGTAATTGTGCATTGAGCAACATTAAGGGGCATAGTAGCAGTACAGATAGTTACTCAGAAAATAAAACAACCTTAACAGAAACAAATAGCCATCCAACATTGTCAAATGCTGTGGACTTAAAAACTATGCTGCAGGTATACTTTGCCTATGTCCAATCCCATTTGAATTATGGCATTCTTTTCTGGGGTAATTCTCAAATAAGTATCAAAAATATTCAAAAAACAAAATCATTAGACTGATTATGAAAGCATCAACTAGATATTCATGTAGACCTATTTTTAAAATTTTAAATATTCTTCCTGTTCCATGTCTATTTATTTTGCAGTCTCTAATTTTTGTAAAAAATAACATACTTTTTTTCTCATAATCACATCCATCAATATAGTACACGTAATTCAAACCTTTTTCAATTTCCTGTTCATAAAAAAGTATTCTTTGAAAAAATGCCATTCTATTCTTCCATTTGTTAATACAACAAACTTCCAATAGAAATCCGTTCTGAACTGTCACCAGTAAAATTTAAAATTTTAACTATTAATTATCTGTCCGAGCATTGTTTTTATAGTGTACAAGAGTACCTAGATTCTGATAAATAGTGACTATTCGATAATATTTTTGGAGAGTTTGAACTAACTGAAAGCTTAGGTTTTATTCTATTTAAGCTTTGACCTGTTGACAATTTACCTACCATATTGATATTTATTTCATGTAAATGGTGTAATGTAATGTAAATAAATAAAAAAAAAGAAGAAAATATGTTATTATTTGGAATAATATTAACTGTATTATACAATTGTTGGTTACATAACGACTCATGTGACTTATCTAATAACAATCACTTAATCAATTGAAGTAATCAGGTATATATATTATGGTTTTTTGTCATCACCTTTTTTTTATTTAAATTATGTAAGCGGTTTTTTAGTTAGACAAAAAGTCCAAAGTCATTATATTATAGTAAAAATAAATAGCAAATTATCTCCTGTCACAAAGCTAAATCCAATCCATAAGACCTGCTTCACTGATTCTATTTATGCTAGCTAATCCCTCCGTAAATAATGTAAGGGGCACTCTAAAACTATGTGATCCATTGGGATGGACTCCCCATAATCACATGTCTGATCTACTGTCAATCCCCATTTGTATTTCCAATAGATCTGCCCACTCCAGTTCAGAACCGATTCAATAATGTCCACACCTTACAAGGAAGTTTCATCCCACTTACAGGTATCGACGGATCGTTATTAAGGAACTTATTTCGTCCATCAAAACTGTTCCACGCTATGGTTCAGCCGTTCTAACTTTACCTCTGAGGTTTGTGGACTAAACTGGAAAATCGATATAGGCAGTCGCATCCAGACTGCCACAGCCCTCTAAATTTTACATCCCGTGACTCACAATTGGGAATAATGAAGGAAGGTGTAAATTAATTTTTTTTAGTGGGAATTAAAATCTTTTTAGTGTTTAACTGGGAAGTACGTTTTTTACTGATTATAAATTTAAAAAAAAACAGTCAATCGGACAATTATAACTTATAAAAACTATCACGTACTAGTTGTAATTCATCTAGACCGGAAACAAATTAGCCGTGGAACAGGAAGGAGCCAAGCGCCCAAGATATACAATGTTGCCATGTTGTGCTTCCCTCAGTGGTAAAGTTAGAATGGCTGGACTATAGTATCGGGCGAGAAATTTGATCTGCTCAACTTAAGAGCAGTACGTAGATGTAGGTTTCAAGATTTTAAGCGGCCATTCTGACATGGGAGATCCTAGGTAACGTGGAGGTGAAGGGCGTCCAAAATCTTACTGAATTCTTTACGTAGTGCGTCCTGACATCTCATTTCTGGAGGTGCTATATTGTACAGCACCGAGTTGAGTTGCCACGAGAGTACCACTAATAGCTCACATGGCTTTATTAAATTGGACATCACTTTTGTATGTGCACTATTTAGCCATACGGGAGTACTGTATTCAGCAGCTGAATAAACCAGTGACAACGCAGTAATCAGGTGATTTCTTTTTAAGAAGTTTTGCAAGATGTGCTTGGTTTTCCCAAAATAGCCTTTGAACTGAAGCATAGATAAAATATTATTCACACCAAACATTTTTATATTTAATTTATAAGAATATGATTTCCTTACAATACAACGTCAGTTACTAAATTATTACTGCCCCCCTTCCAATTCTATGTGCCTTCTTCAGTATGACAACTGTCTTGTTTGCCTGGTTATTTTCTCCTATTCCTAACATAACAGTAATCCCAAAAATAAGTTAAGTATTGTGGGATTCACAAAGTTTTCACTGCTTTGAGAATTGCTTGGATATAAATATATTTAAAATTGTATGATAGTAATTCTAAATTAAATAAATATACAATGGAGTCCTGGTAAGCCGAAACAATTTGGACCGAACCCATTTCGGACTAAACAGATTTTATTAAAACACGCTTTTAATAAAATATAACATAAATAATATGGCTATCATTCTTAGTACTTTAGTTTTGAATGCAGTAAGAGCCTATGATAATAAGAAGTTGATAATGAACCCTTTAACACGCAAGCACACGCACCCGTTAGCAAATTGCCGCACCAATAGAAATGCGGGCAGATCTTTGGGGCTACTGAGCGAGTTGGGGTATGCGGCCAGCTCATCCCTCCTTGCCCCTCCCTTGACGTTTGCCAGTTGGTCACGGACCATTGGAGTGAGTAATTCAAAGTGTTTGTGTGTTGTGCAGTGAATCGTGAGAAATTTGCTAACGCGCGTGCTTTCGCGTTCGAATGATATTGTGAGCTGTTTGCTGTACCGGGTCTTTAGACCAGTACATTTCTTTTTTTCGTCGTTGTCTGCCAGGCTGCCTGAGATCGCTCATGCCCTGCGATTCGCGTAGTTGGTGGCTGTTGGCCCGGATCCGTTCGTTCCGTGTTCCGGCCTTTGGCTGTCAGGTTGGCCATCAGTCTAGATTGTTCTAGTAGAGTTCTACTCGGACGTACCTCCTTACCATGCCAGGCTAGAGCTCCTAAAACTCCAGGGTCCTCGAGTGGGACGTTCAGCCCTCGGCCTGCCGTCCGGGGAAGGTCGACCTTCTGCACTGCCTGCCTGGCCTGAGGACCAAGTCGTAGAGCACATGTTGCGACTAAGCTGCCATTCCCTACATCTGGGTGTTTTCTTCAGTCCTCAGGTCAGTTCGTTCCATCTTTTTTCCCGGCGGCTGAGCTGAGGGGTTTTGATGTCATTAAAAGAGAAAAACAAAAAAAAGGAAGAAAAAAATGTTTGTGGAACTTTATGTGGCCTAGGCCTAAACTTGAACAGTGATATGCAACACAGCCATTGGGGACTTATATATATTTTTTTTTTATTAAAGGGAAAAGACAACTTGAAATACAAAAAAGAACTTTTTGGATGTTAATATTTATTGTTATTTAGTTTAATTAGTTTATTTTCTTGTTACATTTGTTGAGATTTTTATATTTGTTAGGTCCCCATTGTTAAATCCTGTTATTATTTATTTATATGTTTAGGCCTAGTTATTGTTATTTATTTTGTTTGTTAAGTGTATTAGGGGTGCTTGGAAGTGAATTTTTACTCGAACGGTACCGTGTTATATTTTCTTTTAAATTGTTTAATTTTTCAACTCACCAAAAGGGGATTATGGTGCTTTTGCTTAACTTCTAATTCGGAGCTGCCCAGGGATTCCGGCTTACTCCCTGGCCCGGTGGAATATGGGATTTGGGCTAAATTGCCGGTTTAATTGTTGTTTGCCAGAAGTTTTCTAAATTTTCACTTTTATTTGGGGCTATAAATTTTCTTACGTTTTGGGTGTCTTTGGCTAGGCTGCAGATAGGCCATGTAGTTGTTAATTGGTAATTTTGGTATTTGTTGAGTTTGTTGTTTTTGTAGCTTTTGTGTCTTATCTTGTTAATTTTAGTGTTTATTGTTATTTATTGAAGTGCGAATTGATATTGTGGCCTTCTGCCGTTTTTTGTTCGATTAACTTTTGTTTTTTGTAATAAATCAGTTTTGCTCAGCTGCCGAGTGTTATTTTGACCCTCCAACTGCCAACCGTGATCCCATCGCTCGACTTGTTTTGAGCCATCCCCCAGTTGGCACGCTTTCCAGCTTTGGTGGGGGGGGGGATGGGTCTCAATTGGTAGCAGAGCGTGGTTGCCTAATAAAAAAAAAAATTATTCTCTCTTGGTTGTTGACGGTAGGTGTTTGCCAGTTAGTAGGCCATGGTTGGCCGACCTACCGTCAAGGTGTCTTGGTAATACGTAAAAAAAAAAAAAAAAAAAAAAACAAATAAATAATTATTTAAAAACAAAAAACAATTAGAAAACCAAATAAATAATTTAACTTATATATAAAAAAAAAAAATAAAAAACCTAGGCAATCCGCTTGGTTACTTTGTTGAATGGGTTTCATGGGTGGATTGGAGTGGTCGGCAGTGGCTCGGTAGGCTGAGGGTTTTGTTCGTCTTGGACCCTGGAGTTGTCGTTTTTTTGTGTATATTGTTGAGAATTGTTGCGTTAGAGATGGCCTATCTGCAGAATGTTGCGCTCCTGGTGAAGGAGGAGTTGATATTTGAGTTGAGGTCGCGTGGTGTGACTCCGGAGGGTGATGTTCTGAATCTCCGGAGGTTGCTGCGGGAGCAGTTGTCCGCGGGTACGGCGGTGGATTGGTCTGATCTACTGGAGGTTGGGATGAGTTGTCTGTTTGTAAACGCAAGGTGGAAGATTGGGAAGGGGTTTTGGAAGATCTGCAGTTTGAACCTCCAGTAGGTCGTGACCGGGCCTGCCGTCTTGCACGTTTGGGGCATCTGCTTGCCCGTTTAAGGCTGGTCAACCGGGCACCGGGGTTGGAACCGTCGGATAGGGCGTGGATCTTGGAGAGTGTGTCTAGGCTGGATGAGATTTTTCAGGCACTCTCCGGTTCCACGACTCCTACGGGTCTGGGTCAGCGGCCTAATTTCGCGCTGTCGCCTAATGTGTCGAGGCCGCAGGCTGAGACAACGGCTCTCACTGTGCCTGAGGTTCCTTCTGAGCCTGCAGGCGTTTCTGTTGAGGTCGCTTGTGGTTCGGCTCCAGCTGCCGTTCCTACTGCTTCTTTGTGTTCGCCTGCTCTTCTGCAGCTGAGCTACCACAAGCTACCTAACCCTCTCACGCCCATGATCCAGAATCTCCCTGTGATCGATGGGATGGATCCTGAGGAGCTTCTTAAGTTTCTGGTGGCCTTTCTCAGACTTAGTGAGATGCCCGGCATGCAGGCTGGGGACTTGCGTCGTCTGATTTTCCCTTATTGCAGAGGTCCCGTTGGGGAGTTGCTGAGTTCTGTCTTGGCCAGTGATGCCTCGGTGGACTCGTTCCATCGAGAGTTACTTTCGTCGTTTCTTCCCATTCGACTCAGGGAGAGGATGGTCATGGACAGATTTTATCGGTCGCAGGGTAGGGGCGAGTCTCTGGCAGCCTATGTCTCTTCAGTCAAGGAAGCTCGTCAAGCGTTGCGCCTCACACTTTCTGAAGCTGACACCGTTCGTGTCATCCTGGATGGCATTTCGCCTGAAGAACGGTGCAGATTGGTTTTTGCTGGTGTTCCTTCGACTTTTCGGGAGCTGCATCAGCTGTGCATTGTTTCGCGCAGCGTGCAGTTCTCAGACCAGCAAGGGAGGGATTCTGAGAGTCATCGTGCTCTCCCCACCCGTCGACCGGCTATGTCTTTAGGTGTGAGTCAGCCAGTGGAGGGTCGTGGTTCTCGGCCTCCGGTTGTGTGTTTTGCTTGTGGCCAACCTGGTCACATTCGACGTGACTGTCCACGTGCTCGAGGTCGTGGGGCGGGAAACGCTCAGCGCGGGGGGTTGCCTCCACAGTAGCTCCCCGCGTTGTTGCGAGTGACCGTGGCCATTTGCCTTTGACACGTGCCCATAGCAGGAGTGTCGGGGATTTTTCGGGCCTTGCTGGCATGGCTTCCCTGGGACTTAGTGCGGTCACCTCGGTGTGTCCTGGCGTTTTTGTATCTTTTGGTGGTACGGTGTGTCGAGCCCTTCTTGATTCTGGTTCGGCATGCAGTATCATCAGCCTTTCTCTTTTTGAGTCCCTTGACGCCTTAGGACTTGTCAGGCACACCGAGCCTTCTTCTATTACGTGCTGGACGGCATCCCAAACTCCTCTACCCATACTTCTAAAGGCGTCATTACATTTTAAAATTGAAGGATTTTCCTGGAGGTGGGGTTTTCTTGTTGCCAAGGACCTGGCGGTTTCTTGTATCCTAGGGGCAGACTTTATCTCTAAAAGTGGTATGGTGCTTGACCTCCAGAAGCGCCAGATGTTTTTCAAGTTTAATCGGCGAGTTTTGGTGCCTCTAGTAGGTGATTCTGACTGCCCTCCTGCAGTTCATCGACTACGTGGGTCCTTTTCCCCGTAGCAAGTCAGGTAGCTCCTACCTACTTGTTTGTGTGGATGCTTTCTCGAAGTTCGTTTGGCTTTTCCCACTTCGGAGTGCCACGGCTAAGCTCACCATCCGTGCTCTCCAGTCCCAACTCTTCCAGCACTTTGGTGTGCCTTCCACTCTTATGTCCGACAACGGTAGCCAGTTTACCTCACACGAGTTTCGTAGGTTCTGTTTTGGCAATGGTATCAGGCATGTGACTACCTCTCCTTATTACCCACAGCTTTCTCATGCAGAGCGGTTCAACCGCAATCTTCGGTCTGCCCTTATTACCTTCCATGCTGAGAAGCAGAACACCTGGGATGAGAGTCTCTCTTGGCTCCAGCTTGCTTTTAATTCTTCCAAGCATGAGAGTCACAATGCCACTCCCTTCGAGATTCTACATGGCTACCCTCCTAACAACCCTTTGTCCAACTTGTGGAGGCTAGAGGATCTTCTACCTACGCCAGGTGCCACTGACGTAGTGTCCACGTGGCGGGCTGCTCGGCGCAACCTGCTACGTGCTAGAGAGAGAGAGAGTGAGGAGGAGGTATGATAAGGGTCGTACTCCTAACCCTTTTCAGATTGGAGATCTGGTTCTTTGTCAGGCTCACCCGGTCAGTTCGGCCGCGGAACGAAGAGCTGCAAAGTTGTGCTATCGGTGGTCTAGTCCCCACCGCATCGACAGGTTTTTGTCACCGGTGACTGCTCTGCTGGTTGATCCCCAGTCAGGCAGGGTGTTCAGGAAAGCCCATGTGTCCCAGCTTAAGGCTTACCGGGGAACGGTTGGTCCAGGAGTTGGTGTTCCTGGGGGTTTCTTGGGGCAAAGAGTTTGATCACCTCTGCGCCCTAGGTGGCTGTTCTGAGAGAGTCTTTTTCTCTCTCCTTTTCCTTGTCGGGCCCGACAGTCAGGGTAGTTTGCTCCCTGTTCGAGGGGTTTCCCCTCTTAGTTTCTCTTGGACGTCCTTGGAACACCACTCTTCGGAGGTCTTCTTCGTCTTCGGTTTGGTTCCCTGAGGTACCGAGTTTTCTCCCCTGCCTGGGTGTGTTGAGTTTTGCAGAGGGAGGTTGTACCGGGTCTTTAGACCGGTACATTTCTTTTTTTCGTCGTTGTCTGCCAGGCTGCCTGAGATCGCTCATGCCCTGCGATTCGCGTAATTTGGTGGCTGTTGGCCCGGATCCGTTCGTTCCGTGTTCCGGCCTTCGTCTGTCAGGTTGGCCATCAGTCTAGATTGTTCTAGTAGAGTTCTACTCTGCCGAACCTCCTTACCATGCCAGGCTAAAGGCTCCTAAAACTCCAGGGTCCTCGAGTGGGACGTTCAGCCCTCGGCCTGCCGTCCGGGGAAGGTCGACATTCTGCACTGCCTGCCTGGCCTGAGGACCAAGTCGTAGAGCACATGTTGCGACTAAGCTGCCATTCCCTACATCTGGGTGTTTTCTTCAGTCCTCAGGTCAGTTCGTTCCATCTTTTTTCCCGGCGGCTGAGCTGGGGGTAGTGAATTTGTGAAATAAAAAGAAAAATAAAGGTGCCGAACTATTGAGGTGGCCTAGGCCTTAACTTGAACAGGGATTCTATTCAACACAGCCATTGGGGACTTATATATTTTTTTACTAAAGGAATAAAAACCGTTAAAATATACCAAGAACTTTTAATGTTAATATTTATTGTTATTTAGTTTAATTAGTTTATTTTCTTGTTACATTTGTTGAGATTTTTATATTTGTTAGGTCCCCATTGTTAAATCCTGTTATTATTTATTTATATGTTTAGGCCTAGTTATTGTTATTTATTTTGTTTGTTAAGTGTATTAGGGGTGCTTGGAAGTGAATTTTTACTGGAACGGTACCGTGTTATATTTTCTTTTAAATTGTTTAATTTTTCAACTCACCAAAAGGGGATTATGGTGCTTTTGCTTAACTTCTAATTCGGAGCTGCCCAGGGATTCCGGCTTACTCCCTGGCCCGGTGGAATCGGGGCTAAATTGCCGGTTTAATTGTTGTTTGCCAGAAGTTTTCTAAATTTTCACTTTTATTTGGGGCTTAAAATTTGCTTACGTTTGGGGTGTCTCCGGCTAAACTGCAGATAGGCCATGTAGTTGTTTATTGGCAATTTTGGTATTTGTTGAGTTTGTTGTTTTTGTAGCTTTTGTGTCTTATCTTGTTAATTTTAGTGTTTATTGTTTTTTATTGAAGTGCGAATTGATATTGTGGCCTTCTGCCGTTTTTTGTTCGATTAACTTTTGTTCTCTTGGTAATAAATCAGTTTTGCTCAGCTGCCGAGTTTTATTTTGACCCTCCAACTGCCACCCGTGATCCCATCGCTCGACTTGTTTTGAGCCATCCCCCAGTTGGCACGCTTTCCAGCTTTGGTGGGGGGGGATGGGTCTCATTGCTAACACGCGTGCCCTCACTGTATGTTATAAAGTGTATTTATTTAAAGATAGAATCTTAAGAAGAATGGCAAAGAAGAATAAATGAATTGTTGGAATCCATACCAGAACCTAATACAAGTGAACTGGATGATGATGATATATATGATAATAGCGATGCAGATGAAGCAGAATTAATTAGGAACGTTGAGAACGCAAGTGATTCAGAGGAGAGCTTCCTGAAGGTTACCAACAGGATCCGAGTGTTTTAAATATTGATAATAAGTTTGTTGATCCGAGTTTTGGTACTATAGGCTATTCTGACGTGTCGGTAGCCAGTCCAGGAGTTTCAAGATCCAATCAACGTACAGCCTCACCAGGTAACAAAAGGTTATTTTTAGATATTGTTACTAACCCTACTTACTTTGGTAAGGTAACTAGAAACAAACCTATCCCAATGGCTTGGTCTAACAGGCCTCAACAAACGTCAAATCGGACAAGAAGTCATAACATTGTAACACAGCTCTCAGGGCCTGTTCGGGAGGCTAGAAATGCTCTTTTTCCCAGACTCAGTAATTGATAAGCTGGTGTTGTAAACAAATAAAAAAAAAAAAATAACAAAATTAAGGCAAACTACACTCGTGCAAGAGATGCAAAGGAAACTGATCACATAGAAATGAAAGCACTAGTAGGGCTTCTTTATTTGTCTGGTGTTTGTAATTCTGGCAATCAAAACACATTAGATCTATGGAGGAATGATGGGTTTGGTGTTGAAATTTTTAGAGTATCAATGGGCGTTAATCGTTTTAAATTTCTTCTCCAGAACCTGAGATTTGATGACATTGAAAGTGATGATAGAACACTAAGAAAAAGCCAAGATAGGTTGTATTGCCTCAGAAAACTGTTTGAAGAGCTTGTTCAAAGATGTAAGCAGCATTACAGCCATGGTGCCTTTGTAACACTAGACGAGATGCTTCCAAATTTTCGTGGAAAGTGTTCATTTCGTGTATACATGCCAAAAAAGCCAGGCAAATTTGGTATAAAGGTTTGGGCACTAACCGATGCCAAGACATTTTACACATCTAATTTAGAGGTCTCAATTGGAAATCAGCACAGAGGACCCTTTTACGTGAGCAACGCAACTCGAGCAGTAGTGAACAGACTTGTTTCTAATATTGAGTACACAGGAAGAAGTGTCACCTGTGACAACTTCTTTACTTCAATCCCAGTTGCATGTGATCTTCTACAGAAGAAGCTAACACTAGTTGGCACAATTAGAAAGAATAAGACGGAAATCCCTGCAGTACTATCGACGGAATATCCAAACAATGAGAGGCCCTTGAAAAGTTCAATGTTTGCTTTCACGAAAACTGAAACTCTTGTTTCTTACAAACCTAAAGAGAAAACGATTGTTCTTGCACTTTCTACATTCCATTCCAATGATGACATCAACGAAGAGACTGGTGATGAATGTAAACCGGCAATTATCACGTTTTATAACAAAACAAAATGTGGCGTTGATGTTAGTGATGCAATGCAAAAACAGTATTCTGTAGCAAGAATTTCAAACAGGTGGCCACTCACACTGTTTTATTTTCTTCTGAATGTTGGTGGAGTAAATAGCTATGTAATATTCAAGGCTAACGATCCAGAGACTTTAAATAATAACCCTCTTGTAAGAAGGACATTTTTAATGAACCTAGGACGCCAACTGCTCTTGGAAAATGCCAAACGAAGAGTAACTGAAAATCTTTCTCTGCCCCGCTCGATGAGAGACAGACTGATTGAAATTTTCAAACTTGATCGGACTCAACGACCTGTAGCTGCTGAACATGTTCAACGTGCAGGCTATGCAATCTGTGCCGTTTGTCCAAGAAGAAAGAACAGGAAAACAACAGTTTTTTGCAACAACTGTCAGGCTCTAATCTGCAAAGAGCACACAGTTGCAACATGTGCAAGATGTTCAAATCCTGATATGGATGTCGATATGCAGTAAGGAATTGCAGGCCTGACCATAATATAGTTACATTCTTTTTGCCCAACGAAGAGGAACACAATTGAAACAAAAAGTGTTCAAAATAATACACTCAGTTTTTAAATGTATGTTAGTGCTTTTTTCATCAGTTATTTGTTAAGACTATTTCAAGGTCAACTACGTACTTATGCCACACTATATGTGCATGTTTTTTTAATAATATAGTTTTGATTTAAGATTTATTTAATTTAGGCTCGGATTCCTTCCACAAATATTTTGCTAACAAATTGTTCATCACTTTTGTATTTTATTCTCGTAAAACTATACAACACAAATTTTCTGTAACTGTATAATGTCGAATCACTTTTTAATTTTTTTTTTGCTTTTTTACAACAGTTATTTTTTATGACTATCTCAAGGTCAACTATTTACTTTAAGTTCAAACCACATTATTTGTGTATATTATGTTCAATTTGATTTTTGATAAGATTTTAATTCGATTTAGCTAATGATTCCTTCAAAAACATGTTAATAAACATTTCGTATTACTTTTGTACTTATGTAAAATAAATGTTTTTTACTTGTGAAATATTGAATTATAGTTTTTTACCCGCAAACCTTTTCCAATAAAAGCGGCAGTTTGCTAACAGGGCGTTCTACCGCGTTATGTTTGAGATTTTTCAAAGTACGGCAGTTTGCTAACGGTGCGTGTCCTCATGATGGTATTGAGTTATGCCATTTGCAAACGATTTGAATTAAATTTTTCTTTCAACTAATATCATAGATATATATGAAAGCTACACCTTAAGAAACTCAAAAGGAACCAAATATTTTTCAAAAAAATTGTCACAAAAATGAATTTGTAAACCAAGGCATTAGGGTAACCTAAATGCTGTGTGAGCAATTTGCCGTCGCGCGTGCTGAGACGTCACAAAAGGGGCGCGTGTGCTCGCATGTTAATAGAAGAATACATTCACCTGAGACATAATTATTACACGTTTTTTAACACAAAAAGTTGGAGTCACTAGCGTAAATCTATCACGGGCCCAGCACTACTTAATGCCGATGCATTTGCCAATTGATATCACACTACGCTACTTAAGGAAACACCCCTACGCGACCCTAGTGGTTTCTGTGTTTTTGAGACACTGATGTAATTTAGCTTCGAGGGAGAGGAACTCTTTGTTTTTAAAATCAAAGTAAAATTTGAAAATTTTACTAACAGTTAAGTAAATGACAAATATTTCCTTTTTTTTCAAGAAGTAGTAAATTCATTTTTTTCCTAAAATCTTGTGCCAATTTCTGTTTCAGATTCTAGTGTACTTTTTCTGTTATATATAAGAATGCAATAAGAAAAACAGCTCTAAAATAAGTTACTTTTTATGCAATGTCACTGACACAGGTTTGGTTTCTTACAATGATCATGATTAATATCAGTTCTTCCCCGGTATATTAAATAATCACACTTCAGGGGATCAAGGAATTGTTGTCAATGGCAAACAATCCAGTGATTCACCGACATTTCACCTTTCTGTAAAAGCATCAGACATATGGAAGCATCTTATGACTAATTATGTATTTAAAGAAAAAGTAGGAATATATTACTTTAAGGTTGTTAGGCTAGGTTAAAGGGCAGTAGGCCAAGAATTAGTATATTAGAAAGATAGGACATCAGCAAACTTACCTTAGAAGACAAGTTCACTACTCTGGTGTTAGTGAACTTGTTTAGTAAGGTAAGTTTGCTGATTTATTATTTGAAGATAGGCGTTGCAGTAAAAAAAGAATCAACTATAAATAAACCCATGGTAAATGGCATGCAGACAATCTACGCAAGACAGATTCTGTAGGATGATGTCTGTTCTTTTTTTTACATATCGCACATATTAAAACTGCTATTATCAGTCAGATGTAATTAGAAAATGAAGTACATTACAAACTGTAATACATCTATTTAATTAATCATAATGTAAACAATGCCTATTTATACATATTTATTCAATTAAAAAACAGCTGAGAGTTAATTATGAACTGTACCTAAATAATATGGCAATTTGTGTCCCACTTTACTGTACCTTGGAGCCCGCTAGCGCTGCAGGGGAACTGTGAAGGAAGAAGTTCTCTGTTTCTCACAGTATCCAATCTACACGCCCATGTACTACTATCTAACCACGTTAAAAACCGTTTGGGAAAGTAACTGGAAGGTTGAATCTGTTTGTTTAACAGTAAGATTATAAACATATGCTTGTGTCCGGTAATACCAAGTAATTTATTTTGGCCAGCCTAGAAGGTAAACTAATTAATTACTTGCTGTATTATGAATAACCTCAGTCTTTTATTAAATAAAAATAAACTTTGCAAATTAACTTCTTTACAAAACGTGAAACCTTATCATATCCGCTTTGACTATTCCTAAGAAGACAAATTATATTAAAACCAAAAAAGTCTAACCTTACAGGCAATTTAGTGTATTTTTCTCAAACATATTTTTAACGTTGTCAGACAGTACTTTGGGTGTATGCTTACCACCCATTTAACCAACTTAAAAACCATAATATTATATTAAATCAAAAGGTAACATGAGTTGAGTCAACGAATAAAACAATTTTTTTTTATTTTACCAATAAATATTACATTGCCCTTATTTTACGACCTTGGTCTCTCCTTTTTCTCTTTGTATAGAGCAAGCAATGAAACATTGGCAACTTTTACAACCTTGAATCTCACACCTGAAAAATTAACATTGTGTTAGCATATAAAAAATAATGACAAAAAATTCTACAATAATAAAAAGATACTATAGATTACATCATCCAATTAAATTAAGGTTTGAGTAAAACTCTAGGGCCTTTTTCGTTAATTCACTACCACGATTTTGCCATTATTGCAATTACAGTTAGGTTGGATGGCTACTAAAGTTAAATGATTAACTTGCCGCCGAATGCGCTCTCCGTGTGTAGTTTCTTAAAAAGCGATAAGATAAGGCCAGCGATATCATATTCCTAACGGATCATATTCCACATTGGACGTGAAAATGATCGGGGAACAGTTTTTAGAGCAATAGAATATTTATCAAGCGGTAGTGAATTAACGAAAACAAAAAAAGTATTGGTAGTGAATTAACGGAAAAGATCCAAACTGATCCATCATGATGATGGAAAAGATCCATCATGAGTTTTCAGTACTCTTTGATAATAAATTTAAACAGGTTAATTTCTTTCATTCAAAACTTAAATAATAATAGCGTAACATTTTGCACGTTTGAAAATGTTTAAGCAACTCTGTCTACAAAAAATTTAATCTAAATTTTCATATCTATACACAAACAAGGGTAGAGATATGATAGAATTTCAAATCCTAAGTTTTATATTGTCCAATCAGTTGGTTGTTTGAGATGCATAACAAAGTTAAGCTTCTGTACATTAAAGTTACTTCAATCAAAGATGCACAAACTTGACCATCTGCTTATTTCTATAAACAATTAATAACATTCATTTTGAAATAACATTGTAACCCTATTAAAGACAGAATCGTGACACTTTGATGGGTTTATGTTTTTCGCATATGTGATGGCTGATATACATTACATTGCAACCTTCCAAATTTCCGATTTAATTAAATAAGTTAATTCATTTATTATACGTCAAATTCAATTCAAATAACCACAATCACTAGAAACATTTAAACATGTTTTAATAATTTAAAATTTTCTTTAGAAAAACTTTGCCCAACTTTAATGCAGTGGTTGAAACACAATATTTAATGTATCAATTATGTCCCAAAAGCATCATTAAAACATTAATATAACATTTGGAAGTAACATTTGGAAGAATTAATACATTTAGCCATGCAGCAAGTTTAAAATTAAAAAAGTACTACCAATATTAATTATCCAAAAATAATATTGGTTTGATTTCCCCCCACCTTATTTGATAGTAAACTGGGATCATAAATAACAGAGCATAAGACCAGTGGCGTAGCCAGGAATTTATTTCGGGGGGGGGGGGGGGGGACCAATACCGGGGGGCCTGGGGGTTATTTCATAGTTTTAATTAATTGCCAACTAAATAAATCTTAAAGCTTTTCTTGTAGCAAATGCGTACATTAAATCTACTGATGCATAACCTTAAACAAATTAATTAGAAAATAGACAATCGAACTAGTTCATACTACTAGACAAGTCTGTAGGCTGTATCAGTCTATTTTTTACAAACTTCGGTTGTAATAATAGAGCCTTGATATTGTAATTTAAACATTTACAGTTTAACAATGTTTTTAGAGGTACTGTTTTTTGTCCAAATGTTCAGTAAAAATTTAAGTTATTGGTAATTGAAATTAAACCAATATTGTGCAATGTAAGGCTATTTTCAGATTACTAGAGCACGGTAAAATATTGAAAATTGTTACAAGATAAATTATTTAAGGTTTCATAAAGAAACCATAAAAAAAAAAAAAAAAAACATTCATATAACCAACCTTAAAAAAGAAATAAGGTCAAAAACTGTACTTGCACCATTTAAATGTAAAAGAAGTTAGGCAGTAAAGGAAACAAATTTGTTGATCAAAATTGTAATCAAACAATAATTGAAGAATTGTTTACAAGGAATATTACCTAAAATAAAACGTCACAAAACAATTTTGTTTTAAAGTCTGATTTGAAGTTTTCTGGGCTTTTTGGCCATTTTGTCCAAGACTTCATCAGGTTTTACTACTATATCGCGATGTATAGAGAGATGTGCCAAACCATTAAGGCAACTTTGACTTGTTGTACTGTGCAGATATAATTTCAAGCACCTAAGGGTTGAAAATGATCTCTTGGCAGTATCTGTTGTTATTGGTAATGTAGCTGCTGTTTTCAATGCTTTGAAAATTGAAGGAAACATACGTTCATCACACTTATTTATGGAAGAGACAAAATCTTGAGGTAAATCAGAATCGGGTCTTCTTAAAGTTAATCCAACTCCTCCTCCACATTTTCATCTCGCCTTCAAGCTGGAAAGGATTGCACAAATCACTAGGCCATTGATTTGAAACAAATTCGCAACATAATTTAATTCTTTCATCATCAAGTTCTGCATATTTTTTGGGGAGAAAGCAGCACAAGTTTTCTAATACACTTTTGTGCACCAAGAATCTATCTCTCATTTCTTGAAGCAGGAAGTTCATGAAGGGAATAAACAACGAAAGTCTGAAATATTCTTTAGGTTCACTTGTCTTGTAGTTTGGTCTTGATGTTTGTTTTCCAGTTATTCTAGGTATGGAGATGTTCATGTCAATTTCTTTAGCAATATCTTCTGCGTCCTTGAAAAAAATCGTCAAAAACTGATTCAGAGTTGTCTATCATATTTTGAATTTCCATTGCAAATGTTTCAACATACTGCATTGCATCGGCTAAGCCAGTGTAGTTGTTTGCATTTGAAGGCAGTTTTAATGTGTTCTGAAAATATTTTATATAAAAATATAAGTAATTTTGCTAAATAAAACGTAGAAAGCCGGGCTTAATGGTTTGATAGATTGATTGAATTAATTAATCGATTTATTCAATTAATTGTACTAACAAATTTCTTATCATTAATCAAGCAGTTTGTTAGATTTAATCGATTACTTTATAGATTTAATTAATCGTTGTCATTCTTATTCACTACGTCAACTCGGTGTCGGTGACACGGGAAGTGAATACCTGTATATAAACGGCGATTTACTAC
Source organism: Stictocephala bisonia (assembly GCA_035578905.1). Classification (NCBI taxonomy): domain Eukaryota; kingdom Metazoa; phylum Arthropoda; class Insecta; order Hemiptera; family Membracidae; genus Stictocephala; species Stictocephala bisonia. The sequence goes on along the minus strand of JAQJVL010000407.1, from coordinate 433,008 downwards.
TTGTGGAGCATAGGTTGTAATAAAAAACAACATTTAAGGTTGTGTGAATTGTCTACATCTTTTAAATAGTCATAATTGACTATTTTTATGATGCATTATAACTATGGGTTATTTTAATTATAGGTGGCAACGTAATTTTGAAAGTATTTTTCTTTTTATTTCGGGGGGGGGGGGGGATACATCCCGATATCCCCCCCTTGGCTACACCCCTGCATAAGACAACTGGGAGCCCAAGTATTATTACCAAATTACGTTTAGGACCTTACCTGGAATATCACCTACAGCATGTCCTTTACGTCCAAAACCAGCAACAAGAACTTCATCGTTTTCTTCAATGTAATTCAGACATCCATCCCTGGGGACGAATGCTGTGATTTTTTTACCATTTTTAATCAACTGAACTCTGACACACTTTCGAATAGCTGAATTAGGTTGCTTAGCTTCTACTCCACTGGAATAAAAATTTTAAAATCACACAAAACATTATTGAAGTTGCCATAATACTTTAAAAAGTGTATACATAATAAAATAATACAAATTTTTGATAAAATAAAGGAACAGCTGTTGACAATAGTTAATAAGTATCATTTTTTATTTATCCTATGAGAGTTGTCCGTATATTAAGGTCCCCATCAAGCTACCATTGCGACACTGGAGACCTGGTAGTCTGACAACAATGCTGTTTACCTCACTTCTTCCACCACTATTCAGGCCAGTCCCCAGCTGACTACGCCTCCCAGTCTTGGCTTAGCAGACATTGAAAATCGACACTCCCGCCTGGTATAAATTGCAGTGTGATTAAATACCTAATTGTGGTGTAAGGGGTCTACCACTTTTGAAATCCACCACCAGTTGAACGATGATTATAGAGTAGTGTATAGACATAAAAAATATTCATAAGTGGTGTACGGATTTTGCAGAAGGCCCAACAAACGTGCATGACAAGGCCAGCTGCAGCCGTCCATCAGTTTTGGTTAAGGCAGTAACAAAAGTTGAGGAACTTGCTTGTGAGTCGGCGTATGACTGTGTGAGATTGCCAAACAGATGAGGGGACATCTCAAAGAGATAGTTAAGAACGTGAACAAGATTTTGGTGGTTATATAGAAAAAAAGAAGATGTCCAACAAACAACATTAGTTTGTACTGTGACAACGCCTGCTCTCATGTTACCACCGTAGATGTATGGGTGGGTGGACTAATACCACTGTTTGTGTATGGGTGAGCAGGTTAGTACCACCCCGAACCACGACGGATCTATTACCAAATTCAGGTGGTAATCAATCACAATCCTCCATACAGCCTTGATTTGACCCCCAACTTGAAACAACACTTGGGGGGGAATGAAAATCTCCACCAGAGCAGAAGGCAGCTGTCGGTTCCTTCCTTCCGGCAGGAGAGTGTTATAACATGGGGATGAAAAAGCTTTGGAGACTTTCACATTGTATAAACATGTTCATTGATCATGACAGGGACTATGTTGAAAATAGTTGAATGGAAATCCGTAATTGTTTTTAAGGAAGCATTGTGTGAAGAAGCATTGTAGACCTTAATTATGTACAACTCTCACAGAAGAGAACACAGATTTATCGGTTGTAGCAAGAACCATGGCATACACAAGAGGGGAAGTGTAGATCACTGTAAAGGGGACATATAAAAAAGCAAAGGCTGGTAATTAAGAGTGATGCCAGAATGAAACAAGATGTTTTGAAATACAATTGATTACATTTCAATTGTTTATTCACTCTGCCTGTACTATACTAATCAGTGTTGCTTTTAAATCTTGCCATTATGAAAGGAACATTTCACTGAATTATTACAAGAATACAGTTTTTGGTGCGGACAAATTCTGATTGCAAGACTGGCTTTCAATTAATTTACCCTATAAATATTTGAAGTCATATTATTTTAGTCGTGGTAATGAACTAGTTCGGTGATGCACATTATGTTTGACCATCCAAATTTAACCCAGAGCTTTTGGGAAAATATATAAAAGTATATCTTCTAGAAAATATACCGAAAGTATAAGGTAACTTTTCCCCAGAGCATTATTTGTAATCTGAAAGTTACCGGTTTGAATATAGTACCAATGTACATGTATGAGTAGGTGGGTAGATCAGTATCACCTACATGAATGGGGTCATTACCACCATTGACACAAGGGTGTGTCAGTACTACCATATGTGGGTGGATGGATGGGTTAGAACCACATTTCTTTTGGGATGGGGTGGGTGTTGATATTGAAGCTCGTCATATCATACACTAAAACTGATAGAGCAAAAAATATAATTTCAACAGTTACCTGTGTTGACATGACAAACACAAATGGATATACTGTGAGGGTTTATTCATTAAATTTTATTCTATTCAAGTTTTGGGGTTTTTAAAAACTATAATAGTGGTCATTATTTAGTTTCAATGATTATTTATACTATTTAATTTTCTTTATCATTCAAATATTCTCCTAATCGTGTAAAATACCCTTGAATTAGTATATTAGGAGACATAGGACACCAGTAAACTTATTTATAAAGAAAAGTCTACAAACACCTTGCAATTGTAAACAAATAAGACACACAATGCATAACATACATTTTTAGTGCCGCTGGCACCTTTCTCAGGTGAGTAGTCTAGCCTGAAATTTGCTGATGCTCAACTCTCCCTAATATATAATTCCTAGCCTAGTGCTCTTTAACCTAATCTAAAATTCTCTAGAGCATTCCTCGCATAATTAGGCATATTCTACACCCGAGCATTAATCAAGCAGCAGAAAAATTGTTATAGTTGAAATGAGTACGGTTTTTAATTGACTAAAATAACCAACTACGGGAAAATGACTTACTTGTTAGTAAACCCAGTCAGTTTAACACAATACAAGACAGCTGATACCCCAAACATTAAACTGACAATTTTTAACTGTGCATCTCTTGCTACACTTGCTTTATAATCATGCTTGTATGATTTAGTTGTTTTTTCATAATTTAGGAAGCATTAAATTCAAGAAAAACATGAATAATTAGCCAATCAATGCATTTAAAAAAAGACAAAACAGGTTATTTTCAACTGCAGTATATATTCTTAAGCTATGGCTGCTTATAATAAAAAAAATTCGTAAATAACATATGGTAATTTGGAGATCCATACGACTGGACATTGGTTTAGAATTCTATAGCACTAAATTTGACTCCAAAACAATGTATTAATTTATGACCACTATTTAACCCCTATTGTCTAAACCAACACAAAATACATCTTCTACAGTGTTAATCGCTAACATGTAAACAATACACTTTTATAAGCACAATATTAGGAAACAAAGGTAAACAACAAATCACTAAATGACTATTGAAATGTTAGTGTTAACTTACACTTTTTCAAGAACTATTCCCTTGGCGTGAGACGCACCTCCAAATGGATTTGCCTTCCATCTTGTTCCTAAATGGGCCTTCTTGTAGTCTTTGTCAGCCCATCGTTGTTCTCTACGATGATTTACATGCTTTCGTGCAGTTCGCAAACCACGTGGCTTACCTGAAAACCCCTTACATTAATGAAAATAGGTAATGTGGTTAATATAATGGAATGTTTGTGTTTTTGATGAAAAAGTGGTTAAGAAGTATCACAGATTTCAAAAACAAAATTAATGAACTTATTCCGTATGAACTAATCTCAGCTGTCCTACTCTACTTGTGTTAGTAGTATTACAATATAGCCTACACAACCCATTTTCAATATTTTATTGTGTTTATTAAAAGAATTCTTATACCAGACATTCAACAATATAGCTAGTATTACAAAATAGACAGTACACCTTAATAATTAACCATTCTGTCATGCCGCTACGTTATGCCAGTCTTGTCAAATCATAAAATGGTCACTTACATGGATCTCATAGTCTAAAATACTGATTCTATATAAAATATTCAGTTATAAAATTAAAATGCATCTCTCATTCTTACTTTCTCAATTACAAAATTAACCTGTCAAAATAACAAAAATTTGCTAATTAAATGCACTTTCTTGCAACCACTGAAAATACGATTAATTGTTGTAAATTTGGTGAAGTATGAGTTTATATCTCTTGAGGAGGTTGATTTCAACTGTAAAAAAACTCATTTTTACCAAAATCGAAAAACTTATTTTTTATCTGATAAGTTAGTACTAAAAAAGCCAAATTCTTAAAAATCTTTATTTTTTCATATCCATTAAACATGACTGCTTGTTTGCTTGTTTAAGCTAAATACGAATACATAATTGGTCTTTAGTAAAATTAATTATTCAGCCCAAAAATGCACATTTAACTAATCTTATTTTAATTAAATTCAGGTGCCTGTCGGCCGTCACATAGTTAAATTCAGTTTTAGTGGCTAAGAGTTGTTGTTGTTTTTAATGATCGCGTACTGGCTGCTAATCACAGTTTACCGCAAAGTAGTTTTTCCGATATATCTTCAGAATTAATTGTTAATGATCTAAATAGTTTTCAAATTTGTATTCAGTGCAAAAAAAACCACATCAACATGAAAAATTAGGATTAATATATCATTTAAATTAACGGAAATGTCAGAAACCTGTCAAATATACTGTATAACTACCGAAAATTTTCCTCACCAGCTACTCATTCTTTGTCCCCACTAAAAATGCTAAGTATATAATCACCACTATAAATTAATATTTATAATGTATCATTATATTTTATATTACAAATAGGCCTAGACAGCCAATTTTATAACTTTCATTTGGTACCATTCAATTTGATAAATTCAATTTGAATTTATTATCTTCATAATCGAATCACAAGAAGAATTTCATTGAACGCTTGAACGTTATGCGAACATTTTCTTACACGTTAATAGTGCACGGCTGAGTCTACCGTTATAATTGTAGTACTGTAATCGATACATTTACGAAAATCAAGTTACACTGTGTAACTACTATAACCAAGTCAGCTGTCTGGTTTTGTTTACATTGCTCAGTCAGCGTTTGTGTTCTCGTTTAAGCAATAAAAAAAATTTGTCTATTCTCTTATTTGTAAGCTTTACAGTTGTTCAGTTTATAATTAATAGTGGTTAGTTGTATACATTCTTATTCTTACATATGAGACGCCGACACAACGTTGTTGGTATTTTAAGGCGAATATAAATGATTATATGAGTGTAGGATGAGTGTGGATAGATTTACTTTTCATTGCAAAATAAAACAATAAGACCAAATTTACCTGAAGGTGAAGGGATAGTTAAACATCCAGTTATTTTATATAAATTGTAAAATAACGTGGACGATTACTATTTAATTAGATATAAATGTAATTAGGTTCATAAAAATTTGGTACATGAAAGTGTCATCCACGTAAGGTATTGTTAGAAGTAATATTTTTCTGTTCTAAAAGTACACAGAAAGTGAGAATTAGTGGATTGTACAGTTTTTAGAAAAACAACAATTTTATTTTTAAGGTCTTTATGCAGTTTCTTGCCACTACAAAATTGGAAATTTTTTATTGAAATGGGTTTAGGTTTGGCTGTATTTTCAGGAGATTTGCTTTTAATTCCGTGGAAATTGGCGTATGCCGTATATGGAAATAAATAAATCACATATTTTACAGAACAATTTGAAAAAAAAAAAAAACTGTCACAACTTTTAGTTTTTCTGTCATATTTCCATTAATTTAAACAGGATTTAGACCTAAATCATTATTTTTTTTTATTTTGATGTGATTTATGGCGCTGAATACAAATTTGAAAACTATTTTAATCCATTACCATTATTTCTCAAGATATAATAGAAAAACTACTTTCACTGCAAATCGCGATTAATGACCATTACGCGATCTTTATATACAACTATTAATCACGAAATCCGAATTCACTTATATTCCTGCCGGAGTGATGGCCGGCAGGCTGAAACGGAGGTCAAACACCTAAATTTAACACAAAGTAATAAACCATATATTTTAACAAAAATTCGAAAAACTAATGTCACAACTTTTAGAAATTTTAACATCAGTTTATTAGTATGGTACTTTAATTCTCTTTTTTGTTATTTTGAAGTGTTTTTGGTGCTGATTACGAATTTGAAAACTATTTTGTTTATTACAATTATTTCTCGAGATATATCAGAGGTACTTTCACGGCGAATCGCGATTAACCACAGTTACACGATCATTAACCTTCCGTCGGGCGCATTCGTTCCATAACGTGAGAGGGCGCACACAGAGGTAACCTTCAGGATAGAAAAATTAATGAAAAAAAATTCATATTATTGTTATGAATGAATTTTATTGTACTTAAATTGTATAATAAGTGTAGTATTACAAATAAATCATGAACTGATAGGAATTATCCCTTTTATACATTAATTAATATAATTATGTGTATATATTGTCAAAAAAGTTAATTCTCCAAAATAGTTATAAGTTTATGTAAACAATAATACTTTTAAAATATTAAAATATAAAAAATATAGGAATTATCCCTTTTATACATTAATTAATATAATTATGTGTATATATTGTCAAAAAAGTTAATTCTCCAAAATAGTTATAAGTTTATGTAAACAATAATACTTTTAAAATATTAAAATCATAAAAAATATTATTACTAGTCATTACAAATATACAGTATAAACTAACCTAACCTAACCTTATATAATTATGTATGTATATATATATAAATATATATATATATATTGTCAAAAAAGTTAATTCTCCAAAATAGTTATAAGTTTATGTAAAAAATAATACTTTTAAAATATTAAAATCATAAAAAATATTATTACTAGTCATTACAAATATATAACCTAACCTAACCTTAGTTATAAGTTTAGGTATATACACACTATTTGCTGCCAAAAAAACAATATTTAAAGCAAAAAAACTATATACAGCAACAAACTAATAAAAAATGGTCAAATCCTTTGTACAAAATATATACAACGTCTAATATTTTACTTCACACCTTAACATGCACTTTGGAGAAAGTTCCGGATTTTACAAACACAGTAGGGCCACACGGAAGTAGACTCTGGACGGACAGTAACGTGGCAAGGAGCACAAGGAAGCAACCTCAAGGTAGCTGCGCGATACTCGACTAAGGCTAAACCAGACTGTGTAAAGGGGTGGCGGTTGTGACAAATAATTCTTGGAAGGGAGTTCATGAAGTACACCAACGGATGGCGCTGCAGACCGCAAGTGATAATTTGAATTTAGAAATATTTAGCCACATGGAGGTAAACTCCGTGATACGCCCGACGGAAGGTTAACTATTAATCACGAAAAAACAATTCACCTATATTTCCGCCCTGTATACAGGTCAGTAAAACATGCAATTTCAGGCTGAAAACATAACTTAATTTTCCTGCAAAACCAATTATATATTTGAGTTCAGCATAAAAAACATGTGAAATAATACAAAACTGTTTGAAAAGTCGTGATTTTAAACAAGTTGGTTTTTACCATCAGATAAAAAATGAGTTTTCCGATCTTCCATTAAAGTTTTCCGCTGATGAAATCAAGAGCTACAAACACATTTCACCACTTTTCCAACAAGAAATCATATTTTCAAAGGTGGCAAGTGCATAATTATCATTAATAATAAGTGAATTTAGTTTTTTTCTTTTAATAAACATATTTTGAAATCCTGCTTACCGGTGATAACCATTAACACGTCGAATGCGGACGGCACGGAACCGTGCCACAACGATCTCGGTGTGCATGCGCATGGCGCGGAACCGTGCCGCCAGACCATATGCTGTTGTTTATTTTAGTGTGAGCTCAGCTTTTGTAGTAGGTTGATGAATTGTTGTGCGCTCCTTAGTTACGTCCTGACATAACCTAAAATAGTGACAGTTCGCAGAAAGCGGCCGGCACGGATCCGTACCAAGCTTTTCCTTCTATGATCACTTCCATCAGCTCCTAAGTGAAGTTAGTACAAAATCATAACAGCGAATGTGTTAAAATACAACGGAACTCACATAGGTCTAGGGCACTCTAGCTTGGAAATTAAAAACATGTTTACTGTGTTAGCTTAGGCTAATAGATTATTTTTAACTACACATAATACTATATATTTATATTAAATGAGGTTTAATATTATAATATAATTGTATTAAACCCATACAAAAATCCAAATTAGGCCTGGTACTTTACATACTTATAGAAAATATACTAGCCTATCACTATTGGCCTAACATATATTGAAATGAAAAAGACCTGACACTCAAAGGGTTAAATAAAAGTGTGATGTTAAGTTTAGTACACATGAATCGGTTTTGAAAGGATGTGCTCAATTGGACAAATATTTCCTGTAGTAAATGCTACATCTACACATTTTTATGTCAATCCAATACCACAGGCATACATGTGGGCATAACCTATTTGAGGCCTTAAGAACTTGCAACAATAAGAGGTAAAATGAACAAATATTTATAATTGAGTTATTGTTACCGACATTTATATTACCTAACCTGAATTATAATGCCTCTAAGGGAATATTTAATTGAAACTTACCCATATTGAACGAGGAGCAACTCGATTGAGTTAACCTAGTCGACCAGGATACTGAACGCAAAGAATAGGCATTTAGAGTGGAATGGGATTGGTATGGACGAAACAGGAAGTAACAAGAAAGAAGAAAATCTAAAAAATAAGTACATTACTATACATAATAACTAAAGCTTCCGGTAACGACCTTAATTAAATTTGCACTTGCCACGCCTCACCACAAAGGCAAGAGGCAACATTTATTACAGCTCACGATCAGGGAGAAAGCCCCAGGTCTAATAACATTTGCGTTGACAATGTTGTAAAGTCAATTTATATTATCCGCATTTAAAAACTACTCCCAAGTGGACTCTATATACCTAGATTGTAGCAAAGCTTTTGACAAGGTTAGCCACGCCATCCTCGTGTCGAAGCTCCAATCATATGGAATTTTGGATCCTTTCTTGTCCTGGCTTGCAAGTTACTTGAGAGGGAGGACCGCCATAGTTAGCCACGGTGGTGCTTACTCTGAACCTTTCAAGGTTAAATCAGGGGTTCCTCAAGGCTCACTCTTGGGACCTTATCTCTTCAATTTATTTATTAATGACATTGGTGAGGTTATTCAGAGTAAGTTTCTCATCTTTGCAGATGATATCAAACTTTTCAGTGCATTAAGGGATGCTGATGGTGGAGAGGTCCTTCAACATTCCTTGAATGAGGTGTCCAAGTGGTGCGCTAATAACAAGATGGAATTGAACACATCCGAATGCATGGTTATATCTTTCTGTCGGGCGAATCTGTCATTCAGTGCAATTACCAGTTACATGGAACCATTCTGCAGCGAGTTGAGACAGTGAAGGATTTGGGAGTGCGACTTACCAGGTCATTGTCGCCAGAATGCCATATTGACGACATCTGTAAAAGGGCTAGCAAACTTCTTGGTCTCTTGTCTCGTGCTGCAAGGAGTGGACTGTCTGTGTATTCCATTACCATACTTTATAAATCACTACTACGTCCCATCCTTGAATACGCTTCAATAGTATGGAAACCATACTACCTCTACCATATTATTCGTTTGGAAAAAATCCAAAGAAGATTCCTTAGACTTGTAGGAACAAGACTGGGTTTTGCCTTTGCTGACGTTCCCATGGACCTTTTGATGGACCATTTTCATTTGGACACTCTGGAGGCACGTTGGGACCAAGCGGACCTGACTTTTCTTTTCAATCTGATTAGAGGTGACATCGACTGCTTGGATCTTCTGGCCAGGATTAACTTTAGGGTCCCTGGAACTACCAGATCAACAGATTTGTTTGTCCACATGCAGTATAGAACCAACTATCTGAAACTCGGACCAGTAGCTAGACTGCATCAACTTGGTAATTCAGTGCCGGAAGTGGTTGACTTCTTCTTCGACAGCCTCAAATCATTCAAGCAAAAATTGAAGAATTCATAGATATTGTTTTGTTGTCAATCATATATATATATATATATATATATGTATTTATTTATTGAAGTTATACTTCTTTGCGCCCGTTAGACACTTTGGGATGGGATGTTGGTCGAGAAACCACGTCACGCTGAAAAGTAAGAACAAATTTTTAAGAACTATCGATTAATCGATTGTTAATCGAAGAAATTGAATCGAAGAAATTACTGAAAATGATAATATAGGTGTATAATTTAATAATGAAGTCACGTATAATATATTGAAGATAAATATATTGAATAATATTGAAAAATGCCTTATATTTCATTTATATATCCTGTCTGTTTGTGTGCGTGAGTGGGTGTATGAGAATGGCCAAAGAAGTATAACTTCCACCGTGTGGTCCGACGCACACCCAATTTATTTATTTATTTATTTATTTGTTATATTTGTTATATGCTGCCATGTTTAGTTGTGTTGAAATTTATTTATAGGTTTATTACTGTTAATTACTCTTGTTTTATTCTTGTTGTATTCTTATTATTATATTATCAAGCACTATTTATGTTATATAATCCATTGTTATGTTCGAGTTTTTAGATTTAAGTCTAATTTGTTAAACTATTTATAGCATTCCAACAATTTGTTCTTGGGTTAGTGATGTTAGTACTACCGTAGTCGTTTTGTATTGTTAAAATTGTTCTATACTCTTATACGTAAGTCTACATGTAAATGGCATTGCCGTTGAGACAATAAAATAAAAATAAAAATAAAATAAAAATAAATATAAAATAAAGTCAAAGCTTCCAAACTCCTTCTATGCTGTACTCATCCACAATCATATCAACATTCATATTCGCCTTAAAATACGCACAACGTTGTGTTGGCGTCTCATATATAAGAGTGTAAGTGCGTTCTCTTTTATATATTGAGATAAAATAGATTAAGGCAAACTCATTTCTTATATATATTTTTGTACTAATAAATATTGTCTTTTTATGTGCTGCTTTGCTTTCGTTTGATATTGATGTTCTTGAATGAGAGTTCTTCTTCTCCACGGCGTTCCAATTTTTTTTATACATTTGTGGTATGTCAAATGTGTGTTTGTGTTAGTGAAGTGTATAGGGTGAATTTTATGAGATATTCAGTTTCTTTTAAGAGGTAACTGTAATTAATTGATGTTATTATTGTGTTTTTATTTATTAGTAGTACAAACCCTAATATTAGTGCAGTGATTTGTTGTGACATGTCCTTATACATCACAAGTAAAAATTAATCCCCCTCCCTTCCAGTAAGTTCCGGGAAAAATAGTATCATTATATCGTAAAATTAATTTCATTATACTATCAAAATATGTAATATATAAATAATGAGCACCAATTTAACTTTTGAACTCTACATTACTTGAACTATTAACTAATTGGTAATTTAGCACTTTCTTGCCATTGAATCAATTTTGCCTAGCCTATAAAAGCACTTCTTATTATTCGCTACAGATCTTTAAATTTTCATCACCTTTCTGTAAAAACAGGCCTATACCTTCAGGGAAAATAATGTTTATCCTGTAAAAACTTTAGAATCAACTTAAAATTACGAAAATGGTTAGTTAAACTTAATTATATATTTGTTATTTAGGCCTAGCTTAATTTTATATTATTTTTATTTTCTGTTTTTTTTTTCTGAATATGAATTTGAAAACTATTATTGTCTACGACAAGTATCTCAAGATAATTCCGTAAACAATTTTTTTGTGAGTCATGAATAATTACCACATGCATATGATATAAGTACAGTAGAAACCCTATTTTCCGTCAGGGGTCGGAACCACGGGCGCGACGGATTGAAGAATAGACGAATTATAGAGAATTCACTCAAACACACTTACATCGCTGGAAACTTATTATTAGTGATTATGCACGTCAAATTTAAATGCTGTATAGTACATATTGATTAACAAAATGAGAATGAAAAGGTTAGACAAAAAACATGTTTCAGAATGTATATACTGAAGGTCATAACTACCCTTTTATTAGAGTAGGCCTAGTTTTAATGTAAAACATTATCTTGTACATTATGTAATGAGCACAACAATTAATTATCAACATTACTAAAATTAAACTGAAGTACAGTGTAACATATTAAAGCCCAGTTCCCACGGATAGTGTGTTGCCACGACTCGCCTGTGTATCTGACATGACTGTTCTAACAGCCCATGACCTGTGTAGGGGTCGCGGCTTAAAACTTCATCTTCGAAAACATGCCTTTTTAGTGCTACTTCTTTCCCCATGTTGTACGAGACCTGTACAGGCAACCCCAGATGGCTGTCCATACGACAGTCGTACACAGCCGAGCTGTTCCAAAGACCTGTTATCTGGTAGATGGCAGATGAGGCCTTACAGATGGCAGACCATTGGAACTAGGCTCATGTGGGCTAGACGGCTGGAGGGGAAATTGTTGTCTTCTAGACAGATGAGTCATAAAGTAACTGTCATATCATGGCGCGACGAACCCAGACACCGACGGATAACAGAACCTGGCGGAAAATAGGGTGACGGACAATAGGGTTTTCACTGTACAAATTAACCACATAAACTTGTTTGTATTAGGCCTATCACTAGAAAGACAGCCAGCAGATCGTTCTAGTGTATATTTGCAGGGTAATGTAAATTTGCATAGGTTTTTTTAAAGAAAATATAGGGTCAGGATAGGTTAGACTGGGTGAAAAGTATTTTTAGGTGTATAAATATTTGAATTTTTCTATAAAATTGTACAATATGAGCTGTTGGTCTTATTTAAGGGAGATAATTTGTACTGAAATAAACTTTATAATGAAATTTATTGCATCAAGATGATTGTTTCTTATCAAATTTTTAGATTTAACGAATTGTCTTTTCATTGTATGGTTAAAAATGGTCTCATCTTTTTCTTAACATCGTTATAATTAGTATTTAAAGTTATAAAATATAATTTTATAACTTGATGCTGACATCAGTGGGCTTATTTCTACCTTAGCCTTATTTTTGTATTTTAGTACTGACCTATAAATTTTGCAAGACCTCCCTAATCTAGGAAGTCTGTTTGGATTGTTACTTATAGCTTCCAAGTTTAAAGTAGAACATTTCTTATTGGTCTCTATTCAGGGGGAGATTTGATTTTCCCTTAGCTTCTAATTTCATATCAAAGAAAAACAGCAATTAGTTTGAATTTATTTCAGAAGTAATAGCTTATTGGTTGATGACCATGACTAAAATTAAAGTACAATTCATGGAAATTCAAGTAGTGAATATTATCGTTTGCATCAGTCATGTGAATCTGGTGAGGATCTCATATCATAATTTGTGTATTTTTTATGACAAACCGTTAGAGTATTGTAGACATATTTTTGTTACCTCTTTGTGTACTTACGTGAGAAAAGTTTAGTCTTGTTACGCGATGGAACAAATTTAAATTTCAACTACGAGACATTAGTATGGTATGGTTTTGGTAAGTTGGAACTGAATCTTGATCTAAGATCTCTTGTTTGATTTTCTTATTTTTAAGTCTAAAGAAGAAGGCAACTCAAAACTTATGAGATGAATATTCATGTGCATAGAGGATTTAGTCTTAATAGAGGTCTATCCTTAATTGCTACATGAGTTTGATTGGACGCCAAGTTTAAGGGCATTTGACATTTTGGTAGACAATGCACTAATAATTTACATATAATTGAAAAATCTGTTTCCAAAATACATGAAAGCGTGAATTTAATTTCTTTACAGTTCTTTTAATTTTCAGGATCTAGTAAGCAAAGACACTGGACGGAGAAGGAGGCGGAATGGCGGCGAGTCCCTCGCCCCAATCCTCTCCCATGCCCCCTCCCCAAGCCCCCTCACCCATGGGACCTCCACAGCAAGCCCCTTCACCCTCGGCACAGACTACGCCTCAACACCATGCTCATAGTCCCACAAACTATAGCCAAACCCCTCCACCTTCACACCTCAATGGACCCGCTGCCATGCAGCAAGGAACGCAGACTTTCCAACAAGCTTCCGGACAACCACCATCACAAGTAAGTTTCTTTATCACATATTATGCTGTAATATAACGTAGCGTCTAGCCTCTAGGTTGGAGTGACATAGGTGCTGGTTGAACATATTCAAATTTACTTTTGTTGGATTAGGTTTCTTCAGTACCAATGTCGACAATGTAGCCTGGTGAGTTCACTCATTTCATTAAAAAGCAAATTACATATTTTTATAACTGTATTGGTTACTAAAACTTTGTTTCAGCAGTTTGTAGTAGTTATTTAGTAACATTTTTGTTATTTCAGTTCAAATCAATATTGGCTAATTAGATTCATGTTCACATGTTCAGATAGTTTCATGCATTGCATTACTGTCAGGTATGAAAGTGTCTCAACAAAGGTATTATTTTGCCTCCAAAGCCCTCATAAAAAGGTTTGTAGAACCAAGCCATAAGTGCCAGAGAAATATAGCAACTTGGTATCAAACTCCTTTTAAAATGTTACGTATAGGACATTTCAGATTATTATAACAAATATTAACTTAGTACAGTCTTATAACAGACTATTTTAAAAGAGATGGAAAGTGTAGAAGTAATACATTTGTTAGGTTTATACCAAAATGAAAATAAAATAATTCTTTGAATACGTTAATCATTAGTTTGTTAATGTTGCGACTGTAAACATAAACAATAAACAACATTTAATGTTGTGATTTAAACCTTGACTTGTCACTTGTCAGCTATAATTTTCCTTAAGGGCAGACGGTTTTTGGGCAGTTTAAAAACATTTTTTATAACATTCATAAAAAGTATATTAATACTACAAACCTACTTACGTTCCGTATCATTATTTATATTAAACCTGGGTATATGGTATATTCATTCTCTGATAAATACTCTGCTGGTACCGAACTAAATAAATACGTTAGATTTTATACAAATAAATAATATTAACAATCTTAACAGAATAAAGCACAAACATAACAAAATTTTCTGATCAAATTTTTTTTATTTTTGATGATGAAATATATTAAAATAACAAATCTTTTTTGCAAAATATTGTTCTGCGACTGACATACCATTGATACCAAAATGATAGGATTAACTCACTCAATATATGTCCATTAGCCATTTTATTTCTACAAATATTTTTAGCATAAAATATTACTAAAAAGTGTATTCATTGGGATAAAGTAATAATTGTAATTAGCTTGAATAAATGAAATTTATTAGTGAAATTTGAAGATAATAAGATTTTTAAGCCTGTGAGTCGGCCTTCTTAAACAGATCAACTAGTTTATTTGCCAGCTGCTTTGAACTTGCCACAAGCACTTGTCTCTTCATTATCTCGAATGGAGATCCTGCAACAGTATAAAATGAGAAACTTACCATTCAGAAACTGAATTTAGATTACATTTATTTTTCAGATACTTATATTCTAAGATTTGCTATACCAATAACGAATAGTTTTTGTACTTAAGAGGATTAGGAAAATGTTATCTTAAGTTTGATCTTCAGAAAAGTTTCATATTTCATCAAGCCTGCTTGAATCTTTGAAGCTAGGCAGGTGGTTTGTTAAAGGCCTGGTTTAAAAGATATTGTTAAATGTTGGGAACACTGAAACAGTCCTAAGTTAATGTTGTTTACTGAAGTTATTTACTATAATAGTGAAGTAGTACAAACATATTTTGTACTACTTATATAAACATATAGTTATATTTTCCAGTAAAAAAGAAATGTTCTATATATTCATGTTTTTGTGCTATACTAAACATTATTTTAGATATTTTTACTGTTTCATTAAAAATAATTGGCAACTTATTTTTTGGCAACTATGTAGTTTTCCATCATATATATTTTAGGTTATGTTATAGATCTCTAGGCCAAGAGTTAATGTATTAAGAGAGATAGGGGATTAGCAAACTTACCTAAGACAAGTCCACTAGCACCTTACACAGTAGTAAACAAATAAGATACACAACGAATAACACAAATTTTCAGTGCCTCTGTTACTTTCCTCAGGTGAGTAGAGATAGTGGACTATCTCTCCTAATATACCAATATATATATTATAATATTTAACTATTGTGATATTTTTTCAGTCATGTTCCTGAGAAAAAATTTCAAAACACAATTTCAATACAGTTAAAAATACACTACCATTTTTTTTTTGTTAGTAAAAGTTTGTATAATTTGGCTATTTTGTAATATTTTTTTTAAATAACAAATCCTTTACAGTCCCTTATAAGGGATCAACATCAGAATTGTTGCTGTTCTTAAAAAAAGCAAAAAGTACTTTGATGCAAAATAATCCAATACTAATACTTTTATTAAAAATAGAATTTTTCGGAGAAAGAGAACAATAACACATACTATATATTTTATAATATTTAGTTTTTATGAATTTTGTAAAAAAGGCTTTTGCAACTTGCTGAGAAATGGCTGCGCAATTAGAAAGTTTTGCAAATGTTCCTATCTCTGTTGAAAGTGAAAATTGCTCTGGAAGTTTTGAAAATCACAATGTGCATGTCATGTCATATAAACATAGCAAAAAATAATGAAATGCAACAAATCATTATGAACATTTAAAAAGAAATCATAAAGAGGTTTAAATCTGTTTGTTGTAAAAATGGTTCTCAAAAAATACAAAAGCAAATTATAGAAAATTTAATTTCTGACTGAGAATCGATGTTAAAATGAGAATGCAATACACTGTAAATACAATTCATACAAAAACATTGCTGAGGACTAATTCTTTATCATATTTCGAACTCTTATTATTGTAATTTTTTTAGTAAAGGGTTGACTTTAAAAATATAACATTATAATTTCATTATATCGAGAATTAAGAGAGTTAGAGAAGTCTGTTTTTGATTGTGTACTTTTATACAAATATATGTTCAAAAATAAAAAAAAATATTTAGTTTAAAAAAGTTAAATTTTATGCCAAATACTTAGTGTTATTTTAAAATAAAAGTATTGTTTTGTACTAATTATTACATAAGTTTGTAACTCACCATCAGTGCTCATAAGAGTCCCCCCTGCTTCTTGGACTATCAAAACCCCTGCTGCATAATCCCATGGTTGGAGGTAGTCCACTTGGTAGGCATCCCATGCTCCCAGTGCCACGTAGCACAGTGACAAAGCACATGTTCCGATCGATCTCACACTAACACACACCATTTATTTATGAACTTCCATTGCCAGAACTATTAAGTTTTATGGAATCTGAACATTATGTTTGGGTTTGAATGTATTATATCAGCAGCAACTTAGCCTTTACATTTTGGATTTATTCAGCAGATTTCATCTTGTGTTGAGCGAGTGTCAGTGTTTTTTTCAACTTATCTTTGACATCCTTTAAATGCTATGTCTTGAAGTATTTGAATTGATAAAATAGTCGATTATTCCAATATATAATTTCAATTATTTCTTTAGGTACTTTAGAATGTAATGCATGCATGACTAATAATAATTTGTATTATATTTATGTGTTTAAATTTCCAGTGTTTCTTATGTGAATTAGCCAAGAAATAGGCTTCAATTCTAGAAAATATAACTACAATGAAAAATAAGGTATTGAATTAAAATATATAAACTAACTAGCCGACAGCCCTTGCTTCGCCACTGGGTAGTTCTCTTCACTTGCAAAATTGATACAATAAAGCCCTATAATGCAAAGTAGTGCAATCATGTCAAAGTTGGTAGAAATGACCTTAAACTATGATAACCAAATTAGCCAAAGTTTTGTGTAACATTTAATTTTTTTTTTTTTTATCAGCTGTTTGAAATAAATTAATGACAGTGTTACTGTTATGGAAAGAGGAGACGTTGAGGGGCTCTTTTACCTCTTCATAATAGAATTTCAAGAAATCCTTTCTTAGATATAGCTTCTTAGATATATTTCAAGAAATCATGATATAGGTAACTTCTATTAAAATCTGTTCAGTGGTTCTGGAGATTACGTGATGAGTGAGTTTTTGGATTATATTTATGAAGATAAACATGCTTATCAGAACAATTTTACATTTGAAATAAGCTTGAAATTTGTTTACAAGAAAATCCCACTTTATATGAAAAATAATGCCTCAGTCAGTTAATGAACTGCAGTGCACAGTTATAAAACACGAAAATAGGATAATTGGGTAATCCCTCTAAGAAATCATCATTGTGATTTACTGGAGTAAGGCATTTTCCTTGTTATCTGCAGGAATCTGAAAACAATTTTTTTTTAATATGCTGACCAGGCCATTGAAGAAGCACAGTTGATGAGTTAGCAGTTACCAAATCAGATCAGTCTTGGAAGTGCGATATCTTGAGAAAACAACTATTGACATTATTAGAGCAAGTCCACCTATAGAACAGTTCTCTAGGTAGAGAGAGCTCTCTCAAACAGTTGTACCATCCAACCATAGCGGTCAGTAGTGTGAAGAAGTAATAAATAAGAACTTTATTATTATAATTAACACCCACCCATACTCACACGGTGTTGTTGACCCACCCCTACACGTACAGTGGTAATATTATTTCATAAACTATTTATTTACTTATTTATTTATTCTAAAGTAATAAATAACAATGCATGGTAGCTCAGTGGCTAAGGCTTCGGACTGCGGAGGGCAAATGTCCAAGGTTTGAATCCCCACTGAGCCAACGGTCGGTACTTCACTCGTTGAATAAACTTCACACACAGGCTTGTAGGCCCGTTGGAACTGGCGAGTGAAGTTTTTTTTATTACTCACACAGTGTTATTGACCCACCCGCGCAACCTTATACATACATTGATATTGATATGGGCGAGTATGGATTTCAAAGGAGTGTAGATGACTGAATTTAGTAATTGTTACAAACTAAGACTGGCCATTCCTTAGAAAGTGTTATTAATTAATAATAGCCCAATGAAATAAACAGCCAGTGATTATTGTCAGCTGATCCCTTTCAACATTTGTTATGACTGATTGGGATCAAACTGAAAACCTTTACCTTGTGAAACAGGTTATGCTAACCAGATATTAGCCTGTGCATGGTTCAAGGTTTTTAGTCTTAAAATTTACAATCAACTGTTTAATGTTCAAGTATGATGTACGTACCATGTAAGGAATAAAATGTTTCACAACTTTGATCTTTTTTGACTTTTGATCTTTTTTTTCTCTTTTGACTTTTTATATCCTAAAACGTTTTGTTAAAAAATGGCTTTACTTTTGATAAAAGTCAGTGACATCCTTTCTATACGTTACTGTTATAGGAATTAAATCATCATATGGGAATAAACTTCTCCCACTCATTTGACAGGGTTTATTGCCTCATTAAGGCAAGTATGAGGATGTCATAATTTTAATCAAGATGCACTGTCACAATCGTGCTTAAAAATGTGTTGTATGCGAAGGGCAACCTATAGGTGGTGTTCTTATTTACAGAAATAAGCTACATATCGTCAGCATATAACAACAGACTGGATATGTGAAATGACCATTTATTGTAAGCAATATCTTTGTATCTAGGTAGAGTGCACAATGGTGATGTTTGAACATGAATCTAGTGTAGATGTACATTACTTTCATGTTAAAATGTGTTAATCAGATACATTGCCTTGAAACACACATCTTGGGTTAAAGAATGTTACCGTAAGGTATCATTGTGAGGCATCTGATGTGGCTCAGATTGGGAAGAATAGCACTGAAACAGGTTTCCTATTCTGAGGTTTCCTATTCTGTATCTTGTGTTGGTTGGACTCGATTGACTTCTATTAATATGGGTCTAGAGAAGTTTTGAATCGGAAACAAGAGACTTGTCAGGGTGAGAAAAGTAATTGGTTTAGGAACGGTTGAAAGAATAGAACATGTGTCCCTTTAGCTTCAAACATTATCAGTTCAGCAATTTCTTTTTTTTCATATAGTTTTGAATTATGGAGTTTCCTTTTATATTGCGAGTTTTCTTTGAGAGAAAAAATTGAATGTAATAGTTACAAGCATTCAATTAAATAATTAAATTACAATAAAACATAATTATAAGTTTATTCTGGTGTTTATTGATTAAACTTATAATTGATTAATTATAATATTATACAGTATAATATGTAAATTACTGTAAGCGCAGAAATTATACGCACCCGAGTTTGAAGGTTGTTCATTTAAGAACTAAGAGGCCTAAAAAATCTAATGACACCATTATTTCACTAGCTTAATCAGACATCATGATATGTGCAATTTTAAATTTTATTATAAGTTTTAATAAATTTTATCCTAGCTGGAATAAAAAAGTAATGGAATTTTAACTATTTTTCACTGTGCATCAACTTTACACTTTTATTACTCAAAAAAGTGTTAATATATCGCATTTATATTAATATGTGGTTGATAAGTATGATTCTAGTAGGTTTTTAATTTTCTGAAATTAATAAATTTATAAAACATTCTGTTAACCACATATTAAGATATTATTGTTATACATAAACTAGTTTTTTAATAATAAAAGTATAAAGTTGATGCACGGTGAAAACTAGTTAAAATTCTAGTTGAGATTACGGTACTTTTTTTGTTCCAACGAAGGTGAAAATTATTAAAACTTTATAATAAAATTAAAAAATGAATATTTAATAGTGTACAATTAAGCAAAGGAAACAGTGGTGTGATTGAATTTTACATAGGCCTCTTATTTTTTAGTAAACGACCTTCAAACTTGGGTACACATAATTTCTGCGCTCGCAGTAAGTCTTGTATACTTACCCATGTGATTCCGATACAATAGCTAAAAATCTTTTGCAGACTTTTTCTTTTAGCCTTGGTGAGCTTGCTAAAGAGACTTCAAAACCTAGTAGTGATTTGTTTATGTCTGAAATTAAATATAGAACAGTGTATTGACACTGTGTTATTACTGTATTTACTTCTTCTATGATTAGTGTTTCTTAACCTTGGAACGGAGAGCTTTCGTAATTTTTATGAGTGTAGTTTTATTTTTCTACATTACAAATTTGTTTTTGCGCAGATTGTTTACTAGTATACTTTTAATTTGTTCAAACCATGGCTTTACGAAACTCAGAAATCGATAAGCTAACAGAACTAAGTCACTTTATAACATCTTTCCAAGTGCTGTACCTTACTATATTTTTTATAGTGCTGTTCTTTTTATAATAAAATTTGCACATTTTATTTATATGTTACAAGTTAAATTATGATTTTTGGTAACTTAGAAATAATATTTGTTATGTTGTGAAAAAAACTTTAATTTTGTAATTTATATTAAAAAATATACTTTCAAGTAGCAAAATTATGTACATTATGATAAAACATTTACTAATATGTACAATATAGCACATATATTCAGAATAAAAGTTTTTTTTGTATTTGAAAAATATCTAAACATATATATATTTTTTTTTCATTCAGACAAAGAATTATAAAATCTACTACGGCTTTCTAACAATGTAACTTTTATTAGACTTTCCGTCCCAGGGTTAAGAAATAGAGTAAACATGCCACTTGAGCGTCAGCTGGTTTTTATTTGATTTCAACGCTATTCTTTTGTAGACAGCTCATCATTGTACATTTAAATTTATACATTATGTTATTAATTTTAAAGGCATTGAAAATAAATGTATTTATTTGTGTTCTTAAAAGTCACATACTCTTTAAAATATGACTAGAAAGTATTTATAAAAAATGTAGTTATTTAAAATCCAATTTGTTTTAAAATTAATATAAACTCTACTGACTTTGTAAATTTACTAATGGAAGAAATATGTAAAATACTGAACTGTCGCCAGGGCCTTTTATATTGTACCTCAATTAGCAGTTTACTGCCGCTTTGATTTCTTTTTCATGTTACACAAATTGTAATTAACTACTGTCTAGATCTTAGTTAATTAATTGCATTATCATAATCTGCAACGATTTTATATTCTTCATTTAGAATATGTTTACTAATAAACTCTGAAAACCTAAGTACTAACCTGTAATTGGAAATTTAAAAAACTAAGCTTTTTCAATTATTACAAATTTTTATAAATAAATTAATAGGGTTATTACATAGTCCACACTACAAATTTAACAGACTATGTAATTTAATAATGACTATGCCATTAAATTTTACCAAAAACTACACAATTATTTCAAATTTGATGGTTTTAAAATGCCAGATTAAAAGACCTTTAGATTGAATAAGAAAGAAAATAAAGGAGGTTTACCTTCAACTTTTGATACACTAATGGGTTTCCCATTTAGGAATGCCCCTTTTCCTCTCTGAGCTGTGAACAGCTGATTCTTAACAGGAGTATAAACAATACCAATCTCCAGCTGTTTATTTATTGCTAAAGCAACTGATATTGCACAGTTCTCGTCTCCATGGACAAAATTGTTTGTGCCATCAATGGGGTCAATTATCCATGTAGGGGCTTCTGTCAAATTCTCAGTGCTTTTAGTTTCTTCGCCAATAAACCTGGAAAATTAAAAAAAAAATCATTACTGTAATGCATTTCTCTTTGTAGTTGGTTCATAATACAGTAAACCTCATTTTATCCGAACCCACACTATCCAGATTCCGGTTTATAAGGATCCGCTGGCCGATCTGATGGATGGTGAATATTTGTTCTCTAAATTTGTTACACGGCCTTAGAGATGTCGTTCTCTTATGGCAGCGCGGGTGATAGACTCATTACAGCCAAGATGCTTGCACTAAATTAAAATGTTTTCAAAAAAATCTTGAATACATGAGAATAAAATTAAAATGGCTTTGACATTTTCAAAGATGTAACTAAAAAATTATTTTGTATTTATAGTATTAAGGTGGTGCAATTGGTTTTTGCTGAGTTAATTATTTTCCAATGTTATAATCAAAATTAGTTAATGTACCTTCCCTTGAGACAGGAAAAACAAAAATGTAACCACTACATTAGAACTTGTAGCCTTATGAAGTGGTGAATTTAGCTGATCTCAAATCAAATACAAGACAAAACCATTCAAAGTAGACATTTAATTTTTTATAACTATGTTTTTTACACATTACTGAATGGATTAAGATGGTTTTTATAAATGTTTATAATTTTAAAGGTAAGAAAAATTGTATACCATTTGTTACCTTTAAAATTATAAATGTTTTTCCTTTTTTTAATAAAAACCATCTTAATCCCTTCAGTTATATAAAAAAACATAGTTGTAACAAATTAAATTTGGACTTTGAACGTTATGCCTTTAGTTGATTTAAAATCAGCTAAATTCACCACTTCATAAGGCCACAAGTTCTAATGTAATGGTTAAAAAAATTGTGTGTTGTATTTTTCTGTCTCAAGGGAAGGTACATTAACTAATTTTGATTATAAAATTGGGAAATAATTAACTCACCGTAAACCGATTGCATCACCTTAACGTGTATCATAGCAGCATCATGAGAGACATCCTAAAATAAATTAACAATAAATAAAAATGTAATAATTTTATGGAGTTCCAGATAGCAGATAAAGAAAGGTGACTGTACTACCTCTGTGTAATCCTGTATGAGAAATTTATTTTAAAATATTTTCTCTCACTTACTTGTGTGCTGGGTATTTTGTTGAAATTTCTTTAATAAAAGTTTCTTCAATTCTTTTGTCATACTCGGTTACAAGATCTGATTTCGATGACTTAGTGTTGACTGTCTTAGTCTTTACAATTCCCTCAGCCAATATCTGAAAATAAATAAACATATAATACAATAATTCAAGCAAGGATTAATAATTTTATGACTTCTAGTCTTGGTAGGAATGCATAAGAAATTAAAGTGCTAAACTTGTTAAATTAAAGTTCCATTCTTGTTCTTGGCACAGAATATAAATCAATCATTGTTATAATTTCTCCATTATGTTTTATAGTTAAGCATTTTATTCACTGACACATTTTAAACAGCTAAATTGAACTGTGTTGGTGTTGCCCGACTATTAATTTGTTTCATTACATGTCAAAACTATGAACTCAAACCATGTACCAATTAGATTTCACATGGTTCGATTAATCAAGATGTCGATTGATGATGGATTGTCCGATTATTTCGATTTGATAAACTAGAGTCATGGAAATATTACCTTTCAATTAATATATACTGTAATATATACTTGTGAGTCTAAAAATTATATAAATTTGCTCCTTTCCAGATCCTATTGGTACCATGAGTGTTGTGCATAAATTGTTAATGTAAATAAAATGTTAGTGTTATATTTCTTGAAAAAAATAAGATTAGAAGTTCTTAGATATATTTGAGTTAGGCTTGGATCTGAAAACTTTACTGCATTCACTTTCTAAAAATATCAGTTGTATGAATATATTAATTATAATAAATAACTTTTAATTTCACATATTTTTGTTGAAATGTGATACATAATCATCTCATTTAGATCTTAAATCTTCACGTTATTCACTTATAAAAATTATCAATTTTATGAATACATTAATTTTGGTGGCCGAGCGGTCTGAGGCGTTAGGACTTTGAGCTTGGGTTAGAGATCAAATCTGGCAGAGACTGGAAGATTTATCAGTAATATTCACTTTCTACTGTACTGGCTGGCCTCCTTACTATGTCAGAATAAGTTCCTCGCATAGATCAATAGTCTATGGGGAATGGGCAGAGTAAGGTTAAGAAAGAGATTGACCTCTCTCTTTTATAAAAAAAATTATGGTAAATACTTCCAACATTTACATACTTTTCTAAAAATATGTCATAATTATTTTATTTAAAATTAATGTAAATTTTCCAAAATATATAAAATGATGTTGATATTTGTGAGCAAAAAGTTTATTTCACAAGTAACAAATGATAAATACATTATTCTTAAACTAGAACAATGTTCTCTGTATGCGGCTGCCCTAGATAATTATTTTTATCTTGGTAAAGTACATATTAGTTGGGGCTGGTTTTATGGTCAGTACAAATATTTCTCTAAAAAAGTGATAATTTTTTAGACCTAGCTTGAAAAGTGTCTTTCAAAGACAAACTAACGTGGACCAAGCAGTGTTCATGTTTGAAAAGATTTCATTTTGTCAGTAAAAAGGTTAAAAGAAGAAAAATTCTGACTTTTTTGACAGTACAACTATAGAAAACTTTAGTTTGTTTCTTAATACTGGAGCTTCCAACGCTCTACCTGGTGTTGACTGAAGAACTACTTATAACTCTGTCAACTATCAAAAGACCAGTTGACATCTGTACATCCATACTCAAACATTGTATAATTTTAACAGTCATGGCGGTTGACCCTCCCACTTGGCAGTTCCACTTATTAGTAGCCGACACCCGCATTTTTCAGTTGAACACTACTTCACTTGAACACATTTCAAGCCTATATTTTACTAACATATGTATTTCAAATTTTAATATGCTTTTTTAAATGAGTGTAACTAGTGCGTCTTGAGATTTCCTAACTAGATTTTATTTTAATTTTAAAGAAATGTTGAGTTTACAAAAATAGTTATTCATATTTAAAATATTAAGTCGGAGGATAACATTATAATGTGATTTCAGGGGACTCTAAAATTGTGTTCTATTACCAAAAAGGTCAAGTATAAAACTGTACATTCATAAATAAAGCTGTAAGTTTTTTGGAATTAACTTAGGCTTTATGGTAAATCAAGTGCAGTATGGCGGCATGTATAGCAGACTTAAGAATAATCCAGTTCACAAAGAAAGCTACAACTGAAAAAACTATGGATAAAATATATATATAAAATATGTTGGTTTATAATATATAAATACATATTTTTTAGAAACATGGCTGCCCCGTTTATAAATTTCCCAAATATAGCTTTTTCAAATACCACGGTTAAGGTTAAAAAATTATCTATAAATCAACTGTTAAATGAGCTTATATTTCCATAATTACTAACCCTGCACTAACATCAATAACCAGAATCATTTGTAATGCTTACGGCCATCTTAGCTATTTATTTGTGTCATAGTAAAGTATATTGTTTGCTAGTTATATTTAAAATAATTATAAAATTTTTGTAATTATATGAAACAAAAATTTTTTTAATTTTATTTTCCTAAGATAGGTCATGTTTTCAATTACAAAACCTTCACCACTTTGTTTACAATCTTAGTTATTGTATACACTTATCTTGTTTCAATGATTTCCCATTAATGTTTCCTGCAATTAACCGGACCATGATAGCGATGCTTTTTTATGGTCCAGAGTTTCATAATAAGCCTTTTCTTATCTATGGTCACTTTAAGGACTTTTACTCTTCAAAATTATGTGATAAGATACTCAATCAAACCCACAGAGGTTTTATCAGAGGAAATGGTCTTAATAATCAAGAGAGAAGATGCAAGTATTTGGAGTCGCTGATAGGCCGAGGGGCCATAGCTATTACATAAATGGTCTAACCAATGAATGGAATGTCAATGAATGAATCAATACCTTAGTACGTGTGTGGGTGGATCAATACCATCTTAAAACTGTATGTGTAAGGGTAGGTGGGTGGGTCAGTTAAAAAATGAAAATCCTACTGACAAACTATTAGCTGACAGCTGATGGCTGGTTAGCAGCAAGGATCCAGTCGTCTATATTAAGCTTTTTTCTATTTCTTGGTCGGATGGACATAATTTTTAGTCAGCTTGAATAATATTTTTTATTGAAAAAGCTTGATAATGGCCTTTAACAGAAACAGTCAGACTCTTTGATAAACAGAGCAGGTGTTGAGTTTTCCTGTAGGTAATATGTACATTTTCTGCCCCGGTCCAACATCAGTGAAACATTCCAAGTTGAATTAGTTCTCACCTACATATATGTTTTTATATTTTACACATTCTTCAAATAATGAAATAGATTCTGAAGTATTACAATAATTTTATATTACCATAGAAAATATCTCTGTACGAGAGAGCCTCGTTTTCTGACATAGAGTTATCAGATATTCTTCTGTTTTCTTCACAGTTCACATCACCACTGTACGTGTATGGGTGGGCGGTTGGGTCATTACCACTGTACGTGTATGGGTGGGTGGGTTGGTCATTACCACAGTACGTGTAAGGGTGGGTGGGTGGGTCATTACCACAGTACGTGTAGGGGTGGGTGAGTGGGTCAGTACTACAGTATGTGTATGGGTGGACGGTGGGTCAGTACCACAGTACGTGTTATTATCTTTTTAAAGAAGTAGGATATACGACATTCCCATCACTTTTTCTCATGAGGGCCAATGATTGTATACAGGAAACTGACAGCCACACAAATACCCCGTTCCAAGTGTCACGATTGATACTACTGTATGTGTATGGGTGGGCGGGTGGGTCAATCCACTGTATGTGTATGGGTAGGCGGGTGGGCAAATCTACTGTACGTGTATGGGTGGGTGGGTGGGTCAATACTACTGTACGTGTATGGGTGGGCTGGTGGGTCAATACTACTGCACGTGTATGGGTGGGCAACTAAAGGACCTATAACAATACGTAGAATCCGAACCACGTAGTATTTGTCGGTTTCAGGTAACTGACAAGCCTAACATTCACTTCTCTTTCTTGAACAACGTCTGAACCTTGACTACCACCCATCATGGTCACCCCGGACTTTTCTAGTAGTGTCCACATCGATGGCTACCATTGAGCGGACGCCATTTCATTCTATTTTCTGTCCCTATAAAAATTGTCTGAAAATAATATAATATGTTGTTGATTTATAATGACGCAAACTGTATGTACCTGGTGAGGGATTTTTCCAACAAGGGAATGTTTTGATACACATGTATCAGTTTGTTGTATTAAAGTTTTGATACTTACACACGTATCAGTTTGTTGTATTAAAGTTTTCTTACTTAGCAGTATTTAATAACTTAAATTAATTTAATAGGGTAATGTTTTATGATAGTTCGTTTTTGAAACATTTTCACAGTAAAATTTATTGTTTTTGCTTCAGAAAAGTTATTCATAATGCAGTGCTGTAGTGTAAATACTTAAAGAAATTCATTTATTAGAACTACATTATTTATAGTTTCTATTATCATTCCCTAATACAACACAAAAAGTAGGAAGCTAATGTCTTCAAATAATGAAATAATAAAATATAAAGAGCCCTTAACTCTTCATTTTTGCTGAAAACTACCTAGCGCTTTATGGTCTAAAGGAAATTATAAACAGTAGGCGTAATTAGTGCATGTGTGTAATCTATACTATTTTACTGTTTGTGTATGCAGTATGTATAAAACAGAAATAGTTTTTGAAAACTACATTCCGTTCTATGTTGAGCCAATTTATTCAAACTTTGTTACTTCCCGTAATGTGATAATTCATTCACAGTTAAATTATGTAAAAACAGTTCAAAATAACTGACAATCAATCCATGAGCTGTTTTATTCCATATGAGAATGTACCTCTGACCCACCCACCTACCCATACACGTACAGTGGTACTAACCCACCCGCTCACCCATACATGTACAGAAATAAAATGTCCATGGGCCAGATTCCTTAGCACTTAAAGGGTTAAACAAACAGTGACTGGCTTGGGGACATGGAAATTGACGGGATCATTGTTTTTATTAGATTTTACATACAACACCTGTTTTGCAATAGTACTTTTTACTATAATAGAGAAGGGGCACACTAATTTTTAATTTTTTAAAAGGGTAGCAATGTTTTAGTTCAATAGAGCATAAATGAGACACATACTCAGTTTAATAGGGATTGAAAGGTAAAATTAGGTAATGTAATTAAGTGGGATACTGACATATGACGTGCAAATATGTATAATATATGGAACTTGTAAATATATGGGAATTCTAAATATATAGGAATTGTAAATATATGGGACTTGTAAATATAAATTGAAATATTACATGAGCATGGAGAATAATTTGGGTTAAAAGTGTTAAGTTTTACATTTTTCTATTTACTGAGTATTTTGCCATGGTTAAGCATGCCAATATCTGATCAAGAATTGAAAAAATACTTTATCTAAAAATAGTTTTGTTTCTTTTAGACTTTGATTTTATTTCATTAACCGTTTTAAAAAACAAGGAGCCTCTAAAGTGCCTTAAAACCATGTGACATGGAGAACAGTAATAACAAATTAATACTAATTAAAAAATAAATACTAATAATTAATGGAGTGTTTAATTCCTTTCTTAAATTAAAATATACAATGTTTATACAAGCCAGGCAGTAATGTCAAGCAATATGAATTCTTACAGTTTTCTAAGGAAACTTGACTTTTTTTTAAATATTCGAAAATCTTACTTTTGGGAAGGAATTACAATATTTACACATATTTTCGAACTATTACTTTTAGCTGTGCATGTGAATGCCATTCACACCAATCAATTACAATGATTGCATCATTGCCACCATTATGTCACATATTGTGTAAGCATGACAATGATGATTAGAGTTGTATCAGAGTTTGGACGGATCACAACATGAGACTGATTAAATAACTTAGTCACCAATCACAAACAAATGTCAATTGCATTATTTTCAGTTGTGAAATAAACAAAATTATTTATTACAGTTTCCAAGGAAAGGACCAAATTTTAAAAATCACCACACAACACAGTCATTCTGTTTTTAGGGTCGGTCGGCAAAATATGTTATGCTGTAATTAACTATGACAGGTTTGATTGAAAAGCAGTTTCATTCTTAATATTCATCAATTTAACCAAAACCATTGGTTACAGAGTTGGGTTTATAATTCAAGATTCCCAATACAGTATTTAATTATTTTTTTAATAACTTATGTTAAACTTTAGGTTATGTTAGCACAGTACAATTCTTGCAGTATATTAACCCGTTGGTTCCCAGCATCCGATTTTACGGATGTTAGAAGTATCTAGGAGGAATTTATCTGACCTCCAAATATTAGGCAGGAGTGGCATCTCCTAATTCATCCTGCATCCGACATGTTGATTTTCGGACATATAGAAAAAAAATTATGAAAATATATTACGTTTCCAACTTGAAATATGTTTATATAGGATAATCAGAAAGAACTGTTTTATCACACTAATATGTTAAAATAACTTTATAAAGCCAATCACAGCGTGCAAGCAACAACGAACATTGATTTAGGTGGCTGTGGCTTAACGTAATTAGAGATATTCATCAGTCAGCTGCTCTTGCTCACAGCGTTGTACGTGTTTATTTTAAATTGAATTTTTGTATATATATGTTCATTATTAAGTTATGTTCCAGCCATATAAATTTAAATGCTGTGGGATTTTTTTATATTGTTACTGTAGGAAGAATTGTAAAAAATAGAAAAAAATAAATTTTTTAAAATTCTTTCTTAAATTATTTTCTGCCATGATAAGTAAACATAATTTTAATTACATTAGTGTGTAGAATAGGTTAGTTTAAAAATGATAAAAATTTGATCATAAATAAATGTTTTATACATTTTTTACTAAAATGCTGCAAATTTTCTAATTTGACTCTGGGGTCCTGGGAGATACTCTGAAAGGGTTAAGTGATTCTCTTATTTTAAGAAGACTTGAACATTATCAGCTGTTTTTACAACCCAAAGGTACTATCTTAAATTTATTTAGTCAGTTACTGCCAAGGTTGTTGTGACCTTGATACCATCTAATGCTATGCTTTTGAAAACATATTAAGATTGAATATTTATTTTTACATTAAATTTTTATCAAGTAATAAATCACTTGCACAGTGTGCTGCAAGAATTTTGATGGTAAAAAACATGACCTTATCAAACAAATGTTATAAATTAATGTGTTTTTATTATTATTTTTTTTTTTTTTTTTTGTCAATAAGCAACTTTAAAATTTAATTTTTAATTCTCTTTATAATTTTTGTTGTGGTAAGGACCAAACACGTTGTTTTTTACAAAGTAAAATAACTGAAGGTAAATAAATATCTTGTTCTATCAAACAAGAAATTGGTATTATTCTCTATGGTTTAAATCTCTACACCGCACAGCTGATAGCCATTTTTTACTGATTTGTAAACCTTTAAGCCCCTTAAGATTTGTCATATAATAACACTTAAATGAGAAAAAAAGTTTCTTATTTTTTGTTCATTACAAAACATACCAACTAGTCTCTTTAAAAAATTACTCTAACTAACAATTAGGCTACCATCACAGTGAGTTGTTCTTATGAGATTGTTTTAGTTGGAAAACTACTATTAAACAAGTATAATCTCAGAAAATAAATAATCTCATTAATTTATAACAGTTTAATGGCTGTACAACCAGAAATTTCACATTGTTTTATTCTAATTGCTTATGTTAAAGAAACTTGAAAGGGGATATCCATAATATTGTAGGAAATGTTGTACACACTATATTTGTTTCTGTTAGCTACAACTGCTGCACTAGATATCCAATCATTTAACTACTAGATTTTATATTTAATCGAATCATGTTTTCCAAGTCAGCAATGAATTCCGTACATTGTTGTCTAAAAAAAGACAAAAGAAAACAGCTTGTTATGAGATCAAACAATAAATGTAAAGTGTTTGGTTATGTAACTCACTCTGCCAGAGGACTTCACTGTGTCTAGAGCCAGTCTGAAGTACTCCTCACACTTGTCAGCCATCTTCTATCTACTGACAGTTGTCCAGTGATACCGTATTCCCCTTCTTTCTTGATAACCCCACCTTTACAATCCCCTCTTTCCTCGAACATTCATTGGGCTGATCACAAGGTGGGGATGTTCTGTCATAGATTCACTCTGGTATGGTGAGCTTTTCAAATGTTTTATCAATAAGAATAATTTTCAAGTATTTTCAAAATTTGTTTTTATTCAAATCTTATTGTTACCTGCACATACAGTCGTATTAAAATAGAACAAAAAGTAACGTTGTTATCATTTCTTGTTTGTCTTACTAATCAACATTTCTCAACTTTTACTAATGGACAAAAAATAACTGGTTCCATAACTATTTGTTTACTTTTTTCAAGACTTTTTAACTGAATCGTTTTTAGTATATTCAAGGCGTTGGTTATATTTTTAAGATTAAAATTCATCATGTGATCATAAGGATGCTATAGAAAAATTATTATGTTTAGTTAAACATATCGCTGCTTTTATTAAGGTCCATTCTTTAAACAATTTAATCTTGAAAAGGTATTAACTTTTCACTATATTTTAGCCAGTAAAGTTATTGAACTAGTTTCTTTAATAAAAAACACAATAGCTGAGCATATGTAATGAAGGTCAGTGATTATCAGTTAAGTGGTTTTAGATTCCTGAAGGGTCTGTGACTGCAAATTATAACTTTTATCCTGTTTGTCATAAAGTACATGTTTTGACACTAGGCTAGCCTGTTTACTATTGGGTATTTTAAAGAAGATAAGTTTTTTTGTAAAAGTTAGTAGCGAGCTGTTAGTGGCCAAGGTTATTATGTAACTTTTCCAACATATTTATGTAACAAGCTGGGACCCAATTTATTCATCCTACACTCATATAACCATTCATATTCGCCTTAAAATACCAACAACGTTGTGTCAGCGTCTCATATGTAAGAATGTAAGAATTCTATGCACTACTTATGACATAAGTCGGATAAATGATAGTGCTCTGTGAAGTAAAATAGCGTGTCTTATACTTTGTGTAAGAGGTGGCAAAGTTGCAACACAACAAGTTTGGTTAGTTTCAGAAAACAGTTCTGTTGCTATGAAATCCTTGATACTTTTTCTATGTATACGAGTATTGCAACGGAACCTTTTTGAAAAACGACATTCTCATTGAAACTGTGCTAAATTAGGAAAATAATGTATTTAGATAGTTTAAAAACAACAATTAATCAATCAATAAAAAACTATATATTTTTAATAATATGATTTATAAAGCCAATCATATTATTATGATTAATAATAATATGATTGGCACTTAGTAAAAAAAATAACTATTGAAAGTAATTAATGAAAATAAGCCATCCTAGATCATAAAGTACATAGGTAATTTAATATTTAACTATTACAAATATTTAAAACAGCCAGAAAAAACTAAACTTGTTTGTATTTGGTAAATATTAAACAAAATAATTC
The DNA here is from genome assembly GCA_035578905.1 of Stictocephala bisonia. Lineage (NCBI taxonomy): Eukaryota > Metazoa > Arthropoda > Insecta > Hemiptera > Membracidae > Stictocephala > Stictocephala bisonia. The sequence continues at coordinate 400,154 of JAQJVL010000407.1, read as the reverse complement.
ATTTAATCGTAGGCATATTAAATTATTGGTGTGAAATACAATATGGATTATACAATTTAAGGCGATTTACAAATATTAAGTCAAACTAAAACAAGAGATTGCTGAGAATAAAACTCACCCGTTGAAACTTTATGATAGGTGAGGGGGGTGGACTGACTAATTGGAGGGAAGGGTTTCACTAATTTGTTTAATATGTAATGTAACGTATAAAACTTGCCGCTGTAGTAGCTCAGTGGCTAAGGCTTCGGAGGGCAAGGTTCGAATCCCCACTGAGCCAACAGTCGGTACTTTGCTCATTGAATAAAGTTCACATGCGCAGGCTTGTAAGGTCATGTGAACTGGCAAGTGAAGAAAAAAAAACCAAAACCATTGTTTTGTTCCATTTGTTGTCGCAGAATTCTTGGAACTGACCGATTTAACAGTTCCATGATAATACCATCCTTGGAGCTTGCAACGCCACAGTTCCAGTCCCACTGGTCTACCATTATTTTGTGCTCTGTCCAAAATAACTGCTGGTCAACGCAGTTATTTATATTATTAGAATGACATAGAACTATGGACTATGTAATTAAATCTCTTATTTCCCACTTCTTGTTTCAAAAGGGCTAGAATCTAAATAAAGAATTTTTGTACAACTTAGTATGGCTTAGATCACTGACACTAATGATCCACTGACAGTGGTATTGGCCCACCCGCTGATCCCTACATGTACAGTGGTATTGATAAATAAACCATTCGTACATGTGATTGTTCCTAAACGCATGATTGAATGTCTTCATATTTGTTACATCCTTCATTTGAAGATTGGGCTACCTAAATGTAACCGTTTAACCTTTCAAAATCTATTCCCAATTTAAAATGGCAGGGATGAAGATGTTAAAATCACTATTTGTTTATAAGTAAAACCTGCATTTCATTCATTGTATAGCGTTGCATCTGTGTGGTTCATGGTACACTCACAAATTATTATTACACATTGAAGTGCCAAAATTTCACCATATCACTGACCTCATGAACGTACAACCCAATAAGCACATGGCCTGAGATATATTCTAGAATATTTTAGTATAAAATAGGCAAGATTTGGATAGTTACAAAATATGAATAACATCAAAACTTTCTTCTGTAATTGTATAGTTCTTCAGAAAAGTAAGTTTCAAAACGTTAGCATCTCGTTTTTTTTTTTTTTTATAAAAAAATAAATGCCGTACAATGCATATTATTGGCTTAATGATGAATGGAAGAAACCATGTAGAGAATAGAAAATATTTAGTTTTAGTCGAAATTTCAAAATTATATGACACTTGGTGTGGGTAAATATACTGTATATCAATGAGTGAGTCAGTCACTGATACCAGCCGAGAGCTTCATAATATTGTGATTATTAATGTAGACACTGGTTGCTTACAACCATAAAGAAGAATTAATTTAAAATTTGTTTCAAAATTTTTAATTTAGGTCTTTTTCCTTATTTGGTTGGATCGCCACACTGGTGTCAGTTGCGCAACTGATCCTTTGGTCTTTCTTATTCTGGTTATATTTTCATCTGTTCCTCCCATCTTAGCCACGATGCTCCCAATGCTATGTTAGAAATATAAGAATTATTTATAACCTTATGATAAATTAGTTGATTTTGAATGTACATTGTTTATAATAATGAAACTGTTGTATAAATTCACGTTTGGTTCAATTTGAAACAGGCCTTCTTCAATTTCTGCTTGTCTGTATGTTGATTACGCTCAAGGTTTCTGTATAAGAGGTTGCCTCATACAATTACGCATCCGTATCGCGCAGGTAGCATTAACGTCATAGGGAGGCCTTAGCTGTATGTTTTCTACCTTCACTGCTGTAAACAAAACAAACCACAACAATTTATAACATCATATATTTTTACTCCCAATGACACTGCCATCTGCGTTGTTTGATTTTGAATATGGTTATGTTTTGAATTGTGAATTCATATGACTATGACTGGTTTTAATATTGCTATTATTTAGTAGTTACTAATTAAGTATAACTTAGCAACACATTCAGCACGGTGTGTTGGAGGCATAGAGTAAGTACTCTTACACTGTGGTCGGATGTCACCCTCTGACGTCACCACTCGGCTTATATAGACCGTATGAAAATGAGACAACCTGTTGTATAGGAACCTTGGGTTACGCTCACAGTCACATACATATTTATATTTGTTTATATTCACATTTCATAGGAAAACAAACTAGTACCAATTTTAAATGTACTTTTCTTTTAGTGTGAGAAAACTATATTAGTGGCACTTCATGGAATTTTACATGTATAAAGATGTTCCGGGGGAAGCTGTGTAAATTGGTAACATAAAAACTAAATGCAAATACTGTATATACTTCTTCACTAAATAATCTCAAAACAGTTTGGTTTTCCATTTTTTCTTTCTTCTGTAAAATAGTGTTATTAAGGCTTTATAAATCATATTTGTGCTAAATAGATTTTACTTATATTTCCTTTTGAAGCAGTACAAAGTATTTGTACAGTAACTGAACCAAAAGTTTGCATGCAGCACGGAAAAATTATGGACAGCACCTTGATGCAGTAGCAAGTGTTTGTCTTCCTTATCATGTCAAACAGATGTATAAATTATATACAAAACATTTTTTCATTCATAATAATTTCTAAATTGTTTATTATTAGTCGGTTGGTCGTATTTTGTTGATAATAAACACGAAACAATAGTTTTACAAATTTTTAAAGACTATTTCTTCAATTAAATTTAAACAAACCACAGGTTCCCATAAGTTAAAATCACACACCATGGACTCATTCATTGGTTCATGTTTATATCGGTAAGTGGAATCAAATGGGATAGATGACATTGTGGTAAGGAAAAGCAAAAGAGGGGTTTGAGGGGAGGTTGTAAGCAGTGCCTCACAACTGCTGGCAGGTATAGTGTGTAAACAGCAAGAAATACAGTTAGCCAGTGTGCGTCTGCACATGATTTTGTTTGTTTTGTGGCCTCTGAACAAAGTAAGAAATGATATCAATATCTTACAATGAGTTGCATACTGCATACATAAACTATGCAGGCCGTCACTTTCAGTGCGGTGCATTGTCAATATTTCAACAAATTATTTGTGAAAGGAAATAATTGGGATCTTTTCTGTTAATTCATAACCATAACTTAGGTTAACCTAACAGAACCAAAATAAACGTAACCTAACCAAAGTATATGTAGTGAATTAACGGAAAAGGTCCAATAATTGTTATATTGTATAACATTCTTGAGTAATTTATGTATTCAAAAGTAGAAGTAGGAAGCTCCTCATTTCCTATATGGATGAAAAGCCTTTGAAACCCCTTGGGTATTCACATCTGTATAATCCAACTTGAATCTCCTCTCCCATAGCCTCAAATGCATCAGTGTTATTATTATTGACAAAGTGATGACTTTATTTTTTGTTTTGTTTTTAATAATCTTCAATGACCTGTTTGCATTAAGATTGTTGACAGTTTAAATTTGGCCACATCCTGTAACTTTGTTAACACTTTATTCAATAATATCAATGTTACTATCTATTTGTATTTTTTAAGATTATTAGATATTTTTTATTTTATTTTTGTACTGTATAATTAATAATAAGGTTAACGTACCTTTGTACCCACCCACCCTCCCATACACGTACAATGGTATTGACACCCACCCTCCCATACACGTACAGTGGTATTGACCCACCCACCCTCCCATACACGTACAATGGTATTGACACCCACCCTCCCATACACGTACAGTGGTATTGACCCACCCACCCTCCCATACACGTACAGTGGTATTGACCCACCCACCCTCCCATACACGTACAATGGTATTGACACCCACCCTCCCATACACGTACAGTGGTATTGACCCACCCACCCTCCCATACACGTACAGTGGTATTGACCCACCCACCCTCCCATACACGTACAATGGTATTGACACCCACCCTCCCATACACGTACAGTGGTATTGACCCACCCACCCTCCCATACACGTACAACGGTATTGACACCCACCCTCCCATACACGTACAGTGGTATTGACCCACCCACCCTCCCAAATACGTACAGTTGTATTGACCCACCCACCCTCCCATACACGTACAATGGTATTGACACCCACCCTCCCATACACGTACAATGGTATTGACACCCACCCTCCCAACACGTAGAGTGGTATTGACACCCACCCTCCCATACACGTACAGTGGTATTGAGACACCTGCCCTCCCATACACGTACAATGGTATTGACACCCACCCTTCCATACACGTACACTGGTATTGACCCACCCACCCTCCCATACACGTACAATGGTATTGACACCCACCCTCCCATACACATACAGTGGTATTGATGCACCAATCCTACAAAATCCTATTTATCGGATTACCGGTTTCAGAGTAAGAACTCCATGTTCACATCCATTGTACGTTGTCAAAATAGTCACATTAAAAACATAATAGAAAAATTACATATTTACAAAAATAAAAATAATAAAACACATGATAACATTGCCGGTTGGTATGATGGTTAGATCCGGATTGAGCGTGCAGCTGGAACGATGTTATCCAATGGTTACTTGACTTTGAACAATTAATTTTATTTCTATCTATAATTAATGTACAAGGCAAATTTTATATTTTAAGAACTGGTAGCATTAACATTACTTATGAAAACTTATTAGAACTTTGAAGAATAGAGCTTTCAAGGTTACTCAATTACCTTTTTGCATTTAAAATTAACGATGTGTGTGTTAGTAACTTTTCCTGTACAAGATTTTGTAATGTTTGTGTTTATGGCTGTAAATATATATAGCTTAATGTACAATTTAAATAGAAACTATTTTTGAAAATAATTTAAAATTATTTTGAACTTCATTTTAAGGAAAATCAACACATGCAAATCAAAGAAACAAATTGATATGCAAAATGTAAATGGGTAACACAAAAACTAAATGCAAATATGTACTAAATAAGCTCAAAACAGTTTTCCTTTCTTGCATCAGTTATAATTTTCGAATTATTAATTAATTATATGCGTTTTTGTTCCAGACTGGTAATCCTCAAGAAAATCTAAATGCATTACAGAGGGCAATCGACTCAATGGAAGAGAAGGGGCTACAGGAGGACCCACGGTACTCCCAACTGTTGGCCCTAAGGGCACGCCAAGGAGGTCCCGTGGAACCAGGCCCTGGGCCTGGCCCTGGTCCCGGTCGCACAATCCCGGTAATTGGTTTTTGAATGCCAGAATGAACTCAGCTGTCTTGTAACTAAAGTTTAGGACAATTGTTGACTTAGTCATATATATGGACAATACAAATTCTAAAATTATTATTTTTTGGGACTAGCAATTTTATACAATTAGTTAATGATTATTTGTTTAGATATTGCCAACGGAATTTAGGGTCTTTCTGCCCAGTTTCAACATAATTTTTTCCAGATACTGAAGTCAGAAAAATCACAAAAACAACTCTTTGCCAACAACTCTTCTCCTAAATTAAATTCAATTCCCATTAGCCAAAAGCATTTGTTTGTATGCTTTTTTATACCTAGGTCTGCAAGCCATAGAATATTTTAAATATGTAAATCATGGCTGTGCCTTGAGTTGTTTTTGTAGATTAAAAGTTGCACTCAATATCATGATGATATAACTGGGATTAAACAATTCAAATAATAGTGGCCAATTTGTAGACTTGACTATCTAAAAGTGTGGAATGTTCATCAACTACAAACTACGCTTTTCTTATAACAAAAGAGGCTGATCTTTTTTTCTCATATTTTCACTCATAACAAAGGTGTGCGCTGCAAATGAAGTACATAACCTCAAAGCTACAACATATAGCAAGAGGGAACGAGAATATACTGTCCCTTGGCAAGAGCTGAACTCATACTGACTGCCCTAATACCAATGCACAGTTCTGCGAAATACCGGCGAGCGCCTGGTGCATGCTACACTAAGACGTAACATTGCGGCACTAGCTGTGAATATGTTTAATTAACTAGAATTAATTTATAACTTTTGATAATGTAATCATAACCATGATAATTATTGAAAATATTTTTTCAAATTCCGCTATTTTGCTGAAAAAGGAATAAACATAATTTTAACTTATCATTCAACCAAGGAAGGATTGTGGTTTATCTATGTATTAGTAATAAATGGAAAACTGGGGCAAATGTACATGATAATATAAATGTTGAGTTCAGTATCAACTGTCTGAAAAGTCACTTATCTGAAGAAAAGGGAAACGTTATTAATAAGAATTTTATTTTTGCCTAGGGAGTACCTCCTAGCAGTAACAATGGTGGAACCAATGGATCCCCAGATCCCTCAAGCCAGCAAGGAAAACATAGCTTTAACTCGAATCAGTTACAACAATTACGAGTGCAGATCATGGCGTATCGTTTACTGGCTCGGAACCAGCCTCTGTCACAGCAGCTAGCCATGGCAGTACAGGGCAAGCGATTGGACCCACCAGCCTCGACTCCACCCTACCAGCGCTCCACTACGCCAGCAGAGCCAGGTCTGTCGAGCTTGTACATGGGGGTCTAAGTAACTCAGTTGGTAATAACTCAGTCCAACTAATATTGGTCGGTAGCTTATTAGTTAAATCTCGGCTTCATAAGCTAAAGGTTCTCAGTTCGATCCCAATCAGAGTCGTATCACATTTTGAAAGGGATCAGCTGATAACTACCATCTGTTCATTTGTCATTGGGCTATTAATTAATAGTACAAGTGAACGTCACACAATAAAAATATATAACAATATAAGTACAAAATGATGCACAAATATATTACAATACAATTACAAAATGCACAAATATTGTGGTGATCGATTTCGGTGAACCATGCTCACCTTCGTCAGACCAGAGGGATTCACAAAAGAATCAGCAAATGATATCGAAAGGCCTAGTGACCTTTTGTGAATCCCTCTGGTCTGACGAAGGTGAGCATGGTTCACCGAAATCTATCACCATAATATTTATGCATTTTGTACTTGTATTGTAATATATTTGTGCATTTTGTGCTTATATTGTAATATATTTTTGTTGTGTGATGTTCACTTGTACTGTATATGTACTAAGACGTATTATGCTAATTAAAAACTCTTTATTAATTGATAACACTTTCTAAGGAAAAGTTGGTCTATAGTTTAAAACAATGACTACATTCGCTCATCTACACTCATCACACTCATTCGAAATCTATATTCGCCCATATCTTGACGATTGGCAAGAATAAATAAATAACCTTAAGAATAAATAAATAACCTGGTGTGCATTGTAATTTATTAATTAATTTTATTACAGGTTTATTTACTGGCATTTTAATGAATACCATTTGCTATTCATATTTTCTTGTCAAGAACATTAATCAAGAGAAGAAATGCTTAAAAGTCATTAAAAATTTGTATTTTCTTTAGCTGCAAGATGGATAAAGAGGTTATAAATAGAATACTAGCAAGAAGTCTTCAAAAGAATGTTGATCAACAATCCTTGCAACATCTTCCTCAAAATTTTTAAGAAAAAAACATTAATGTAATTTGTGGAAGAAATCAGATGGGGCATAGAAATAATTTATTTTATTTCCCTCGGAGGAAATTTGTGAAAAAATGTGTTTGTCACAGGAGAAAATGGTGATGGATCAGCAGCTGGTGGAGGTATGATGCAGCACCCCATGAGGCCTCCAGGTCCCCCTGGGGGGCAACCACCCACTCAGTCCCCCATGACTGCTCAGATGGCGCCTCCCACTGGGCCAGCTATGCCAGTCCCACCCACAGCACCGCCTAGACAACCTGGCCCGCTTCCTCCTTCAGCAGCACCCGGCCCCATTCTGCCTGGTGGGCCGCCTGGAGCTGTCAGACCACCCAACAACCAACCGCTGCTCTCTCAGTCCTGCCAGGGCCAACAAAAACAAAACCGCACAACTTCTGTGCAGCGACCGTTAGGACTGGACCCCTTACTTATATTGCAAGAAAGGGAAAATAGGTGAGTATTGCTTGAGACATATTGATACCACATAGAAAAGACAATATTTGTAAAATTGTTTCTAGTTTGCTCGCATGGATACTAATTTTATGGTATTAGAAGTAGTGATACTGGATCTATCTATTTTAAAAAACAACAAATATCTTTATAAAATTCTTGTTGAATAGGACCTTGTTCATCCATAGTATTCTGAGGTTGAGTACTGCTAATGTAAGAGATTCTTGTGATTTGATATAAAATAAATCAAGTCAATAATTATCAAATCTGGTTTATTGTCCTATAATATAAAAAATATACTTGGCTATGAATGATACAAAGTAAAAAAGTTGGTTCAAAAACATTCCTGTGTTGTTTACACCCTTAAATGTAGCAATGATGAGCTTCCTTCCACATTGAAAAATCAGTGGTGAATAACAATTAGTGCTATAGTTTCTTGATCACTAAATTCTTAGCGCTTGAATAAAATGATTTGATTGAAATAGACTATATTTTAGTTCTGTGAATAAATGGTTAAAGTCAACATTTTCTTTACAATAGATTTAAAAACAAAGAACAGAAACAATCTGACTAAATTAGTCAAAAATCTAGATTTGTTAGTAACTACAAATCCATTTAAGAAGCATTTTAATTAATATAAACATGGCTATGCTTAACAGAGTTGCAGCAAGAATAGCACATAGAATTGACGAACTTTCTAATCTTCCTACAACTATGTCTGAAGATTTACGTATGAAAGCAGAGATTGAGCTTCGAGCTTTACGTGTTCTCAATTTTCAACGTCAGCTTCGCAGTGAGGTAATATACCATTTAATCTGTATTAGAATTTATGTTTTGCTGCATTTTCTTTGAATATTATGGTAGTGATATGATATTTTCAACTAATGAAACTAATATTATATAACAACAATTTGATATTATTATGAAACAAATGAACGTCATACAACAAAAATGTATTTTTATATTAGTACAAAATCTATAAATATTATGGTGATATTTACTTATAAGAAGCAATGTTTGCAGCATGGCGTAATATCTGAATATGTTAATTTGAACATTTAATATAATACTGTTGCAGGTAGAAGAATAAAACAACAAGCTGAAAAACTTTATTAATTCATTTTATAAACTGTTAAATAACTCAATTAAAGATTTGTACCACAACAAATATGAACTAAAAGTTAGTATATTTATGTGCAATATGTTGTTGACCTTCACCATGTACATGGTACATTTTAGTTCCCCTATTTATGTGCAATATGTTGTTGACCTTCACCATGTACATGGTACATTTTAGTTCCCCTATTTATGTGCAATATGTTGTTGACCTTCACCATGTACATGGTACATTTTAGTTCCCCTATTTCCTTAATTTTTGATTATTTATTGTGACTTTAAACCCTTTTTACATAAATACAAACACTTATGATAACAACTCGAAAAAACAGAGGCAATTGTAAAATTATATGATTAGTAATTAGACACTCTCACAAAAAGTTGTAACTCACAGTATCTACTAATGGACTTGATAATACATGCATTCATATACTACATAATTGCCAACATAAACGTGCATATTTTTCTAACATTTATTTTTAATATCCTGACAGCAAACATAATATACTTCAGAAATTTCAAATACAAATTTAAGTATTTCAGTTTTGCCTTTATAAATTAGAAGGTATTGTTTTTCTATAGTTATCTACTGTTGATGAATTTTTAATTTGTATTTCGGTTCATGTTATTGGTACATAAGTCATCTTGTTTGTAAAAGCAGGCAAATGGGTTGAATATTAATTTTCATATTTGCTGATTTTTAACTTGTACGCTATGTATCTACAAAATGTGTACATTTAAATGTGTAAAATAATTGTATCAACTAGTTACAAATTACATCAACATTGAACATTGTAGTCTGTAGTTACAGACTACATCAAATTACAAAGTCTGTGTATATATGTAATGTATATATGTTTGTAGGTAATTTCCTGCACACGCCGTGATACAACCTTGGAGACTGCTGTGAATGCAAAGGCTTACAAACGTACCAAAAGACAAGGGTTACGTGAGGCTAGAGCCACAGAAAAACTTGAAAAGCAGCAAAAACTTGAGGCTGAACGAAAGCGCAGACAAAAACATCAGGTTAAACAATTTTAAGCTGTGTTTTTTTATTTAACTTAAACATTACGGTTAAAACAAATCTTAGTGAAAACCATTGTGTAATTGTCGTTCATAAATCAGCTTTGGGACAGTAAGATCATTCAGAATAAATTATAATAAAAACTGGCTAAACTTTTTCAGAACAATGTGTAGTATAAAGCAATTTTAACAAACAATGTTTAAGTTTGTTTGCACAAATCTAGGTTAGCCAAGGAATAGAGTCATGATCATTAGTCATCTCTTTACAGATGTTCTTAACACATTCGCTGCGGCGGCATATGGATTTGGGTAACGTGCGGTGTGGCAGTAAGACCGCACGCATAGTGACAAGTAAAATTGATACATGTGCAATTCATACATTATTTTTAGTTCATATGTTAGGTATTTACAATATTAACCCTTTCAGCCCACCGGTTCATTCTACTCTAAACTATTCATTCATCATATATCTCCTGTTACATTATCAAACTCTAAAATCACTGTCTACTGACTAACTGGTAGTCACTTTTTGGTCAATAAATAATACCTAGTCTAGATTGTCCAGCCATTTAAAAAATAAAACACTAATAATAAGAAATATATACTCTAAACACTTATTTACATAAAGTACACTTCAAATACAAAACAAACAATGTCACACCAAAACTGCGACACAGCAAAGTTATATGCAATGTTTGGACCACACTACAGCAGTCACCCGTGCAATGCTACACTCTTATTAAAACAGAACTGTTCAGATTGCCCAATGACTACGCAAGGCGTCATCAGGGTGCGCGCACCGACCGCCGTGACGATGTGAGGCGTCACCCCAGCGAATGTGTTAACCATACAAATGAAAATAATCTTAAAATACTTTTGGGACAGAACAATTTACAGAAAATATTGTAAAAAATGTCAAGAGTTATTTATATATTTGAAGAGCATTAAAACTATTTTGAATTGCTCAAACGGTATTGGAGTTGTAACTAAAAATTGTTTGTGTGAATTTTAAAGAAAATTCAAACAGTAATTTTTATTTTATGCATTTTCTTTTATTAATATAATGATTTTTTTACAGGAATATTTAAGTACAATATTGCAACACTGCAAAGACTTTAAGGAATATCATCGCAACAATTTGGCCAAAGTGGGAAGGATTAACAAAGCTATTATGAACTATCATGCCAATGCTGAACGAGAACAAAAGAAGGAACAAGAACGTATTGAGAAAGAGCGTATGCGAAGGCTGATGGCTGAAGATGAAGAAGGTTACAGGTAATGAATTAATATAATAATAACTATTGAACTTAAAGGAGGACTAGAATAATTTTTTTTTAATACAGATTGTATATTTTTATGTCAAAAGCTTAGTACAAATTTGTAAGTACAACACTGAGGGAAAATTGACTTTTTATTATAATTTATATAATATATAAATTAGATTATAGATTTTGCACTTTAATGTTAGTATTATGATAAATGTTTATAAACTATCATGTCTATAAAAAAATACTTAATAACTATCCTTGAGGAATGCATCTAAAAAAACGATATAATAAAGCAAGCATTCATTATGATATTTCAATTAAATTGTAAAATAATAAAAGAAAATAAATAATTTGTGGAATGAGTAATGGTTACAAGTCATTTTAATACTCAAATAAATGTATTTTCATTTAATAAGAACCTACTCTACGATTTCTGTTTATGTTAATAAATATTTCTTCCATGCGATAATAAAGAAATATTCTTATGAAAACCGTTGATGAATGTTTATTTATTTTCTCATTGTACAGTATCAAATTAATCCTAAAACTATTTTCAGAAAATTGATTGATCAGAAAAAAGACAAGAGGTTGGCATTCCTTCTTTCCCAAACTGATGAGTACATCGGTAACCTCACTGAGATGGTGAAGCAACACAAAATGGAACAGAGAAGAAAGCAGCAGGAAGAGTTAAAGAAGAAGAAAAAGGTATACATATATTACTATAGTCATATATAACAATTGTTATGTAGTCATTAGTTTTGTATAAACGTCAAAGTGTACATATTTATGTACATGTTTAATGATATTTTTAGAAGATTTTGATACAACTTTTTTAGCAGAGAAAGTAGGTTTTAAGGGTGTTAATCCAAGCGCCCAGTTGAGTGCTCCAAGGAATTTAGTTCTAGATTTATTGCAACTGTCGCTAAGATTAGCAAAAAGCCTGCCTCACTAACATACACTCACATTTAACTTCCTCATTTATATTAAATTCTAGCAATTAAGTTTTTATATACTATTAATCTACTCTTTTAGTCAAGGATAGTTGTGCTAATGTAACTAAAAAATTGTACATATGTCATTATATATAGAAGAATAATTTATTTATAAAAGTTAAATTTACACAAGGTTATGAAATGAAATCTCTTTTTCTTTAAGAGGCGAAGTTAGGGCTGCAAAACCCTCTCTACCACTTAATCTCAAAGGTTAAGTTAGTACCTTTTCACTATTATATATCTACTCAAAATTGTAAAAAAATATATCACACGGTTTCTTGATGAGTTATGTACCTAAAAAATTAACCCCTTCTCTGTAAAGAAATTTTTTTTAATTTTTCCTTTAACACATTTATTACGTATAAGAAGACTAATCCTTTTCTTCAAATAATTTATGATCAAACACCCTTAAGTTTATAAAAAATGAAACTTGTAAATTTGTTTTAGAAAAAGCGTTTGAAACTAAACGCAGAGGGAGAAGTCATAGAAGGTGCCGAAGACGACAGTTCCCAGATGTCTGATATGCACGTTACAGTTGTAGATCCTGCCACAGGTACCATTATTGCACATGCTACTAAATACTAAATAATTTTATGACAAAGTATTTGTACCTTAAATACACGATCAAAAGCTTTTAGCCATGCTTTAGTGGTATTACTTGGACTGAAGACAACTATTAAGGGTTTTATGAATACCAATGAATGTTGTGAATCATTTGGTAAGCACAAAATGTCCGGTGATGGTGTAAGTACAATAATAGCAACTATGGCATAGTCAATATTGAAAGTTCTAGATTTTATAGAAAAAATTACTCAAGTCTTCATTTGAAGATTTTGATGTTAGATAGTGTGAATTATTCACATAATAATGTTTACAAGCTTTAATGAATAATTCTATTCATGATAATGATTCAGAAGTATTTCTGTTAGAACATGTTTTTTCTCCATAATTTGTAATAGTTTAGTACATCCATCATAAATAAAGATATGGTATATGAAAATTGTTCTATAAATAAAGTTATTTTCAGTGCAAAAATGTTTTGTATTTTGTTTTTAAAATGTATACTCTTAATATTAGAGCTGCTGAGAAATATGTGTGTCCTATGACATAAATATCAGCATGTCACATTGAAGAAGTATACAAGATTAAAATGTTGTCTATTGTTTAAATTATTTATTGTGACTAAACTCATTAATAACTTTTTTCACTTAATGTCTTTAAAAATAAATTTCTATAATACTACAGTTTTTACTACTAAATTTTAATCTTTTGCAATAAATATATATACATATTCTTTCAAACAAATTTCCATCAGTTTTGGTTGGATGCAGCTTTTGCCAACAAGCTTTGCAATGTTTTCCCGGTACACTTTGAACTGAACCACCAGATAAACATATCGGCCGGCTGTGAAACAGTATAATTGGCTTGCATATAAAATCTGATCTGTGATATTAGTGAACAAATTAAATCTTTATAATCCAGGTTGTTTCATTAATAATATACTTTCTTAGTTTCTTACATCATATTAGTCATGAAAAAAGGAAAAAGGTTAAAAAAAACAATGCCACATAAAAATGTAGGAAGTCAGGAAGTAAAACGTTTTATTTACGAAATAAAGTTACAAATAACAAATCAAAATTATTTTGTTCAGTTTAGATGTATATATTTACGAATCTGGCATAGGATTAGGATGGTGTCTGCCTTTTACAGTTGTCTTGGGTAAACAGGAAATCCTGTAAATACTCGCTCGAAAACACTCGATACTCGAAAAAATGCCAACTACTCGACTCAGCTCGAACACAAAAATCACTACTCACACACCCCTAATATCAAACCATAAATAATTCAAGTATGCATAGAATAATAGTGATGTGTTGAATAACAAAAAACGAATATTCTATAAGTGTACAATGAATCTTGAGTGGCCACTGCAGCTCTTGTCCATTTAGCCTACCTTGTAATCAATTGTACGCTTATCCATGTACAATTAACACTAATGAAAAAATAATTCATGTAAATCACTATGAGAACAAAATTAATACTGTATATTATTTTTAAAATACTGTATCTAACCAAGGTGCAATCATAAACAATTAAAAATAATAATTTAATCAAACAACATGCAAATAGACAAATGTTTGGAAATAAAATGATTATTATATCACTCTATAATGAACGTTCTAAGGAATAGTCGGCCGTAGTTTGTAACAATGACTACATTCGATCGTCTACACTCATTTGAAATCCATATTCGCTCATATCTTGAGGATCAGTGTCTTACGAATAAATAAAATAAATAAATAAAACTCTAGTTTTACATTAAAGTATTAAATAAAAATTTATTTTAAATTTATAAAAAGCAAATTTATGTTGTTTTTACATTGAACTCTTCTGAGTTGTTTGACATGATTTAACATCATATCCTTTGGTGTTGAATCAGACAAGCTATTTATTGCATTGTACAGTGACAGGGTACTAAAGATCTTCAGTTTGAGCTGCGGCTGGTACTTTTCTCCATGCAATGTATGATTGGCCTGTGACACAGTGGCGTAGGGCCAAACTTAAATAAACAGAAAATTACATGATCAGTGTCTTTTATAGTTGCACGAGTCGTGTATTATGCAAATTTTTACTGATATTAAAAGGAGGAGGACACGTTTTTATTGTTTTTTTACCTAGTTTTTTTAATTATTTAGACATTACATAAGTGTACAGGTCATTAAAGGACAGAAATAACTCATTATATTTATAGACATAGAAATAACTGCACATGTAAAAAATCCAAAAATAAAAATTAGGAAATATAACAATAATTTCAGCTCTGAAGGGTTAATGGTTCAGTATTACATTGTACGGTTAAGCGTCATTGAGTAGCTCAATCTCTCACTGATTTAAATATCAACCCTTTTCCGTGTTTGTAAAATTAAAATTTTCTAATTGTAAGCAGATCTAACTATGTCAAACCCAGATAATTCAAACATTTGCATATATGAAATAAAGTGGGGTAGATTTAGCAAGCTACAAATAAAAAATTCTTGTAAAATTAGCGTGAAGAACTTGACATACTAAATCATCCAGCTTCATTTGAATGGCTATTTAATGAAGATAACTAATATTGTTATTAGTATGGCACTCGTTTTCAGCTGGAAGAAATAATGAATTTAATGGTACCAAATTACTGTATTGACGTTGCAATTATTAATTTACATGATTGTTTTTGTAAAAATGTTATTTTAATTCTTTTAAAAAATCGTGACCAGGCATTTTTATAATTATTTTTCAAAAATCATGACCAGATATTTTTATATCTTTTTTGTTTATTTAATTTTCAAGAAGCATGACACATTTCATAAATAACTTAAGAAATTAATGAATTAAAAGAAATCTTATACAACCTATATTATTTTTACAGTAAGCCTAAAACATGAAAGTCAATACTTTGCATTAAGCGTGGAGTAATCCAAGTTTTTTAAGTTTTTATTTTTTAATGTAGACAAATTTTTATTGTAAGATTACAGACGTAAAAGCATAACAAAAAGCTATGCTAAAACTTTCAAATTTAAAGTTGGTCCCTATCCCAATTATTAGACAAAGGCGGTACAGTAAACCTCGTTTTATACGGACCTGTATCATCCGGATTGTGGTTTATACGGATCAGCTGACCAATCCGATTGACGGTGAATATTTGTTTTCTAAAGTTATTACACCGTTGTAGAAATATTAAACGTCGTTCTCTCATGGCTGGCGATAAACTCATTACAGCTGCGTTGCACATAGTTTTGAGCTCATCATAGACATGCACACTTGCAGGCACGGTTCCCGGTACAAAGCAAACTGTATGTACTGTATTGTAGTATTGGTAGCTGTCATGTTGCATGGTTTTTATTGTTTCTGTTAGTTGCCGCTGAGTTGCATACGTAAACGTTTAAGGTTATAAGTATGGTTATGAATATGCAGAATACTGAGTAGTGCTGAATAAATACTTTCTAGTGTTATATAATGGTAAACGTTATTAATCGCCATTTTATATGGTATTCAGCTGGTTTATTCATATGACCTTCCTATCCAGACGTTTATTATTTCCAGACCATCTTAGTTACAAGAATAGCCAACAAAATGTAGGCTATTGTATGGATTGCATCCTGTAGATTCAGCTTTTCTTTGTTTATTATTCTGACTTTCGTCAAGTTAGCAATGGTGACACATTTTTATCGGGCATTCTTTCAGTCCCCAAAATTATCACGCAAAGAAGCAAGAATTCTCTGCGCACTTCTGTGAAGCGTACATTGCCTTATTGCACCAAGTAGGCGTCTTTACCAAAATTTACCCTATTTTTACCTTGTATTTTTTTGTCCGGATTTTTATGTATCCAGATCGGGATACCGCCACATTAGTCTGGATAAAATAGGATTGCTGTATTAGTTTATGACAAATAGGTAATTTTACAAACACAGTTATATTTTTACAAGATACTGTTTGAAATTTAGGAAAGTTAATAAAAATCAAAAAGTGTATCCATGTGTATTTATAGAATCAACTAACATATACATATAAATAAAGATGATTCTATACCCCTTCCAATCCAATACTTGGTATCGATACTGACGACAGTAACGCATCAAAAGTATCGATACCATGAGTATTGGTATTGGAAGAGTATCACAAGGAGGTGGCAAGCAGGACAAGGTATTGGTATCGCAAAGAGGTGACATAACAGAGTACTGAAACGGTATTGCAAGGAGGTGACAAGGTATCGTACAATTATACGCTATGCTGTTAAATGTTGTAACGTTTATTTAATTTTAAAAAACCTTAAATCATTTACCTTGTTCATGAATATGCTATAAAAAATTATTAATGCACCTCTATACAAAATATTACGATGTATTATTGGTATCAATGGCATTGTGATACTATTTTGTACACTGTCACAATATTTCCACAAAAAATAACTAACAAACATATCAAATACTTTAAACAAATCTTTTATAAAAAACGTAACACGTTTATTTTAAAAGTGTTACCATCTCAGTCAAGACAGTAACAGGTTTTGTACTACCTTTCTTCCGCAGAAGGGACGGGTTTCGATATTTTTCTGATACCGATTCCAATTGTTTTCTTGCGATACCCCGATAATATCAGAAGTCCAATACCGATACACTGCCGGTATCGGAAGCAAAGCGTCGATACCAAGCAGTTTTGTAAGTATCAAAACGTCTCTACATATAAATGTTAAATTTCTACAATACTTCTCATACTAGCTGATGATATAAACTGTCAGTTAGTACAGAATGCACAAGTCAGCCTTGCCTGGTTCAGTAGGTTAGAACTTTGCTCACGCTGTCAGAATTAAAATATTTTATCTGTATAAACCTCTAAATAAGTCAAAGTAAATGTGGTTTGAGTAGATATAGTCAAATATATATAGGCAATGTATTGTACATTTTTCATTTTAAGTATATATCCCTTTTTTTTAATCAAATTTATTTAAGTTGTTTGAGATGATTTGTGCACTTGACTATTGGAGAAACATGTGTTGAATCTTATATCTATCTCTTCAACATAGAGATTTTAGGTAATCCAAAATACTACCTTCTTCCTCTGCCTCAACTCCAGCTTCAATTCCTTGCTCTGCCTACTGAATATTTATATTTTGATGTCATCTTTTAATGCCCTTCTAATTTTTCAATAATTCTGATATTTGTGTTTAAGGTAAACAACTGTCTGGGGAAGACGCACCTCTAGCTAGTCAAATAAGTGAGTGGCTGGAAGCCCATCCAGGATGGGTGGTTGTAGAGGAAGACTCAGACGAAGAAGATGATGATTCTGACGAAGATGAAGAAGGCGGTGAAAGTAAGCTATAATTTTGTGTAGCGTATGTGACAGGTAATAATTTAACTACAAAGAGAAATAAAATATGAGGCATTTCACGTTAGCCTCTCTCATGTAGAGTTTAGTAAACAATGACCATTCAGGCAGCTCTGTATTTTTGTTTGTAAAGTTCAGCTTCCGTCAACGAAGTGAGAATTTCTAAAGTGTGCAACCCAATCTATGTGTGTAAGGAACACAGTCTAAAAACATGTTAAACCATCAGTTTAAGATGTGTATGCCAACTTTTTAGAATTTCCAGATGTCTGGGTGAATTGGCATTTTTTAAACCTACTGATATAAGTTTGTATAGTTTAGTACAGATGAATCCTTTATACTTGCAATCATAAATTTAATTTTGTTGCTGCCACTATTTCATTACCAAATTATCAGTTAATTCTCATAAACCCTTTTAGAACCGTGCCAAATTTTTTAATTTTTTAAGGTACAATTTAAAAAAATAATTGACAATTGATAAAGACTAATGCTAAATGGAGGCTTTTGCATGCTTGTACAGAAAAATTAATTATTCCTCCTAGCGCCACCATGTATTTGTATTATGTTGTTTACTATTACAACTTTTGTTTATTTTTTTGTTAGAACACACACATATATATATATAAATTTAAAATAGCATTAACTTATATGTTACAATGGATCTCGCTGATAAGAATTTCTCAGCGAGGCCAATATTTGTAATTTTAACATATAAATAAATAAATTGAAGTATTCACAAGGTCTTTTAACAGCCAATAATAATAGATTACAATAATGATAAATTAATTTACATCAAATATCTACTTTCAAATTGAACTTTGGTTTCAGAAAAAAAATCAGATAAAAAAGATGGCACCGAAGATGAGAAACAAGTAATTAAAAAGGCGAAAGTGGAAGATGATGAGTATAAAACCACAACTGAAGAGCATACCTATTACAGGTATGTGTATTGTTAGATATATTATTTTTATCCATTTTCAAATTTGTTTATTTGAAATGTTAATGGAATTTAATGTTAAATGTATGCTAAATAAAAAAATGTTTGGGATGTGTACAAACTCTTAGGAAATAATCATCAATAACTCATGTTGTGTTAACAATTAATTTGGACCATATATATACATCACCACGATCATTTCTACAAATAGGACCAGCTGGCAATATCTTTTTTTTCATTATTACAGCATATTTCATGCTGAAGATGTAATCATGAAACTTTAAGTTTTACTTTTATTTTGTTGATTCATCACTATTGAAAAATATGACAAGTAAATTCCCGAACTTATTATGTAACTATTACCACAAATAATAGTATCGGAATAAAATATTTTTCATTCCACTGGCTATGCTCATTACACCTCGGCTTGTGCATTTGACTACAAATAATAATGGGTTCACTGTATGTTGTAAAATCACAACGTTAAAATCTATTTACTATCTCACTAACATTGCTTGTGTCACTACTTATTTATTACTATTAACACCCATTGATATTACTTAGCCTATTTCAAATATGTTCATTTCACCTATTTTTGTTTAACAGCTTAAGTTATTAGTGAAATAAATAAAATAACTGCATTAGACTTCAACAATTCAGTAACAACTGCATTGGTAACTACAATTGAAACCTTCAAGTCAAGTAGAACGGAGCCCTACAATCAAATGTGAATAAAACAATTTTAACATAAAAACCTTCTCTGGTTTTTAGCATTATGAAAGATCTAAGCTCCTCAATATTACAAATACCATTGTTTACATGCCAACAGCTGTTAAAAATGTTTGGAAATCATTATTTACATTTGAATTGCTGTTAATTTTCTATTCATTTAAATCTCTCCACATTATACTTATGGCCGAAAAACATACTTTGAGGGATTTCTTATGGCAATTGCCTTATTGCACAACTATAAATAGAGGCAATTTCTTTGAAACCTCAACCGTTAAAATCAGTTAAAAATGGATTCTAGTGGTATATATATAAGGATGCACTATATTTACAATATACAAACATAAACAATATTCACAAACACAATAGGTCGGGCCATTAGTTAATTTCTAACACTCGCTTGGGCGTTACTAGACGTACGATAGATTCCAACAGAATGACAGGAAGCGTCTAATTTTGGACATCACCCTCCTCACCACTCCTCTGCAATGAATCATCACAAAAATACCTCAGACAGACGTCAATTATACAAATCATTTACAAATAATTAGATTCTCATTCTCCTTCTGTGAAAATAACAACTATGTCAATACAACGATTTATTTTGTTCGAAAAAAATCTTAACAGCAGAACCTCTCCCAGGTTAAAGTAATCTGTTTAAAAGGAAAATTAAAGTTGATATTTCTAAACCAAAGTGAACCCCATTCTGAACTAAAATTGATACTCTATTCAAAATTTAAATGTTAGTATCTAATTTCTAGACTGAATTAATGATGGATTGATTTCGATACCTTGTTTTAAAAAAAACTTCATTATTTTTTTCATAGCCAAATAAAAAATAAAGCGTACAGAATTACATAAAATTGTTGAAAATAGGAAGTGTAAGAGAGAAATAAAATAATATTATTAAAATTATAAAGAACATAAACCAAGAGCTATCTAAAATTTAAGTTCCACCATTAAACGGAAAAAATGAATTGGTAAGTGAAGAATAATAGCTCAGTATATAAACTATTTTAATGAAACAAACAACATTTATAACTAATTAAAAACAAAAACAGAAACTTTCAATTTTTAAAACTAATCAATATTTTAAAACTTCAAAAACTAAACATACAAGTAATAAGCCTACAATAGTTTTATTTAATTCACAAATTTAATAATCAAAGCATATACTAGGCAATATGTTAGTTTTGGTCTGTGATTAACTGTCAAAGTTAGTTTTAAAAAATGTATTACAGTATTATTAATTTTCTCCATTATTCATTGAATAAATAAATGCTATTTTTTGTTTCAGCATAGCACATACAATCCATGAGATAGTTACGGAACAAGCCACCATTATGATTAACGGCAAGCTGAAGGAGTACCAGATAAAGGTATTTGAAATTGTTACGTTGTGTTCATGTAGCATTAAAACTGTCAATTGTTAAATAACTTAATATTTTTACTAGCTTAACAAAAGTATAACATTTTATTTACAAGGGAGAAATGTAATAAATAAATACTTAAGCTTTGTGAAAACAATAATAAACATTTTCCCAGCTATTGCCTGATTGATACGATTACAAGCCAACAGCTGCCAAACAGTGGACCTTCTATAATCAGTCTTATTCAAAATTGTGACGCTAGATTACTATGATCATAAATATATTTACAACATTTTGTGGAATATATCCCTTTACTTAAGAATATGGAATATATCCCTTTACATTATGAATTCAACTATGAAATGCTATGTTGATTTCCTTTCCATTCAATAACATACATACCCAGCTGTACTTTGACTTCACCAGCCTAGTTCTTCTGTCCTGGCTTGCTCCTAGTCTTCTGCCAGCTTCCTAATACCTGCTCGCACTTGGTCTTCCCCTTGTTCTCATGCCCTCTGGTCTACCTTCCCATACTTTTCTAATGACTGCGACTTCCTTTCTTCTATAAACATGGTCTAGCCATCTTAATCTTCTGTTTTTGATCAGGGCAACCAACAACATACTGTCTATAAAAACTCATGGGAAAATGAGTCTTTAATGTTATAATAACACCTTTAAAATGAAACCTCAGGTTATCGGAAATCTTTGTTATCAGAAACGGTCTTCAGCCCCCTTAATTTCAGATAATCAAGATTTTACTGTGTATTACTACTAAACTTGTTGTTTACTAGAAATGCCTGGAAATTTAAAAGAATGAACTCTTTCAGTGCATCATCATACTGATAGCACCAGTGTAAATGGTTGGAGTGATTGTTTGGTGATGATAGCGTCGGACAGCTGATAGCATCAGATTACAGGCCATATTATATTGATGACACGTTTGGATAGAGGCTGAAACATTTGAATGGTTGCATTGCTGATAAGAGAAAGTGTAAGGAGGAGGCTGCGTGTGCGAGATTGTGTGTGTCTATGTGTGTGGGCGTGTTTGAGAATAATTAGGGTGTATGATGATTGAATGAGTGAAGGGAGCATCTGGTATGTTTGATTGAAAAGGTAATTAGGTAATATTCATAATACTAAAATACAATTACTGACACATATGTCCATCAGTATTGTAGTCCAGTATTTTTTATCTACATCACAAATGAGTATACAGTAACATTTCATAAATGTTCATTGAATCAAACCTATTCTAATGAATTACATTCTGTGTAATAGCGTGTAATACTGTGCTTTGAAATTTGACTACTCGTCTCGCCCTCAGGCAGAAATTTCTTTTGTGAGAATTATATTTCTTACATAAAGGATATGTTTTGCATCAATATGTAACTAAATGAAATAAAGTTTTTGTTTGATTCTAATGCTTACTAATTTGTCATAGGGCCTGGAATGGTTGGTTTCTCTGTTTAACAACAACCTCAACGGTATCCTTGCCGATGAGATGGGTTTGGGTAAGACCATTCAAACTATTGGCTTGATTACCTACTTAATGGAGAAGAAGAAGGTCAATGGCCCTTTTCTCATTATTGTACCGTTATCGTAAGTACACAAAGCCTAACTGTTATTTATACTGTTACTAAAGTAAATTATACTGTTATTTACGTTAAAATTAAAAACAAATCACTCAAATCAATCATCTTCCTTAGTGTTTCACATTTGTACAAGAATAGTTTCGCTTGATATTTAGGCTAATATTATAACAAACCATTATTTTGCTTTTAAATAATACAGCATACAACAAAAAAGGCAATCGCATTAAAATAAAGTGATATTAATAACTATATAATTTACCTAGAAAATATGATATTTATTAATATGCTAATTTTATTATCTCATTACCTTTTAATAAATATAATATAAATGACTGTTAACTCACTATTACAAGGTTTATTAGAATCAACTTTGAATTCCTTATTTTAACTGTCTAATTAAATACTGTTTTACAATAATTAAATATCAACTTTAAGTTGGCATTTTTTTATTTAGTTATACATTTGTAGCAAATTATCACTAGTTAATCTGATTTACCATAGTATTTTTTGACAATTTTCTTTTAACACTCACTGTGGCCATGCCCGATCAGGTATGCTAGATTTGTGCTTCTTAATCATTTCAGTATTCATGTAGCGTCTGCCAGAGAAAGTTTTTTTTTATCATAGCGTCTTCAGTAAGATCTTATAGTAATAAGATACTAACACGTAAATATATGTAACACAACTTGCCGATCACTAAATGTCCCTAATAGAGGAAGAGGGGCGAGGAACTGGCAAGCGGGGAAACCAACACGTAAATATATGTAACACAACTTGCCGATCACTAAATGCCCCTAATAGAGGAAGAGGGGCAAGGACACACAGTGGTATTAGAATACACTTACAGTGGTATTAGCCCACCCACCTATACACGTACGGTAGGATTGGCCCACCCGCCCAATCCTTTCACGTACAGTGGTATTAGCCCACCCATACGCGTACAGTGGTATTACAATTTTTGAGTGAGTACAGTGTTTGTGTCAATTTTAGACTTAGATATTTTTTAGTGTGTAAGTTTACTTAGTGTGGTATTGTACAGGCTTATAGTTAGATTTGTGTTTTTTATTTAACAATATCGTGGCCATTAGGGGCTATTGTATTCGTTTATTTGAGTCTGTTTTGGAACAACAAGACAGTATGGAGTTGGACTCCATTGAGAGTGGCAATGACAGCGATAAGAGGGAAATTAACAGCACATATGGCACAGGACATATTTTTAGTATTTTAGTGAATTTGTTGCAATCAAAATAACATGTGTATAGTACAATGATTATGTAAAATTGGTGTATTGTGTAACCAATTTTACATACCGGCAATTATAGTTATGTAAAATAATTATAATTACTCTGAGTCTACAATTATTACGTACTGAGTTGTAACATTTCGCAGAACTTTCCACACACACTGGTATGTCTGAATGGGCTCGGAGATTATATTATGTCACTTCCGGGTTGTAGTAAAACTGCTTCCTTCCTGTAGCTATGTCACCATAGAGACTGACAAAGCGCCAAAAATACAAAAAGTTAGCATCTGAGCTAAGAATATTGATCAGGCATGGTTGCAGCGAAAGTTAAAGAAATGTTCAATTTTTTTAAATAACTAAAACCTGAAGCTGTTGTACTGTTAACCTGTTACTGTTGTATATTAATTGGATAAAGTTAGTGATTTTAAACCAATTTTTCACTAAAAATATATCAGGAATAATTAATTTTATGAATGCCTTTTCATTATAACAACAGCCATCCATTGCACTTTAAGGATGTAAAATTAATCCAATTAAAGTTTTTTTCAATAACATGCTATTCATTATACTATGTTTTTTAAATTCATTCCAAATTGAGTTGTTTTAAATTGGTTTTACTGTACTTTTACTTTTAATTTTATTTTGTTTTGTTAAAGAACTCTGTCCAACTGGGTGTTGGAGTTTGAGAAATGGGCACCCTCGGTAAATGTTGTTGCGTACAAAGGTTCCCCTGGGATGAGGCGGACACTTCAAAGTCAGATGAGAGCTACCAAGTTCAATGTTTTGCTTACTACCTATGAATATGTCATCAAAGATAAAGCAGTTTTGGCAAAGGTTTGTGTCTGTTAGTATGGTTACTAAACATTGCATTGAAAATGTTGCTTATAAGTTATTAGACTGTTTCACATATTGGTTTTTATAATAGGTTGTGAAATATATTTTTAAAATTAGACTTTGAATATTTATCTTAATTTATTCGCCATTGCATCATTCAATTACATCTTTTCATCAGATTGGACTAATTTAAAAGCAAGCTTTTACTTATTAATAATATATTTACACATTACACATTGGCCAATGGCATTGAAAATTTGTGTGTTTATATGTTTATTTTGTGTACGTTACTACTACTCTGGTGTTAGTGAACTTGTCTTAATATCTCTCCAATACACTAACTCCTGGCTTAGTGCCCTTTAACCTAACCTAAAAGTTCATAGCTTTGAAATTGACATAAACTATATTTTGAGGAAAGCTCATTTCAGTTATTTCTCCTTGTCAACAGCTCCATTGGAAGTACATGATTATTGACGAAGGTCACCGAATGAAGAACCACCACTGTAAACTGACACAAGTGCTGAACACGCACTACACTGCTCCTCATCGCTTGTTGTTGACTGGAACACCCCTACAGAACAAGCTGCCCGAACTGTGGGCACTCCTCAACTTCCTCCTGCCGAGTATATTCAAGTCTTGCAGCACATTTGAGCAGTGGTTCAATGCACCCTTTGCT
Organism: Stictocephala bisonia; assembly: GCA_035578905.1. NCBI lineage: Eukaryota > Metazoa > Arthropoda > Insecta > Hemiptera > Membracidae > Stictocephala > Stictocephala bisonia. Next base: position 374,509 of record JAQJVL010000407.1, on the reverse strand, counting down.
ACTACCGGTGAAAAGGTAAGATTCATGATAATGTCATACAATAAATGAATACATATGTTTTGTACATTTTTTTTCACTTCTATAATGTGTAATGTGCCACTAGTTTAGGAAGTTCAACTCTGCGTCCTCTGCACAGTTTTGTTTGTAATACAGAGATTGTACAGAGATTCAATAACTTTAATATTTGAAATTTGGTACCCAGAAATAATACCTGTATATTTAATTAATTATCTAGCTAATATGCGTTTGCTAAAATTAGCAATATAAAAGTGACAAGTCTTAATCTTACATGAATTATTTCTAAATCTACTTTCACTAATGCTTTGTGAGAAATAACAGTGAATGCAAATAATGTGAAATGAGGTCTTGTCACCGAAAAGGAAAACCAGCTTCAAGGGACACATTTGAGTGGACAGTCTTCTTGTAACTATAGTTAACGGTAATGGTTTGGTTGAAAGTGAGAGAGATTTCAAAAAGTGGATGCAATACCAAAAAAGTTAAAATCTTCAATAATCTTAAAAGATCACAAATTCAGTGAGGATTCAACCATCATCAGAAAATGTTATCTGTAAAGAAAATTTGTTTTAGTTTCTTTGTTTTAGTTCTTCCTCTCCGAGCATTGAAGTCGACGCACGTTACGATTCGTGTCTGTTTGACTCTTCGCACAGCGTGGTTTGAACTTCAAAATTGATTGAGCCTGCATTTAGTTAAATACAACCAATCCATCTCTTAGGGATTGGAAGTGTGCAATTGTTGTTTCGACTTCTGACATAGATAGGCTTACGCCACTGCGTGACAAAAAATAGCATATCAATGAGATAATGCTCATGGGCATGGAGTAGCGATTTAACGCTTTAAATATCCATTTTCACAAATACCAATTCGATGCACCCTTTTTTCAAAATTAATGAGACTAATATATATAATAAAACCTCATACATGTTTAAATTTATAATCAAAGTTCTGGTTTTTAGTCTTACGGTTGTGTTTTTCAACAACCTAGCTACACAGACGATGGTTTTCAATCATCTTAACACATTGTGTGCGAGTCGAATGCTGGCGGGGGGTAGCGTGCTTGCGTGCGCAGCGGATCGGTCACCGGCGGTGGACGGATCAATACTGGCTTGTATGCTTCAGTGTCGCCTAGCCACTTGCCTTAGAAGGGTCGGATTTGCGCCGCATTATAGCCTGTTTCTCGCGTCACGTTTCGTTGTTCTTCGTTCGTGGATCCCGCCATTTTGAGCCAGTTGGCGGGGGTTAGCGTGCCTGCGCGTGCAGCGGATCTGTTGCCGGCGGTTGACGGAGCAATGCTGGTTTGTGGAATTCAGTGTGGTCTAGCCACTTGCCTTATAACAGTCAGATTTTCACTGTTCTAATTGCGATTCTAACGGCAGGCGTCTCGCGGCGCGCATGGGTTTCGATGCGATGTGCGGCTCCATCAACGGCGGACGATCACTTCGGAAGCCCCGATCTACCAGAATTGAGGCCATAAACTGGATTTGGTGTATCAACCCTGTTTCCTGACTATATAAGGTATTGTTTTGGTACAAAATATTATTTTAGTATCTGACATGTTTTTAACTTATTTTTTCGCATCGAATGTGTTAAGAGGTAGAGAGCAAGTCATAATAATAATTAACCTTGAATGATTTAAATTCTCTCTAAATAATATCAAAATACTACATCCTTGTTTTAGTTTGTTTTATATTTAGTCAGCTTACCTTGTCATATATGTTCGTTGATGTTGTCCATCTTATAAATTAAATCTGAATTCATTCGCTTTAACCAAATCTACAAACTGTTCCATCGATCTTGAAAGTTTGGAAAGTATAATATTATTGTAGGGGTGTGCAAGTAATCGAATCTTCAAATATTTGATTGAGTATTTTACTACTCGAAGCTCCCGAAACTAATCGAAGTTGGATTGAGTAGTTGTATTTCACAAAATATTAGATTTACATCTAATGTAGTTTTAAGAGTAAACAGTTTTATAAGTTATGAATGAATACTGCATGCTTCCATGTGTTTTATTTTACCCTTAATCATACGTTATCAGTTTGGTATGCGTAATTATGAACTAAACAATATGCCTAAGAATTGATAGTACACGACGACAGTCAAAAGAACTATTCAATGTAGTGAACAGAAAGAGTTCGTTCATCATGATTTGAATTAGTTCAATTCAAAGTGAACAACAGAGCTGGGAAGGTAGCAATCACACATGTTGGTTGACCGATTCTATTAGTCATTTGTAACCTAACCTAAAATAGCGTGATTAAAACATAAGTGCTGGTTAGTGTCTTTATTACCCAAGAAAGGGGACGAGAGATCTGGATCAAGATGCTAAAGAATACTTGTTACCGACACAAATCTAATGGTCTGTATGCCGTGGAAAATATGCCTATTTTCATTCATATCAATAATATTGCTCAAAGGATCCCGAGAACGTATCACTTTACATCCCAAGTACTAAACTTCCCATATTTTCTAAGCAAAAGTCCATTTCGGTTGTGTTGGACGTGCAAGGAACCGTTCAGCTCCTTTTCGGAACTGAAATTATTGTATACAGTATTTCTCGCGAGTCGATTGAAGTCTGAGCAGGAAATCGTCCCTAATGATTTGACGTAAGAAAATACAGTATCATATCATATAAAATATGGTAATGGTGTTCTAGCATCGTGTGACATAACATTATTGATTTATTTTCTGTCGAATAAAAAATAGATATCCGTGGCGAACGTATATTAATTTTTATTCATTAAACACCTAAAATCACCAAAACTGTATGTAACATTTGGGCATACGATATTTTTTTCTGTCAAGTTGTTGAACGGTTTCCTGACTAGGTTAGACAATAGTACAGTTGAAGTTGTTCATATTTTTACCACTGCGTCAATGTCGATGTAAAAGCATAGACCTTCTGTTATACAGTCAGTCCCAGACAGTCCCATCCCAGCCATAAAATTTAAGACTGTAAAAATTGAAGCGGAGGCAGAGCAACCCTATTAGGAACCATTAGAAACACTTTTATTCCCACTGATCCATGCGCCACAACTGGCCAAATTGGAAATTAGACTTGTGAAGTAACTTGATGACGTCTCTCCCCTCGCTGGCTTTTACCTTGGGCGTGGGAACAAGAGCGAGCCCAACCCATACACTCAAAGAGATTCTTCAACTGTGTCTCCATTTGACTTGGCGTTTCAGTTGCTTCTGGAATACTACACTGGGGCACTCAGTACCCCAGAGAATCTTTAATTCTTTTTGTATTTGAATGGATAACACTGACGATCACCATGTTTCATGTCTAAATTATTTCAAAAAATTAGTTACTTTTTTAAATACAAAACCAGCAATTATAAAAAAACTAATATATAGAAACTAACTTTAAATTACAAAGTTGTAGAGAATTATATGCTCCATAAGACTATGCTTTCAGATTATAATTCGTCCAGGCTGGTAATTAAAAATTAAACAAAAATTGTTTTTATTCTGGGCACCGGAATGCTAAGTTTGACTTTTAAGCTCTATTGTAAAAAACTATCATTTTTAAAACATTTCTGATTGATTTATTAATTACTTTGGTTAGTTACAAAAATATTTTACGCTGGTCAAACTTACCTGGCCAAGAAATAAAAAATGTTCTCGCTGCTCGAAATTTCATGTTGCGGGTTTTTAATGAATTAAAATTAAGTTTTCATTTTAACGCTTATATAAATAATTTGTCACAACCACGTTATAATAAACAGTTACCATTATAATACTTGTTCCTTCTTGTAAAAAACTATATACCACATGTGTTTTTAAATCTAGTTTTCTTGCTTCAAAAATAGTGCTCAATGGTTACTGTTTTTCACTATGTTAGTTAATTTGTATGTTTATTCTTAAGTTTCTCTATTTTTTTATATAGTGTATTCCTAATTAGAATTTTTTATATAGAATGATATGTAGTCTATAATGTATTACTTATATAGTTATTTGACGACGCCTATACTATAATCTACTGTAAAATTTTATTGTATTTGTATTTTCTTTAGGAATAAAGAGATTTTATTTTATTTGTATGTATGATGATTTGTTTTGTACGGCCGAGTAGTCTACGTTTTTACCATGGCAAAATTTATATTTTCAACCTCTAGAATTTAATTTATTGGAAATGTGAACATCTTAGAATTTTTCTGTAGTCGACATGGTTAGATCTACCTTCAGTTCAAATATCAAAATGTTACTCTTGTGTTAATTGACCTTTTATGAATGTAAGTAGGTATGATTATTGTTATCAAAAGTTATATTAACTTGTATCTCCTTTTATTACATTTTAATAATTTATCTTTTAATTTTATCATTGAATAATTGCTGTATTCTTATTATTCAATGATTGTTGTTTAAATGTATTTTATTCAATACAGTACACATTTAGAACGGAGGAGAGGGAAGTTAATGGATAAGCTGACAACATTTTACTTTGCTTCACAGATATATTTGTTCAGTGTCTGCTTTTTTTACCTATTACTAGTTTTTATATTTTCATTTTTTTGTAATTATGGTTTTAAAATTTGAAAATTGACTATAAGATAACTTAGTTAACTGGATGACACGTTAAAAACATGTGGAATAAATGAATACTGGTACTTAGAAGTATAATATAACACTTACAATATACTACCAATTTTCTCCATTCAATTTTACTAACAAAAATCAAACATTCATATAAAAAAATATAAATGACATTTATATTTGTTAGGGAAAATAGTAAAACCTATGAAAGATAAACTTAACATTGTAACATTTGGTCAAACATTTTTCAAAGTAGAGCCAAAAAAAGAAATTTGCAATTTAAGAAAGTATTTGGAAACCTATTAATCATTTTCCCTCAAAATTTCAAAATTTTCTTTAATTTGTTAGGTACCTTGAAATTAATTAATTGACAATGATATATTGATTTTGGTGCTGATTTTAGTTGGAACCTTATCTATATATTTTAATACTATGGTATGGGACATTGTCCAGTACAATGACATAATTGGGTGGCAATTTTGGCAAAATAATCTATTTAGCCCACATCTCATAGTTTTTCGAATTCATTTGTCCATGGTAGTCACCACTACTCAAATTAATTAATTAATTTAATTAACACCATTGTGGAGTAAACAATAAACATTGCTGTCTCTGAATTATTTAACATATGTGTTTGTATTAAAACCAAGCAACCGCCGTGAGACCTTATTTTTTGTCTCGGTGATCGCTGTTGCCAGTTATCAGGCCTACGCCCTACAATACTGTACTGTCTGTCTAGCCCAAGGAACAGCGTTGGCCATACACAGGGCCGCCGGGAGGGATTAGGGGGCCTGGGGCATATGCCTGTTTGGGGGCCCCAATCCCAAATGTTCATAAATGAAAATATTTTTTTTAAATAGGCGTCTTGTCATAGTTTTGGGAATTCACATTAATTAATATCATGAAAGTTAAAATAGATATACAACTAAATCATAAACACATTTCTTAGTATTATTAAATAGTACAAATAATAATACTTCTAAAATGATTTTATTTTCTACTACCATTTTAAATGCAATAAACTTTAAAAACTTACACACAATATATTTGCTTCTTATATTACTACCTTTCTTTCCAGACTTTGTGCCAAAGTCATCTATCATGACATTAAAACTTTAACATCTCCCAATGTTGTGCTCTTAAAAAATCATCATTTTGCATCCCCCAAAAAATTCATGGGGCATTAAATATTTTCTCATGTTTTGGGTCCCTGCGGGTATATTATCCGAGTGTATGAGTTTTGATCCGTGACGTCAGGCATAGATCATCATACAAGTATCAACCTAATTGGTTGCTCCTCTGGGCGGTGTTTTGATCCGCGATGGAGAAAGTGAAACTGCGGAACAGAGAGGGAAGGCAGCAGATGGAAAATTTTGGGGTGAACAACCGGGTGGTTACATGCCAGTCACTCGGCAAAAACATTTTACCTAGCAAAGACAGATATATTTGCATTAGGTATACTGATTCTGCGATCGTATTAATTCTTATTACAGTTGCTAGATGTCTGAAACAGATCCTGATTACTTCCAGAGTGATTTATTTACTAATTTCATTATTGACCAGGCCTATGTATAATACAACTATGTATAAAAATCAACATTAAAATTAACGGGGAGGAAATAAGTGTAACGTTGAGGTAAACGGAAGCCTACCGTCAGTATTTTATATAATAAATAAAATTATATAAGGCCCCGACGTCTCTATAAAACGTTCTATGATTGTATTTTAGACTGAACGTAGTTTACATTATTGACCGCTAGGGTAGTTGTTTGATATGTGCTGCTATCTGTAAAATTTTTTCGGAACCGTTTGAGTTTAGTATCGGTAAAAAACCTCAGAAAATGTAATGTTTGTTGTCTGTGGCTGCTCTGTAAACAGCTGGCTGACTGCAACAGCTATCTGCACTCACTTTGTTCCAATCATATGTTATCGTTCGAAATGAGCTTATAAAACGCATTGTTGTTGCTAGGGTTTTCGTTGTTGTTTTACTGTTTATTCATAATATTTTTATTTTTACGACGATGATTCCTGTCAAATAAAATGGGTGAAGACGACGGCAGTAGTATTCTACCAAATAGATGGAAGTGGCGACAGAATAGTTTCGATTTCGAACCTCAGTGATGACGGTATTACCAGCTTACTATTTGACGAGGATTTATTATCCAACTAGTTATGTGCCTAAAACATTTCTTTTCATCTTTTACATTTCCTGAATGTTAATAAGTATTTTTAACAGTAGTGCCTATGTGTAACCGGTATGAAAATGAAAGAGCGTTTGCAAGTAGGCTATTAGATTTTGTCTGTTTATATTTTTAGCTGATAACATGTTTTGAATTATTGAAAAAAGCTTTACTTACAAATTTGGTCTAAATTATGTACCTTTTGACTGTTGCTAAGCAATAAATAAAATTTATAGATCAATTGTTTACTAGTTGCAGTGAAAATAATTTTTTTCGGATAAAAATGTTGTTTTTCAAACAAATTCGGTTTTAGAATTATATATTATTTTTATGTATAATTTAGTCCAAAATATTTGAAAATGACTTTTTTTGTTTCTAAGGATACAAACAACAAAAAACAAACAAACAAATCTATTCTTCCTATATTTAAAATTTTTCAAAAATTTCTTGTATCCGTTTTTTTGTTAAGAAATTCAATTTTGTTCCAATAAATATATATAATTAAAAAATTTTGAAAATGTACATTAAAGGTGTAAAAAAATAAACGGACCAATTCACAAAAACGTTGATATTTCAAAAACCTCTAAAAGGCATTGTGCATGAAACTTGGTAGATGCCTTAACAATTTAATTAATTTAATTACCTCAAATTTACAAAAATAACTTTTCTTTTAAGTTTAAAAACTTCAAAATTGGCATTGCATAACCACATCCTGTATACAAACCACGCTAAGTTTTTTTGTGACACCCTGTATATTGAAAACACATTGTTATAAAAATAATAATAATTGATTGAGTTTCTAAAAAGGTAAAAAATATTCTTGGATAGTCGTAGTATAAGTGTTTATTCTAACGTTAATAAATGTTGACATATTTACAGGGCTTATTCCATTGTTGTTTCGTTGAATTTTTATTTTAGAACAGTACAATAAACAAAATATGTTCATTACCATTTCCGAAAATGTTTAAAACGTATCAGTTAATCAGTATCACCTAAGACTAGTAAAACTGTTATTGATTGTCTCTCATTTTTGCAGTGTTATTAAACATGAAATTTTCTTGATTTCTCAGAAGAAAACTACTATTAAATCATCAAAGTCCTGCTCAAGACCGAGTTGTGATTCACATTCCCTTCAGTAGACCGACCACGTAATAAATAACTAGTCTGTACCATGGTAGGAATCACGCGCATGATGCGCAGTAAATCTTGGTGTCAATGATATCACACAGAGGCATCAACTGGTTCATCTGTTACACTGAATGTAGAAATAATCAGTAACTGCTTGCTCCATCTAAATCACTGTTTTCATTAACAACTAGGCTTTAACCACTTAATAACTATTACTAATATAATACAAATACTTATAATAATTCTACTGTATTATTATTATTATTATTACTATGAAAATTTGGCCAAAAGAAATAAAAATAGAACATTTTCAGACAAAAGAACTCTTTAATAATGTAAAAGAAGCATGATAACTGTAATAATTCAAGACTGAATTATTAATATTACGCTCAATATAAACAGCTGTTTGAATACTTGACACTTGTTATTTATTCATTTCCAAATCAAAACCAAACGACCATCTTTTAATTGGATTAATTGGACAAACCCATGAAACCGCCTTTTAATACTAACCAACAGTTAAACAAAAATCTATTAATATACGCGTATTAATAATATTATCATTAAAAGTATTTGTATAGTATTAACAATAGTTATAAACGGTTACTATGTTTGTTGTTAATAAAAACAAGTGATTTAAGAAAAGCAGTTACTGATTATTACTACATACAGTGTAACAGATGAACCAGCTGATACGTCTGTGTGACGTCATTAACACCAAGATTTACTGTGCATCATGCGCGTGATCCCTACCGTCTTTTCTAGTTACCGTGGTCTGTACTCTGTAGACTTGGACATCATAATTACGAGCGCCGGACTCGCCACACCAAATAAATCTTCACTCTCAACAATACTTATTTCGACTTAGTTATTTTTTATTATGTCTGTGTTCGTGGTGTATTTCTATAACTTAAAAAGGAGTGTGATAAATATATATTATTTGTTTTTGAAAGAGAAAATTTTATACCAACTGATTTATCTATTTTTCGTAAATATAAAGGTATTATATGTCATTAGGGGCAAGAAAGAACTATACTAATACAAGCAAATGTACGCCAATACTGAACTCATACATACTAAATAGTTTTAACCGTTGTAACATTATTTTTTAAATGCTAAATATTGGCCTAGCTGGTAATCACCATTGACATACAATTAGTACCAAAGGTTAGATATAAATACACCTAAATGAGAAATGTCTATTTATTAGTTACAATATGCATGATACCCTTATCTAAAAATAAGACATAATTGTCTTGGATTGATCTGATGATATCTCATATTTAATTAAGTGTGATTGAATTTAGTTATTAGAATTATTGCCTCAGTGTTTGGTACCAATAAAGAGTGACATCAAAGATTGGGTGGGGCAGGCCAGCTGAGCACGGACAGGCCCAGTCTCTTTCGAGTATGACAGCGACAAAAACAAGGAAGGAACTGTGAGTGACGTAGTGCCTGATGTATTTCCTTAGGAGGGTGGGTAGTGGGGTGAGGGAGGGAGACAGCCAGAGTCTGGGCTCTGACATCTAGCCGACACGTTGAACCAGAACTACGACCAGCTCAGACCATATGATGGGACTGTTTTGGTATGATAGAAAGTCTATGGTAAAAGTAAAATGCAAAACATTCAATCCAAGTGAAGGAGAAACATGTTGTTGGAAGACCTTTTTAACAAATAAAACTAAATACGACAAATTCAGAGATTCGGAAAAGAATTTTTATTGAACCGAAGCCTTATCAAACATCTGTATCACTAGTTGGCACTTAACTGATAATTCAGACTGCAATTCGTTGTCAATATTAGCCGACTACGTCTATGGTTTTCATTCGAATACGCCAAGTTTTCATAAATTTCTCTTTATGAAATACAGTAATTATATATCTATTGTTCGGTATAGCCTCATGTATCGAAGTAGTTTCAAGCTGCAAACATTTCATTACCGATAATAATTTAAAAACTAATTCATCCTATGTGGCTTTAAAATTTATTTTTAATAAATCTGAGTAGTTATTATCAATCGATTGAACTACTTTGTCGTCCAGATTTTCAAATTTGATTATATAATTAACAGCTTATTTCCGGTTAATTGTAACCTTGTTATTACTGAATTAAATTCCCTCAGATCCACTTTTCATGGTGTGTACACAATCAATTTTTTGTTGAGAGGTGGTAGTTCTGAGAGCAACTGACTGCATTTGGCGATGACGCCTGAATTCTAGCAGTTTTGACTAGCTTCGGTACTGTACGTTTTCGCAGTACACTTTGAACGGAACCACCAGATAAACATATCAGCCAGCTGTGAAACACTATAATTGGCTTGTATAGAAAATCTGATCTGTGATATGAGTGAACAGATTAAATCTTCATAATCCACATTGTTTAAATTAATAATATACTTTCTCACATCATATTGGTTATGAACGAAATAGGTTAAACAAAACAATATCACATAAAAATGTAGGAACGCAGGAAGTAAAAAGTTTTATTTATCAAATGTTACAGTTACAAACAAGAAGTCAAAATTATTGTGTTCAGTTTAGATGTATATATTTACGAATCTGGCAAAACTTAACATTGGCTTAGGATGGTGTCTGCCTTTTACAGTTGTCTTGGGTGAACAGGAAATCTTTCAGTAAATACTCGTTCAAAAATACTTGATACTCGAAAAAATGCCAACTACTCGACTCGACTCGACTCGGCTCGAACTCAAAAATCAGTACTCGCACACCCCTATATTATTGTACAGAAATTTGAAATTCTAATACAATGTTATTTTAATTACTTTAAACATCATACGTATGTGATGATTATGAAGGACTAAATACTAATCTTTGATCAGGTTGAGTTGAATGAAGAAGAAACTATTCTGATCATTCGCCGTTTACACAAAGTACTTCGGCCGTTCTTGCTGCGGCGACTCAAGAAAGAAGTCGAGTCTCAGTTGCCAGACAAAGTGGAATACATCGTGAAGTGTGATATGTCAGGATTGCAGCGAGTACTTTATAGGTGTGTGACTCTTGTACCATTACCTTTGTTATTTAATTATGCATGTTAATGTAAAGTGTAGTGGAAGGAATGTGTCTTTATATTTGGTCATTAGCATTTATTTTTTGTATTATTATTCCATTCTATTAGGCTCTATTGTGATTTTATTGGTGTTATTTTTTCAATAAACCTTTTTTTAGAACCTCTAGCAAAATTACACCAATAAATCTCTATCAACATAATAATAATGTCTCTACAAATTATATTTTTTTGCTATGGACCAAAATATTACTGCTGAGAGAGGTATACAGCCAGGAAGGCAATATGTGACCAGTGGCAAAATTGATTGAAGTCCAGATTCATATGATCTCAATAAAATTAAAACAAATGTTGATTGGGTTTTAATTGTTCAATTGTTATTAATTGACCATGATAATATTGTGTTTTATCGCAAGATAAAAATATAATCTTACAATAATGCTAAAACACATTAACAAAACAAAATAACTAACCAAAATTAGGTAAATTTGTTGAAAATTTCCAACACTTCATAAGGATAAAAAAAAGTGTCAACAGATATAAAACTCCTGTGGTCTTCAGGTGTTGCTAACAGAAATTTACTTTGAATTCTGTGGTATATGTGACGTGCAACCATGTAAAATTTACACTATTCCAAGCAATGTTGAGACAAAACCTTCATTTTATACATACATACATATATATATATATATATATATATATATATATATATATATATATATATATATATATATATATATATATATAGTCAGTGATAGTGAGGTCAATGTAAAAGCAGAGCAGTGTTGATGTGTCTGTGGCTGGTGACAAGGTTTGTCTTTCAAAGAATGTGGATAGTATAGTTAGTGATGTAAATAGTATAGTCAACAATGAAAATAGTTTAGTTATTGATGTAAGTTCAGACACAGGTTTAAACTAAGGCAATCGGACAAAGACATAGTTACTGCTGGTTTCGATGACATAATGAAAAGAGGATCTAATTTTATAACTCAATCGAAAGTCAATAAAACAAAAATAACTATTTTACATCAGAACATTCAGCACTTACCGTCTAGAATAAATATATTATCGGTTGAACTGATGGATATAAACCCTGACTTAGTAGTGCTCACAGAGCATAAAATGACTGATTCTGAAATCGAGCGCCTTAATATTAAAAACTTTAAAGTTGGAACTTTTTATGTCCGTAAATCATCAAAAGGAGGAGGTGTATTAATACTTGCCAATACCTCCAGTAATATCAAGATAAAGACAGTTATTTTACCGGCTATCAGCTCCTTAACAAATGAAAAAGAATTTGAATTTTGTTTGAGTAAAATTAAATTTGGGAGCTACTCATTTGTTTTGGCGGGGGTGTATCGATCACCTCAATCATGCCTTGAAAACTTTTTCTTAGATAAATTTGATTCAGCCTTGGAAATTCTTAATAAAAAATATAAACATATTGTGATAACTGGAGATGTTAACATTGATGCTCTGGTAACATCACCTTGCCAAATTAGATTAATGAATATTTTATCTTCTCATAATATGTATGCTCTGATTGACTTTCCCACAAGGGTAAAACAAAAGGTAGTGCCATAGATAACTTTTTCACTAATATAAATCAATCAAATGTCATGGTTACAGGCTTGATTAATAATCTGTCTGATCATGATGCTCAAGTTTTACAGCTATCTACTAATAATTTTATAAATAACAATACTTGTCTTAATAAAAATAGTACTACTTATACTAGAAAATATACCAGTGACAATATTGAGCTTTTTTGTAAAAAAATAGAAAAAGAAAATTGGATCAACGTTTTTATGTCTCCTGTTGATGATAAATTTAATGTGTTTTTTAGTACATTTAAATTTTATTTTGATTTATGTTTTCCTATAGTTAGAAGTCGTATAAAAATGTATAATGATAACTGGATAACAAAAGATATTATTGAAAGAAGGAAAGATATGGTGGAGTTAAGTAAGTCAACAAGAACATGTAAAGATGCAAATTTGAAAGATAGTTTGAATAGTCTAACAAAAGATTACAAGCAAGTAATTTTAAATACTAAACAAAGTTACTTTGATAATTTAATTAATAAATCGAGGAACATTCCTAGAACTACCTGGAAAATTATTAATAATGAGGTTGGCAATAAAAACAAAAAAGATGATAATATTATAAATGATTTAGGAAAAAATGGTGATGACCCTAGTACTGTATGTGAAAATATAAATGATTATTTTACTAATGTAGTTAAGACGAATATATTACCAAAGGTATTGGCTAAGAAATTTCATAGTTTGACTTTGCCATCAACGACCAGAAACGTTCAAAACAATGATACTTATTTTTCACTAAATACAATTAGCTATGAGGAATTGGATAAAATTATTATGACTTTTGATAATAAATTCTCCAGTGGTTGGGATGAAGTACCCATGCCAATAATTAAGCATGCCCGTCAATATCTTCTGAATCCATTACTTCATGTCATAAATTCTGCTTTAATTACAGGCATATATCCTGAAAAATAAAAAATTTCTAAAGTTAAGCCCTTTTTTAAAAATGGAGACCCTAAGGAAATAGCTAACTACAGGCCATTGTCATTAATTTCTTCTTTTTCAAAAATTTACGAGAGAGTCATATCTCTACAGTTCACTAGTTATCTAGAAAAAAACAATATACTAGATGACCAACAATTTGGTTTCAGGGCAGGGAAATCAGTAGTTAGTGCAGGTATTGACTTCATTGAATCTGTCATTGATTCTATGGACTCCAAACTCTCAGTAGTGGGTGTATTTATGGATATGGCTAAAGCCTTTGATAGTGTCTCTCATGACATTCTATTAAATAAATTGTCAATATTAGGAGTTAGAAATACAGGCTTGCGATTATTTGAATCATATTTAGTTGGTAGGAAGCAATATGTAGAAATACAATATTTAAATAAATACAATTGTATGACAACAGCTAAATCCAAATTAAATTTAATTAAATATGGTGTACCACAGGGGACCATTTTAGGACCAGTCCTATTTTTAGCATATTTAACAGGATTGCTTGCAGTTGTCGACACCCCTAATAAAATTAGCCTATACGCTGATGACTTAAACTTTAAATTTGTAGATAAATCATCTCAAGAGATTGAAATAAACACATATACAAATCTTTCAATAGTTTCCCAATATTTACAAAATTTTAATCTTCTTCCTAATCCATTAAAAACTAAATTTATGACTTTTTTACCATCTAATACAACCTCTAATAGAGATCTTAATATTTTTATGAGTAAGGACAGACTGGAAGAAGTAAGCACAGTTAGGTTTTTAGGCTTAAATATCGACAATCAGCTAAATTGGAATGATCATATTAACCAAGTTTGTTTTAAAATTTCCTCAGGACTATATGCTCTGAGACAAAATGGCCAAATTTAGCAGTCTAAAAACTCTTAAACAGATTTATTTTGCATTAATTGAATCACATATATCCTTTGGATTGTGTTTGTATGGTGCAACTACAAAGAATAACTTGAACAGAATACTTGTTCTACAAAAAAAAGCAATTAGAGTCATTCTTAAGTTACAACATCAAGATTCGGTCAAAGAACACTTTAAATCATTAGGCTTCTTAACCATCTATGCACTGTATATCTATCAGCTAATAATCCATATCAAAATCAATTTTGAACAACTACCCAAATTAGGTTCCACCCACGAATATAATACTAGACACAGACATCAACCAATTTTTAATAGTCATAGATTAGAATTATATTCCAAAAAACCAAGTTATTCAGGTATTAGATTTTTTTAATCATTTACCTTTGGAAATTAAACAGATTGCCAACCTCACTACTTTTAAGAATAAGATGAAAACATATTTAATAGACAAATCAATCTATAATTTTGACGAATTTTTTGATTAGTTAGCCTATTTTAGTTTAATATGTGATTCAGTTTATAGCTTTTGATTTGTTGGTTTAATCTCATGGTTAATTGTAGATTTAGAGGGTTTTATAATATTGTTACACATATAAGAAAATATGTATATCCTTGATTTATTGACACCATTCATGTACACTTGTACTATCATGAATAAAGAGATTTTGACTATTGACTATTGACTATTGACTATAATATAAATATAAATAAGATACTTATAAAAAATTTTTAAAATAGCTTTGCTTTTTACAAGGATTACAATCGCTTAAAAATTAAAATTTCTGTGCCAGAATTCAGAACTTGGGAACGAGACAGTTTGAAAAAGAGAATTAGATTTTAGTTATGATTGGAAAATTGTTGATAATTGTCTGGAATAAGAGATTCTGTTCGTAGAACAACATTACTGGCTTGTTCTCGCACTCCTCCAGTAGTAGTAGAGGTTTTGTATCATAGAAGTGTATTTAATAAATAACCTTATTAGTTTTAAGTCTGTTTGTCTTTTTTTCAGGCACATGCAAAGTAAAGGTGTGCTATTGACTGATGGTTCTGAGAAGGGAAAACAAGGAAAGGGTGGTGCGAAGGCATTGATGAACACCATCGTACAGTTGCGGAAACTATGTAACCATCCATTTATGTTCCAGCATATTGAAGAAAAGTACTGCGACCATGTAGGCAGTCAAAATGGAGTTGTCTCTGGGTTTGTATTTCAATTTTTTAAAGTAACTTATTAGGCAGATGTTAAATCAATACTTTATAAATATTTTCGATTTATCATAGTATTTTATAATGTCTATTAGCATATAATACATTTGAGGTTGACCGACGTAAAGAAGTAGCAGACAAATAATTGTATAGTATGGTTATTGTTAGTACAGATCATTAATTTTTGGGTATAAATGTTGGTGAGGTGATTCCGTCGTTAAGCCTTTTTAAGTAGAGTGCAAGATCCAAGATTCAAATTCTCAATTGAGTGTACAGTTGGTTTTTTAGTCATGGAGTAAAGTTCATTCATGTTATAAAGTGGTGAGTGAAGCTTTTGGAAATAAACAAAATAGTTTCTCTTTGGATTTTTTAAAGTACTGTATTTTAGGTGCATTATTTATATTTAAAATGAATTGCCTTCAAATTCAGTTGCGTTCTAGATGTATAAATTCTGAATTGGCAAGACTTTTTGTATAATAATGGTAAGAATAATATGTGTTGATTACAGTCAAACATCTGTGTGTTGAGGTTTTTACTTGATTATCTTCCTAGGTATCATGATTATCTATTATGAAGATGTAGATGTATGAAGATCTATTAACTATTATGAAGCTGTAAATAGTTATTTGTAATTTTTGATATATCATTGAGTTTTCTTTTATTAATCTGTCATATTTAACCTAAAAGTTTGAAACATATAAGTTAGTGAACTTCCTGAGTTCAGTTGCCCATAGTCAAAAGCCAACTGGCGCAATCCGGCAAAAGTAAAATATTAGGTTACTTCCTACTTGTGCAGAACGTATAACAAACAGTAAACATTATGTCAGTCAGCTGGTTTCAATGTTCCAACAGCTCTCGGCACTAGCGCCTACCTAGCGGCGCTTCACTGAACTGCTAATGGTAAAGTAGATATGAAAGCAAAGTTAACTACTAGCGCTATCTTACAGTGAATTCAGTAACTGTTTGTGGTTCGGTAAGGTAGATTTGAAAGCACAGATAACTACTGGCGCTACCTTACAGTGAATCGAGTAACTGTTTGTGTGTCGGTAAAGCAGATTTGAATCTTTACTTATGGTTTCATTATCTTTTCTCATGATACCTAAAAATATTTTGCCACTATATATCAAATGTCAAATGAATATTGAATATTCAAATTTAATGTAGTTATTTATAACAATGTCCAAGAAGGATAATTTATCCATCAATAATCTAGTGTTTGCCAGAATCAAAGGGTATCCTTTCTGGCCAGCTAAAATAACCAGTATAGATGATACAAGTCACAAATATGTTGTTAAATACCAAGTTAAGTTTTTTTGGAACAGATGAGATTGGTAAATGTGGGAAAAAATGATATTTGTCAATATTCCGAAAATAAATTAAAATATCAACTGGAATCAGTTGCAAACAAACATAAAGCGAACTATAAAAAAGCTCTACATGATATTGGGAAGGAATATGAAAAAACCCAACCATCAAGTCCATCCTCAAGCAAGCGGCCTATAAATTTATCCAACTCGATCAACCTTATTAATAAAACTTCAACTCCTAAACCCGTCAAAGAAACTTGACACCTTTTCATCTACACCTCATTTACCTCGAAGTAACACCTACATCAATGTCCCTCACAAAAGATGCTGAGACCAGTACTACTGTGGATATTGATCAAGATTTTCAACTGCATGCTGTTATTGACAGATGTATATCTTTGGAAAAGCTATTGATGGAAAAAGACGAATTAATCCAACAACTTCAGGATGAAAATGCGGAAAAAGAAAAATTGCTAGGAGCCCCTCAAGATTTTCACACACAAATTATCAAACAGGAACTGAATAAATTTAAACTAGAAAATAAAAGCTTACAAACGCACATAGACATTCTTCAAAATGACTACAAGAGAATTGAAAAAGAACTGGATAACAAAACCAACCAACAATGTCTCCACTGCTTCCCTCCTCTTCCAAGTTTTTCTCAACCAAATAATCATACACGTCTTCATGAACAAACTTTCTTTAAAAAACCAGATGGGAAAAAATACCCTCTAGTGCCTCTAGACCCTTACCGGGAAAAGGTAAACTACTAATATTTGCTGACAGTCATGGTAAACTTATTGGAAATTATGCTCAGCAAAGAACATATACAAATGTAAGTTCTTTTATTAGGCCAGGAGCTAATTTTAACAAAGTCACAGAGGAAGTAAAGAAACTGGGAAGTGACGTGAGTAAGACCGATCAAATCCTAATCATAGCGGGTACAAATGACGTTGAATCAACAGATAAAGATCACTTGTTAAATTATGTTAAAAATGTAATTACAGACTGTAAACACACTAATCTCATACTGGCTACCTTACCTATGAGATATGACACATATGGACTGGATCTGACAATCACTGAAATTAATTTAGAACTGGAAAAATTGGTTGAAAGCAGTGATCATGTAAACCTACTGCCACTCCATCTCCTGCCTAGACACTACTTCACACAACACGGTTTGCACTTTAACAAGAAGGGTAAAAATAAGATTGCCTCTATGATAGCAAATATGTTGATAGAGAGGAAAAGTCATCAAGATCCCGGGCAAGCCATCGTTGAACCTAGAGTCTCTTCTCCTCATCAAGAAGACGTACATGTGGTTGATGGTAACATGAATGATTTTTTTGAGATCTACAAAAATGACTCATCAGTGGGATTTTCTCACACCATCTGCAGATTTTGACCACTCACGTCATATGAGTGGTGGAGTCGCTGTCCTGTTCAGACACATGTTTGGAAGGCCGGACTTTACCAACTATGTTGATGGAAAACTCACAACACAAAAAATCCCTAACGGTGCAGTAATTTATAGCCTAGTTACAAAATCCAATTACAATAGTAAACCAACTCTTGAGGATTACAACATGGCATTTAATCAACTTACAAGAGATTTCAAACAAAGGGGACTAAAGACACTCATCTGCTCACCGATGGGTTGTGTGAGGGATAAGATAACAATTAATCTCTTTGCCAAGAAAATTGTTGAGTTTCAGCTAGCTACAAAATCTACTGTACATGTAATATCATACAACCAGGAATCTGATAGAGTCTTGAAGGGGGGTCTTTCCCATTCTGACTTCCTGAAGAATCTCAAAGAAAGTATTGATCTAAACAAAAGCTTATCCGTCCAGAACAATAAATCTTTGTTTATGCCTCCTACACAAGATGAGATGTCAACTCACAGCCTGACCTTGTCCAACACTCCGGCCACTACACCTCTGACTACACTCAACCCTCCAGCTTGTGAACAGCCCTCATTATCGTCCTCACCAAGCATCCCCAGAAGCTCACCTAATGATACATCATCTGTCTCTCCTGTTATCTCTAGGACTTTCTCACCTTCACAGAAGACGACAGACGAATATTTTTTAGCAAACAATGTACAATTAAAAGCAGCAACTTAGGTAGACAATTTTGTAATGTAGTTGTAACTGATATACCTGTACATGGCTCAAGTAGTAGCTCAGCTTACAAAAATCAAAAAATTTATCCTGTTAACTGTTTATTTTTAAATATTCAGGGTTTAAAAAATAAAATTGATATTGTTGAACATTTCTTACCACAAAGCAAACTAGATAAAGTCTCAATTGTATGTTTATCAGAACATTGGCTTAGTAAAGATATTTGCAACATTGCGTGCCCAAAAGATTTTTATTGTGCAGCCAACTTTTGCAGAGAGAATAGCATTCGAGGGGAACTTCAGTTCTCGTTAACAAAACACACAATTCAAAAAGTATTGACATATCACAATTTTGCTCAGAACTAAATTTCGAAGCTTCAGCAGCTGCTTTAGATTCCCTTAAACTAATAATCATTTCAATTTACCATCCTCCCACAGGTGACCCAAAAATCTTCTTAGAAAACTTAGAAAATCTATTATGTTTTATCTCAACTCAGCGGGGTTATTCAACTATAATTGGTGGTGATATAAACGCCAAATTTGACATTACTTTAAACAAAAAATCTGTAGGAGACTTTCTTAATTTATTAAGACAACATAACTTCTTTTGCGTGAACAAAAATCCCACAAGAGGAGACCGCTGCCTTGACAATATATTTGTAAATTGCCCAGATCAAGTAACCGCATGTACAGTTCTTGATTTTCCCTTTTCAGATCACGATGGGCTCATCTTGAAACTAGAAAGAAACCAAAAACTTACAGACCCCATTACAAATAAATAAAAACACTAAAAGTACAAAGCCTTTAGAAATTACTTTTCCAAGATCAGCAACAGGTAATCTAGTAGACTGTCTGCTGGCGCATGATTGGGACAGTTTGATTATAAATGAAAAAAAATTAAGTGCTAAAGAATATTTTACTCTCTTTTTTGAAATCTTAATAAATAAATTAGTATATTGTTCAACTATTAAAAACCCTAGTCACAAAGATAAAAATTTTAGAACCCAAAATATATGGTATACATGTGAAATGAAGCAAATGAAGGAGCGACTTTTGTTCTTACACAAACTAATGAAGAATTCCAACTGTAAACGGTTACAACAAAGCTATGCAGATCTCAAAAGGCAATATAAAAAATCTGTAGAAGATGCCAAACTTGTTTATAATGCAGGTAAAATTGAAAGTAGTAGCAACAAATGTAGAGCTGCTTGGAAATTAATTAAAGAAAATACTGACAGTCCATCCCCTCAAGCAGATATGGCTGTTACTCCAGATAGATTTAATAATTATTTCATTAACTCAGTTGCGCAAATTAAAAATGATATCATACAACCTAGTATTAACTGCTTAAATTTAACTCAAAATTACCCTATTAAAAAGAACAATTTTAATTTTGCAAGTGTCTCTTCTGATGATGTACTGGCAGCTGTTAAAAGATTGAAAAACTCAGAAAGTAAAGACATATTTAATTTATCCAATAACATTTTCAAAAATATTCATCACACTTTTTTAATTCCTCTCACGTTATGCATAAACAAGTGCTTGGCTGAAGGTTTTTTTCCCAGATGAGTTAAAGTTGTCCAGAATTTGTCCAATATTCAAAAAAGGCCCTAAAAATGAACCCGAGAGCTACCGTCCAATATCTATCATACCAGTTCTTTCTAAAGTTATTGAAATTATAGTGCATGATCAATTGGTTGCATACCTAAATAACAACAATTATTTAAATATAGAACAGTTCGGTTTTAGAAGAGGCAAGTGTACGGTCGATGCTATCGCTGCTCTAATCAAGGAAATTCTTACCACTTTCGAGGACAAAGGCTTTGCTCAGGCTACTCTGTGTGATCTAAGCAAGGCATTTGATTGCGTTGATCATGCAGGGTTGATTGGAAAACTTAATTTTTATGGAATAACTGGAATTGCCTCAAATTTTTTTCAAAACTATTTAAAAAAATCGTATGCAAAAGGTTTACGTTAACGGAAACTGGTCCAGCGAGGTTAATGTTCCATGGGGAGTGCCTCAAGGCTCAGTCCTTGGCCCTCTTTTATTCTTGATACAAATTAATGATCTTCCTAATGTTTTAAAAGCAAAATCTTTCTTGTATGCTGACGACACAACTTTTCTTAATATACATCCTGATTTTAACTGTTTACAAAAACTTGTTAGTGATACCTTTGAAGAAGCATCAGTTTGGTTTAGATCAAACGGCTTCTTACTAAATGAATCCAAAACCCAAAACATTCTATTTAGCTTAAGACAATATCCCTCAAAGGAAACAAAATTTTCTGATAGTGTAAAGTTCTTAGGAATCATGATAGATAACAAGTTGACGTGGAGCACCCACATTGAATTCATTTCAAAGAGGTTATCAAGAGTAATTTATTTGTTAAGGCGAATTATGACTTGCGTCCCAGAAACCTATGTAAAATCATCATATTATGCTTTTTTCCAGTCAATCATCAGATATGGACTTGTAATTTGGGGTAACAGTTCAAAAATTAGTGATATTCTTTTACTGCAAAAGAAGGCTATTAGAGTTATTTCAAAGTCACAACTGCGTGACCATTGTAGACCATTATTTATCAATCTTCAAATACAAACCATTATAAATTTATACATATTTGACTTGGTTTCTTATATTCTCAAAAACTCTGAATGTGTAACATTTGTTAGTGACTGTCATAATTACAATACCAGAAATAAGAACAACATCTCAATAAATCACTGTAGGCTTAGTACAACTCAACGTAGTCACGTTATCATATCTCAACAGCTGTACAACAAACTAAGACATCTAATTAATAAATATCCAACCAAATTATTTCTAACTAAATTTTTTAATTGGCTCGTTCAAAATCCATTTTACACCCTATCAGAGTTTTTGAGTCTTAGGGAAATAGTTTTTTAGTGCACATCTAAATCTGAAAGTAAAAAGTAAATTTGTTATTATTGAATATCATCTCAATTTTTGACATGTGTGTAAACACTAATAATGACTTTGTCAATACATATTTTGTAAAATGGCAATAAAGATTGATTTGATTTGATTTATCTTCAATTTGTTCTCTACTTAAAAAAAAAACTTATCTCTCAAAATATTAAAAACAAAAACTACAATCCTCTCCAATCTCAATCTCCTGGCACACAACTACAAGATTTGTCAACAAACTCACTGGTTTCACCTTGGCATGGTTGGCCTAATCCACAGAACACTTACCAACCAGATGGAAGATCAAGAATCAACACACCCACAAATGATACAATCTCATCTCAGTCTCTGGGAGCTGTCACCCCTACTATTATTCCTGGTCATCTTCGTTTCAATGAGTCGTAAAGCTGAGCCATGAAAATTGTGAAGTGTAAAAAAAGTTAAAGAGCAGAGTAAATATGTTGGTGAAAGTCAATTAGCAAATGAAGATCATATTGTTGCTTCTTCTTGTGCAGGTGTTATAAATAGTATAGACATAAGAAATGTAAATAATATTGTAGCTGTAGAATTAAGTAACACTGTCTGTAATAGCTCTTTTCAGTCTCTTGATAACTTGTATGAAGGTTCATTTAGGTCAAACAACAGATCCCTATCTCCTTTCCAGGTCACTAATAATTTAAATATTTGACATATCGTCTCCTAATACTTGTTTTACTAGCTCTAAGCAAAATGCAATATCTTCACTATCTAGCCTTTGATAGCAGTGGTTCTGAAATGTTTCAATTTTTCTTTAGTATTTTAATTGATAACTTAAACTTTTGTGGAACACTTACTACTAGTCAAGAAAAAATTGGAAATGAGAAATAAAAACAAAAAGGAATGGTACAGCAAGGAGATGGCATATATGAAGGAGAAGTTGTTGTTTTTAAATAAACTAGTGAAATGTCCACAATCTCACAGTAAGAAAGACATTAAAGATAAATATCTAAAACTAAAATATTAGTATGAACTGTTGATTAAAAATGCTAAACTGTTGAATAATATTAGTTATATAGAAAATAGCAACAATAAATGTAAAGCAGCCTGGAATCTAATAAAAAGTAATAATGAATTTAGGGAAAAAGAAAAATTAAATATTGAACCTGATACTTTTAACAATTATTTTGTAAATTCTGTTTAAGACATAAAAGATAAAGCTGATTATTACTTTGTGCCTAATGTATCTGCAATTGAACTTTTAAAACAAAACACTAGTAATAACCCTGAAAGACTTTATTGGGAGTATGTTACGACAGATGATGTCCTGACTACTGTAAATAACATGAATAGATCTAATAGTCTTGATATATACTATGTGCCAAGTAACATGCTAAAGTATATGATAACCGGAATGGCTGATCCTCTTGCAATATGCATAAATTACCTCTTGAAGGAAGGAATTTTCCCAGACGCTTTAAAAATTTCTAGGGTCTATCCTATTTACGAGAAAGGCCATAGGGAGCAGTCGAAAAGTTACCGCCCAGTTTCATTTGTGCCAGTCTTGGGTAAATTAATTGAATTACTGGTATTTAAGCAAATTTATGCTTTCTGTGAAAAAAAAAACAACATTTTTAAAATAGTTCTCAATAGGGTTTTATAGCAGGTAAATCAACGGTTGATGCATTGGATGGTTTTGTAAGATAAATTCACTTAGCTTTTCAGGACAAGACTTTTGCTCAGGCCACTATGTGACCTGAGCAAGGCCTTTGATTATGTAGATAGTCATATTCTAATGACAAAACTGAAGCATTATGGTATTCGTGGCTCACAGCTTGGTTTTTTCTTATATGGAAAATCGTAAGCAAAAGGTGTGTATTAATGGAAGGTGGTCTAGGGAAATTGTGGAGCATTGGGGTGTTTCTCAAGGCTCTGTCCTGGGTCCCTTACTTCTTTTTATCTATATCAATGATGTACCACTGGCATTAAAATCAAAAACCATTCTTTATGCAGATGACACCGCAATGTTGAATGTTGGTAAAGGATTAAAAGTGAGCTAGAAGATCTCTCCAAGGAAACACTGGCTGATGCTTTAGTCTGGTTTCATGCAAATGGGCTTATGTTAAATAAGGAAAAAAAACCAAAAGATATTGTTCACTTTAAAACCCATGTTGTCACCTGATTTCAACTTTCATAAGTCATCCAAGTTCTTGGGAATATTAATTGATAATCATTTGTCATGGAACACACATATAGACTACTTTCAATATATAATTATGTATGGCTTGATACTCTGGGGTAACTGCTCCAGGATTCATGAAATTTTTATCCTTAAAAAAAGAGCAGGGAGGGCCATGAGACCACTGTAAACCATTATATATGAAACTCAAAATTCCAACAGTAATACATTTGTATATATGACCTAATTGTCTATATATTTAAAAATCCGACTTTGTTAATTTTCTATAGTAATATTCATAACTATAACACCCGAAATAAAAATAATGCTGTATTGTAATTTCACAGACTTATTAAAACACAAAACAGTCATATACAGTAGTTCAGTCTATTAAAATTTACAATAAAACATTTAATTAAATCTTACCCTACTCGAAAATTTAAACAATTGCTATACAGTTGGCTTCTGGAAAATCCATTCTATTGCTTGGACGAGTTTTATAATCTTGGAATTATACGTTTTCAAGGTCAACCATAATTGAGCATGTATATATATGTCAAGACATTAGAGTTGTGTACATTATTCAAAAAACAGGTTAGATGTAATGATCAGTAATGAATAACATATGAATTTAAAATTTATTTCAGTTTACAACAGAGATAGATTTATTTAATTTATATACTATGAAATACTGAATTTCATTAATTGATAGTTGTAGACTTGGCTTTAAGCTGTAATATGACTTTGTCAATGATTGTTAAATCCTAAAGACAAATAAAAAGTGATTGTTTGATTGATTAAAGAAGCTTAATTTTACTCTGGTGCCAGGCCCTAAGGAATACCCCTAGGAAAAGGTGGTAGAACAGTTTGGAAACACAAAAGTTAATGAATGCTATACTTAATAAATATCATGGTTTTAATACACAGTAATTTAATAATGTTTGTAAAAGACTGGTGAGTTTTATAAGTGTTTTATCAACATATTGTTAAAAACTGAAAGATAAAAACTACTTTATTTTACAAATTATAAACAACATTCAGTATTCCAAATAGTTCACTTAAGTTGTTACTGTCACACCAAGTATGCTTTTTAGGTTTAATTTCTTTTTGTATTTTGAAGGTAACTTGTTTGGGGCTCCAGTCTTAGGAGTTTTTAACCAATGAAAGGGAATCAGCATATATGTGCTAAACTGGTGATAAAAATACTTACAACAAGGTAAAAAAGATAAAATATTTCAGTCCTCTCTTCAGTCAGTAGGGATCTCTTCATCCAATAGAATTCTTTACTGAATGGAGAGAGACCATTAGAAGTGAAATAAGTCTCTATTTTTTACCTGTTTGTGTGTATTTTTGTTTCCAGTCTACCAGGTCCTGTTCTTTCACTTTATAAATATGTATGAGATGGGCCCAATGGATGAGCTGTACACAACTT
This sequence comes from Stictocephala bisonia, assembly GCA_035578905.1. Taxonomy (NCBI): domain Eukaryota; kingdom Metazoa; phylum Arthropoda; class Insecta; order Hemiptera; family Membracidae; genus Stictocephala; species Stictocephala bisonia. The sequence continues at coordinate 349,042 of JAQJVL010000407.1, read as the reverse complement.
ACCTCAGAGTTTGAGGACCCAGATTCGATTCCTGAAGTGGATGGTAAAAATTGCAGTTCAAGTCCTCCGACGTTGGCCCAGCATCAAGGATGCTATAACTTCATAAAAAATAACCTGGTAAAGAATGATGGATTTAACGTCGTCAGGATCTCGTGTACCAAGCTAACCACACATCCTTAAGTTTAAACACCATTTGGTCCATTTGCGGTTTTTTATTGTATATTTTAGGTTTCTGATCACATTATCCAGTTGAAATTCATATTTCTGAAACTTGAATGACATGTATTATGCAAAGCTTTATCATGAAATTTGGCATTCATCATTTCCATTAATGACCCAATGATTTTAGTAATTTAATACTAATAGCGTTAGTCATCGGACATATTTTTTCTTTCTTTCTTGTTATTTGTTATGTTTGAAATGCTATATAATCATGTATGCTGAGGTTAAGTGGTAGAAAGGGCTTTGCAACCCTAACTTCGCCTCATGAAGAAACAATAAAGTCGCTTTTCATTTCATTTCATATTCCAAACTCTCTCCTACATACTATTTTTAAATATATTCTATCTGCACGGACAGTCTGTAGTCAATCTCAGTTGAAAGAGTGATCGGCGAGAGTTACAGATGTGTGCCTGGTGGAGTTTGATGTTTGGTAGTTTGCATTGTTTATTTACAAAATTAAAATAGTAATTATGTTTCCATGTAATATGGTTAGTAATATAATAATAATCTTTATTGCATTAAACCTCAAATGAGGTATTACAATATATAACATACACATTTTTGACATAAATTTGTCTTATTTCAGGCCTGACTTGTATAGAGTATCAGGAAAATTTGAACTATTGGATCGAATCTTACCGAAATTAAAGAATACAAACCATAGAGTATTGTTGTTTTGCCAAATGACACAGCTGATGACCATCATGGAGGATTATTTAAGCTGGCGAGGTTTTACCTACTTGCGTCTCGATGGAACAACTAAAGCAGAAGACAGAGGTGATTTGTTAAAGAGATTCAACAGTCCAGACAGTGATTACTTCATATTTTTGCTGAGTACCCGAGCTGGTGGTCTAGGTCTCAACTTGCAAGCTGCTGATACAGTTGTCATTTTTGACTCTGATTGGAATCCTCACCAGGTAGGTTTCATTATTTTTACTACAGCAGGACACAAAATGTATTATGTCTAATTCAAATTTTTCCTTTTTATTTACTTATTTTAAATATCTGTGTTATTACCTCAAATTATCCTTAAGCTTCTGATTTGAAATTTCCCTGACCACATATACTGGATTAAGTTCTGATATTTGAATGTAATCAAAACAAGACACACACTTATAAAATATTCTTGTATTCTTGCTAAAATAATCATGAAAACTTCTTTGTATTGAAACATATTAGGAAGGGCTGGTATCGTATTATGGCATGCTTTCATTTAACTAACTTCATTTTTCCCTGATAACTGGACAATAGGGTAAGTCCCTGAATTGTTTAGGTTTAGTGCGGGACGCAGTTCCTTTCTAAATATTCCTTTGGTAAGGTTTTTTAAAGTGACACATACTTAAAGAGGTGAAACACAAAATAAAGAAATGAAATATTTTATTTTAATTTGTGTGTTGCTTTTTTGAGTCTTTGTCACTTCCAAAGGAATTTAAAAAAAAAGCAAGCCAGCTTTTCTGTCCCAAAACAAAAACTAAATGATGTTCTTCATTTATACTGCAGTTGCCCTCAATAACGTTAGTTAAATTTAATCCCTAAAATTTGTATCATAACCAAGTAAACTGTAGGTATCTTGAAAAATAAATTTTAGGGTTAAAAACCTATTTAAATTATACTGTATTATATACCCAACATACTGAGGATCGTTGTCTCAGGATCATATTTCTTATAACGTTGTGAGGCAGTTCGAAGGGCCTGGAGAGCACTGCCATTAGGATAATCACAACTGTTAGACATACAGTCAGTCAATTCATAGCTGACGACAGCTGGTGACACCACACCGTAAATAACAAAGCCAGAGAGCAGCTCCGTTCACTTACATGGAATTGAAGCTCAAAATGTTACTAGATCAGTTTCAGGGTGGTAAAAAAATTTGGAGATATTGACATTGGTTGACAATATTATTTCTCCAACGGTTTCAAGTAAATTATTCTGATCAAAAATTATACTTTATGAAACACAATTACTAAACAAATTAAATTATCAATTGAAAAAATAAAGTTGTTGTGAAAGCGTTTCCATATTTTTTTCCAACCATATAGCATATGGTTTATTGTCAGCTACCATTTATTCATTATAAAAAACATAAAAACTGAGACATATAATTGGAAAGAAGTCCAAAAGTCATATGATATTAATAACAACATAACATGATCTTCTGTTACAAAGGTAAATCCAATCAATCAAGCAATTGAAGACCTACCTCATTGATTCTATTTATGATAGCTAATCCCTCCAAGAAAATCTCAGAGAGCACTCTGTAACTAAATTATCAATTTTTCGGATAGATTCACCGCAAACACATGACTGATCCAGTGTCAAGCCCACTGGGAGTCCCCCATAACAATATCCCCAGTGTTGACTGTTGGGGTATATCTGACCCACCCCAGTGTTGACTGTTGGGAATATTGACACAATATCCCCCAATCAATCCAGTGTCAATCCGACTGGGGTTGATATAAAACTCAATATTGCTCAAGTCCACAGCAAATCTTTAAAGCTGCACGTAACTCAGCTAAAAGAGCAACAAACTTGGTAGCTGGACTGTCACGAATTTGTAATCTCCCAGCCATGGCTACCACACTAGGTCAGATAACATTTTTAATGAAAATTTGGGCAGTTGTTCCTACTAGAACCTTAATTGGGTTATTTTAGATATAAGGCAACTTTCTACAAATTAAAGAAGTTTAAGATCAAGAAATATGTTATCTATGATTAGCATTTTCAGCACATCGTTATATAATACTGCTAACTACCGTATTATATAAGACAAATATCATAATACAAAACAAATTAGTTCAAGAAAAATCTCCAGCATAATGTTTTCTTAAAGAATATAATATGGTGGACACTATAAAATTAGTTTGAAAATTATTGCTTACTTATTTCAAGTTTGGCAGCGAAATAAAACTCAGAGTTTTGTCATTTCAGACCAGTGGCACGTGGCTGTTCCACCAGTACCAAAGTTATTTTATTCGAATTGTAAACATACAGTAATATTGACCTACATGCCCACCTTAAACGTACATTGGTATTGACCCACCCAACCATCTATCACGTACAGAGGTATTGATGTACACGCCCACCCTTAGCGTACATTGGTATTAACCCACCTTTCACTTACAGTGGTATAGTGCTAGCAATATAGTATTTTTTTAATGATACTGCTAACTACAGTACAGCATAATAATTATTCTTTTCCATAAGCAGTATAAATACAAACATAAGTGCATAACAATTTTGAATTTTTAGGATCTGCAAGCCCAAGATCGTGCCCATCGAATTGGTCAGCAGAATGAAGTCAGAGTACTTCGACTTATGACTGTCAACTCTGTGGAAGAAAGGATTCTGGCAGCCGCTCGCTATAAACTCAACATGGATGAGAAAGTAATTCAGGCTGGAATGTTTGACCAAAAGTCTACGGGATCTGAGAGGCAGCAGTTCCTTCAGACAATTCTTCACCAGGATGACGCTGATGATGAGGTTAGATCATAAGATAAAAATACCTTTCTTTACATTTAGTTTAAGTGTGAATAGTTTGTTCTGTGTCCAATAGTTTCTCCCATCTATAGGGAGAAAAATGTTCTATTGAACTTGGCTGGTACTTAAAAAATTTAACAGCTTTTTATTTCATTAATTTTCTAGTTTATTCATAATAAGTAATCTTGTATTAACATTTAATGATTTTGTTTGCTCGTTTATTGTGCATATGCTGAGACCACTAATAATGAAAATTATATCTTTGGAATGTTTGAAATATTGTTGTATGACAGTAAAATTGGTTTTCAATAATATTTAAATCCTTAATTCAATCAAAAGATATGAAAAGTAACCAACTTATTTTTGTTTGTTTTCAATGCTAGTTTATTTATTTTAACTATGTATTTGTGTAATTTTATGTTATTTGTTCATTATAGTATTAGAGGTAATTGAGTAGTAAGGTCAAAATTATGAACTTCCAAGATTTTGTAGTACATGATGCCAATGTCGATTACTTTTTTATTCTTTTCATTTTTTTAATCTCTTTAATAAAGTTGCTCATAAGCTATTAGGCGTTTACTTAAGATATGGGTGCTTATAAATATTTACATATTTTTAATGACATGTAAATTGTGTAATTTAATTTTACAAATATATAACAGTGTGGCATAACTCAAATATGTTACATGTGTAGTGTTGGTTTGCAGGAGAATGAGGTGCCGGATGATGAAACAGTCAATCAGATGATTGCTAGAAGTGAAGCTGAATTTGAAATTTTCCAACGAATGGATTTGGAAAGACGCAGAGAAGAGGCTAAGTTTGGTGCCAATCGAAAGTCTCGGTTGATAGAGGAGGCAGAACTTCCGGATTGGTTGGTTAAGGATGATGATGAGGTATTGCTATATGAATTAGTTTATATCAAACGTTAATGATAGGTTATTTAAGAATTAACAACAAAAATACTTAAAACTACAAATTTTTCTGTTCTTTAAAATATGAGCCAAATTCTTAAGCGGCCGGTATCTTAACTAGAATCTATATTTTGTAGTGACAACCGCGTCAATGTGCTTTCACAGTATTTATAAGATAATCAGATGTTTCGCCCATGCTGTGATGTGGTCTCAGCGATACCACTGAGGATGACCCATCACATCATAGGCGAAACATCTGGTTATCTTGTAAATAAATAGTGTTGATAGCACCTTGACATGGTTGTCACGGAAAATATAGATTCTAGTTATGAGCCAAATTCATTTCACCATACATTTGTTTGTTAAAAAAGACAATGTACTAGAAATTAAGGAACTGAAAATTGAGAAACAAAAGTTGTGAGAAGAACAAAAAGCTAAATTAGCTTCTCATGACAACCAGTTAGAAACCCTTAAAAACAAAATTGTTTTTGGATTGTGTGGAATATCATAGTAACGAGTTTATTTCGAAGTGATTTTTATGTATAATTTGTAAATAGTATTTTGAGTGATTTTGTTGTAAATATGTATTTTAAGGTACTTAACAATGTTTAACATGTTATTGAAAAGAATTTGTTCATAGACTTTATTTGGCCAGTAAAAGGATTTTTTATAAACTTGTGAAAATAGACATATTGTCCTGTGTTCATCTTCAGCGAAAAGAATATATGTTGAATATTAGTACAAAGGTACATTCTACATTTGTAGATAAAAAGTATACAAAATGGTAAGTTTTATTTGGTATAAGGTCATTATAAAATAATTTGTTACTTTATTACATAGTCTAAAGTGTTTATTTATGCCTGTATGATTTCAGACTGTACATTTTATAGTTTTCTTAATAACGGAAATAATCACAATTAGGGCCCCCAATTTTAGATTTTAAGGTTACCAAAAGTTCCCAAAAAGTCAGTGATTTCTATTTTACCCTTCCTCTAAACACGCTGGACATGTATACCTTTATAATATATTTCCTGATTTACTAATAGGAATTGATGTATAGTAACTTCTATGTATAATGGGAATTAAAAAAAAAAAACAAGATAAATTCAAGATTTTATTGTCTGCATTGCATTTCTCATAAATAGGAATAATGATTTTGTTCAAATCTGTCTTGATATTTAAATATCAAACAAATATGATGTATTTGATTGATCCTAAATCATCATATGCTGATTTATTTAGGTTTGTAAATCATTTGATATGATTACAGGTAGAGCGTTGGACTTATGAAGAAGAGCCTGAAGTGCAAATGGGCCGTGGATCAAGGCAGCGGAAGGAAGTAGATTACACCGACAGTTTGACAGAAAAAGAGTGGTTAAAGGTAAACACTTAGTATTAAGTGCCATTAGAGCTATCCCTGTGCTATGAAGCATAATTGTGATCATTCACTGCACTGACTCTCATTAACACCAATGTTTACCTATTGCCAAATATCATACAATTTTTAATTTGGACTAAGTAGATGTGACCATGTCAACACAATACAAATCTAAACATTTTCATCTTTTCAGTAAATAAGATTAGTTTTAAGGGGCTAAAAACGATATCACCTAAGAATAGCATACTGAATTGGCTGTACAGAACACAGCTTTAATCCAACGCCTGTTTGACCAATAAAATTAATTTTTCAAGTATAAAATATAATGTACACATATTTTTCAGGAAGAAATCGCTGATAAGGGAGAGTGTATTTGGGTCATGACAACATGATTATATATATATATATATATATATATATATATATATATATATATATATATATAAAATCAATTCTATAAACTTTCTTTTAATGGGGAGCTCATGATGAAGTATTTTCCCCCATCCCTAAAATGCCTTATTTTTAATGGAATGCAATAAAGATAGTAAATAAAACCTGATGATAGGAGTTATTTTATATTTATTGAATTAGATATTTTTGTTTCAACACTCAAAGCTTTGGGAATCTCCAAGAATTTAACAGTCACAAACAACTCAAAGACAACAAATTACATTTAAAAACAGCTTCAGCCAGTCATAATCTTTATATCCCCACAGGTTTCTCAATCAATATATTCAGATTTTGTGCAAGTAAACCTTTAAGCAGATGCCCCGCCTTGATATACTTACTTGATATATTCAGCCGCTGTAGTTTTTGGGGTATGAGATCAACATTTTTGCGCTTTTTCAAAACATAAAGAAATATTTAGAGTTGAGAATACTAGTGATTCTCAACTCTAGTCGACTCAAAAATAGGTCGGTTCCATTTTTTTTTTTTTTCGATTCCGGTTCGGTTCTTTAAGAAAATCGGTTCTCGGTTATGATTACTTTTTGAGAATGTCCCAGAAAATTGTTCTAATACCTCTACGCCAGTGAATAACAAATTATGTGGAATCAGTCAGTAAAAAACAGTGCATAATATATTGGGGATTTCTGCAATATGAAGCACAATACAACCTAAAAATCTATAAAATGACATATAATATTTCCAATAACTAGAGAATTGGTAATATTTTATTTATTCTCGAGTACAATTGTTTACATTTTCGCACAAAGAAAGTATTTATTTTAAGTTTTAAAAAGTATACAATTTAGCTAAATGGAATATAATGCACAAATTAGTATGAAATTGAAAGTTACCTTCAGGAAATTACAAAACTTATAAGCCTAGAGAAAATTAGAAAATAACCTGCTATTTTAGGTCTGGTGTAGTAATAAAACTTATTAAAAATCAAATCATCACAGTTGATTGAAATTACCACAACTAAAACTAAGAGATTGATGAAATTGTAGTATGTCAAAAGATAAACAGCAAAAACAAATAATAATATAATTAATTGAAAAAAATTGTTATTAACTATTGTGTTAATTGAAAAAAAGCAAACCATTGGTTCTTTTCTCAATTAGTGAGAATACTGAATTAAGAAAATATAAATGATATTCACATTCATAAAAGACATTACAGACAATAATACCATAAATGTTTGTAGAAATTATAGTATGTATTTTGTTTTAAATTTAAGAAATAATAAAACTATTTTGGGTCAGGAAATGTTAAGTCGATGCATTTTAAAACATTGATTCTTTAAGACTTTGTAAAAAGAAAAAAATGATTAAAATAAAATTTAACTATTTTTAAAAATAAAAGTGCTAAAGATCCATTTTGTTTAGTTTTGACACAATATTAACCTTCAAAATTTATTTTCCAATCAAATTCCCTAGACTTTTTATGAATTTTTTTATTATTAAAAACAAGCCAAAATAAATAAACTATTGTCTTAAGTTCATCATAAAAACCATTTATTTTTCAAAATACACAATAAAACTATAAGCATAATTAATTTCAAAATGTTAGAGGAGTTGTAAACAGAATGTAATGTTTCCACCAGGTGTTTTTATCGAGCAGGAAGTGATAAGAAAGGGTTGTGATAAACAAGGGTAGAGCTCAGGAGGTCCTGGACTCTTGAACAAAAACTGAATGGCTTTAATCACTGCCTTTTTATGTAAATTCCTATTCATTAATGTTGTGTGTCTCTTTTCTGTGCTGATAAGGAAGTGGCCTCTGGGAAGATATTTTCTGACAAAGATATATTGTTTGTCTTGTGGCTAGATATTGTCATTAGATTGTTCTGTTTATCAGCACTTTTTACACATGAAACATTTCTGATAAGAAAGAAAGCTATCTCCCCATTTACTTTTTCTGGAACCGCAGAACCGAGATTTTCCCATGGGTTCTCGGTTCCGTTCTTTTGTCAAGAACCGATAGAACCGAGAACCGACTTAAAGGACACCTATCCATAGAGAATACCTTTAATTTGTACTTCACTTGAGAGTGGTAGTCAGTAATACACATTTTGTTACTTGTTCAAATAATTTAGTTTTCAAAGTCAGTTGTTTTTTTTCATCTCTTTATTAAGTTTTATGTATTAGGTTTAGAGTTACCCCTTCTTGCTATAAAAATAGCCAGAATTTTAAAGAGTGAGTGAGCTATCCCTGTGATGTCCCTGTTGGTTTGAAAACTCAAGGTCCACCGGCTAAATTTCAAACTTCCTGCTTATCAGAAAGTGACTCAGAACTTTTCCCTGAAAAGTGTCTTTAAAACTAAAAACAGAGTTATATCTGTTATTCTGATAAACATCTTAGAAGTCTACTCATTCAGCTGTATTTTTCTTCAGGCAATTGATGATGGTCTTGAAGAATATGAGGAAGAAGAGGAGGAAGAAGCCAAGTCAATAAAAAAGACTCGAAAAAGGCGTAGAAGAGGTGATGATGATGAGGAAGAACCAAGCAGTAGCGCCAAAAAACGCCGAGGGGCAGATAAAAGCTCAGGGGATGCCAAACTAAAAAGGCAAATGAAAAAGCTTATGAACGTAGTCATCAAATATACAGACAGGTAATTGTAGTTTGAATCAAACTAGCTTATTTATAAATCCTGATGTCATTATAAAATATAATGTATTCTTTAGAGATTCTTAAAACAAATATGTATAAATTGGATATATTAGAATTTATAGGTAGAAAATAATAAATCAGTAGTTAGGCTTTATTATTTGGCCACTAGGCCAAATAATGTAAAAGTCTCCTATCACCTGATGAAGATCTCAGTGACTAAAAATTTGTACTATTTATTGTGTCTCAAAATATTCGCCTGTGTACCCTATTAATGGACTTATCTTCTAAGGCAAGTTTGCTGATACCCCACCTCTAATATTACATTTGAATAATAGTCGGAATTGTATTCCTCAATTTCAGTTATCATTCTTAGTTTTTAAACTGACATTACCAACAAAATTTATTTAATTAGTACTGCTAATGTCCAGTTGTTGTAAAAGTAATTAATCTTAAAAAGGATGATGTTGAAATAAGTAAAAATTCTTAGGAAAGTTTACTTATAAATAACAGAGTTTGAAAATGAAAAAAAAATGTCACCTACTGGTACTAGCCAAGACAGAATAATGATGAATAATTTGAACCAGTCCATAGCGATTACAATCGGTCAGTTCAGGATTCATTCATTACGTTATTGTTCAATACTTTCCACGTACATGAGTGCCGAGACTCTTTGTATTTCATGATTAAATTTAACAACAAATATTAATTATTTGTAAATATTGTTGTAGAATAATTTGTAATTAATTATTTTTGGATTTTAATTGATTTGTACATTCAGTTTATGTACAATTCATGTTGGTGCCAATACTGAGAATTATCACACCACATCTTGAGTTGCTGTTATAACACAAAACTAACAGTAATGTTTTATTGGTGCTCATTCTTTACATTCATATTACAGATAACAAAATTAAAATCTTGCACATTTATTGTTAAATGAAAGATATGACATTTTCTTGACCTGTATAATAGTTATTATTTTGGAATTGAAAACAAATTGTTAGTTATTATTTTAAATAGATGGTACAAAATTAAAAACAAATATTATAATAATTAACTAAACTACGATTATTAATTTCAAAAATAAATTGACTATGAATAAATAATATTTCTAAACCACAGATGTGGATAAAAAAAATCAATTGTATAGGAATTTGTAATATTCTTTTAACACACTTTATTCTGTAGATCATTGAAGTACACAATTATTTACGTTTTTTATTATCGTCTTTCTTTTTTCATGTAGAAAAATATACTTTTAATAACCTGAATTCTTAAATAAATTGAATTTCAATTGATAAGTGACATGTGGTTAAATTGTTAGAAACATAATTTAGTTAATAAATTGCTATTTTATAAAATTGCAAGTATGATCCCAGATTTTTGAAATTTCCTTTTGTATTTGTTTTAGTTTCTCTTGATTTTTTGTCAGTTTGTTGTTTTTCAGAATTATTCCCAGTTTTGTATTTTTTGTCATTTGGTTTTCGTTTCACCTGTCATCGACTTTATTTACCACCCCTCCCCCCTCACACCCTGGCCAGTGGTTGCGACATGTCTGTTTACATAGATCCAATATGTTACAGTCAGCCTAGGCAGTGATCTTCGCTGGATTAGGAATAAACTTTAGTTTCCATCTGTGCTACCATCCTTTGGCTTTTTTCTGAGTGCTCTAGTTTTGTGTTGTTGATTGTGGTACTGTATTTAAAATATCCCTAAGCTATTTTAAACTGTTGCTATCCCACTTATCAAATCGGTCGGACCAAACAGTGCAGTGTTGTGTTGTGTGAGTTTGACATCTGGGAAAGGTAGGTTACAGCCTTCTAAGTATTTGTATTAGCCTGTTTTAGTTCATTTTTATTGTATAATAATTGCTTTTTATGTTATATGCTTATTTAACAAACTGTAAAATGAACAAATTACCTATTATTTATCTTTATTGATTTAACTTTTGTTGGTTTGCAAACAAAAAAGTCAAGTTTTTATAAATTCTGGTTTTTAGACAGTTAAAAATGTTGCCATAAAATTGCCAAGCAAAATAATATCAATAATTATGTTTTCTATTAACTGTCAATGTAATTAGTATCGGAGGTGCTAAATGAATATATTAAAGTTTATAAAAAAGACTTAATTAATTCTGTAAAATGAATCTTAATTAATTCCATTTTTAATCAACACATTAAAATATTTAAAATTCAAAATTTTTGCTAAAGAAGATATCAAAACATAAAAAATACTACGTGAGCATACATCATAATGTTATTAATGAATTGTGTTGTTTTTCAACATATCTAGATAATGCATGCCTTAATAAATTGTTGTAAAATGCTCTTGTAACTTTGGTAACGTTTATGACATATTTAAGGAAAAGTTCTAGGGCATTTTTATCATCATTTGGTTTCACCATTTCAGTCTTCTCAACAGGCCAATTAGCTTAAGAAATTCTGCTAAACTAATAATAGTGCTAAATTGTTGGAGAAAGTGCTTAAATTAAGTATATTGAATCCAGAATAACTCTTGTTTTTAAGAAAAAAATTGTATTACAGTAAAAGTCTAGCCATCCGATCTTGGATTATTTAACTTAACATATTATCCTGCCTAGCCATTAGAAAACTTTGTTAGTTACAAATCGCACTGAGATATGCAGCAAATATTTAAACCATTGTAGACATTGTATTTATTACTGAATGTGTTTGCAACTTTGTACAATCATCTAGTCTTTTACTGAACACGTTTATTGAGTATTTGAATATTTTATTCTACGTACTTATTTATTTTAGTATCCAAGCACAGCGTGTTCATATATGCAATAGCAGTAGAGTTAAGCAGAGGGCTACACTGTGTACTCATAATTTCATTGTACTAGAAATGCTCAAAGATTAAATCTTCCAGGGCTTTTATATGCTCCATGTGTTAAATTCTTTATATAACTCTAAAAGCACAAAAAAACAGTAACAGTAGTAGAAAAAAAATTAACACTTCTCAGTATTAAAGAATGTTAGATTATTGATTACTCGACCAAGAATTAATGTAATGGGAGAGGTAGGGCATCAGCAAACTTACCTGAGTCGACGAGTTTACTAACACAATACACAATAAAACAAATTGCCGGTGTGGTGGCTCAGTGGTCAATGCTTTGCACTGTAAAGGGCAATTTCCAAGATTTAAATCTCCCAACTGAGCAAACGGTTGTTCCTTAACACGTTGAATAATGTTTATGCTTAGGCGCAGGTCCATTTGAACTGGGAAGTTTTATTACTTAATACAGCGTAAATAACCTGCCTTCTTCAGGTTGTCTACCGTAGGGTAAATGGCAATGGTGGGCGAAGTGTCCACAGAGGATAATGCAGGTTATATGTATCAAAGTTTGCTATGGTTGAGGAATGGGAAGCAAACATCTCACAGTGAATGTCAGCTGCTTTCACACCTTTAGTGTTAAGAAAACTTACCACAGCACATACTTCACCTTCGGCAGCATTTTCAATTGGAGGAGGCAATTTAAACACTTATAAGCAACCTTAAATACTGCCTAATGAATCCGGAGTGTTGGCTGTTGCTTGCCAACAGATAGCAGTATACAGAGTGCATATGCTGAATGCCAACCGCTGCGCTACAACTGTGGGATTCCAAAATGGTATTTATTTTTAAAACATGCCTCGTATAAACTGTGTTATACTCTGTGGACACTTCCTACCACCGCCATTTACCTAGGGACAGTTGAAACTGACTCTCTCTCATAAGCCAAGAAGGTGCCAGTGGCACTGAAAATCATATTAAGCATTGTGTCTCTATATGTTATATGTTTTCTTGTGCATTGTGGTAGTGGACATCTTCTTAGATAGGTTTGTTGATGCCCTATCTCCTACTGTATAAGTATATTGAAGAATAATTTTCAGGATGATGTGGATAAAGACAGAATTTTTTGTAGCATAAGTTATCAGTTTGGTTTGGTTTCTTTCATTTTTACCTTGTTAACTTGGATAAAATTTACAATTACAGTATAATTTTAAATGAAAATATAAATAATAATTAGCTGTAATAAATTATTCTGCTTGAAACCAAGATGAAAGATAGAATTTTGTTTAGTTAAGCTTTGTTTCCTGGTTTTAAAAATTAGTGATTTAAAATATATTTATATTTTGGGAAAGCGCTGTTTAACGGCTTAGTTATTTGGATGTATGTTTATTGCTGTTACTGTAGTTAGAAATAAATTAATTTATATTAGAATATTTTGGTCTCTGTGTAGGTATATAAGTTGTCCAAAACGTCCCACAACCCCATTTTTACTTTTAATCCCAAACAAATATATAAATTTTCTTTTATATGACTAAAAATATTTGTTTTGTCATTATACTTACTTAATAATATCAACAATTTTAGGTTAATTTTAAGGGCACTAGGCCAGGAATTAGTATATTGGAGAGATAGGACATCAGCAAACTTACCTTAGAAGTTCACTAACACCAGAGTAGTAGTAACATACATAAAATAAACAAAAAAAGTGTTTCTTTTGTGTTTGTTGCTACTACTCTGGTGTTAGTGAACTTTTCTTCTAAGATAAGTTTGCTGATGTTCTATCTTTTCAATATACTAATTTAATAATATCAACAGTGAACCATTTAAGAGGTAAGTTATTAATATGTAATTTTAATCCAATTTTACTCAAAATTTAAGAGGTGACATTTTGGACTGGATTGATATGAGTTGCTCTAATTGGTAAGTTTCTTTACCTTTTCCAAAGACCTTTAATATGATATCTCATTTGATGTGGGTTGCCAATTGTAAATTTTGACTTATTGTCTATCTTTAACCTTCAATTTCTTGTGTGTGAGAGGGGAAATTCTTATACATCCCAAAAAATAACTGTTCCCAGTCATTCAATGATTGCTTTAAATATATTCATCAACTTGTTTGTTCTAAAAAGTTAAAGAGGAGGTTGTGGGGGTTTTGGGGCACCATATACTTGAATACCTTTTTTTATTATTTATTTATTGCTAATTAGTTTTTTGTTATCTTAGTTGTTGGTCCTGTTTTTGAGTAGGTATAATAATTAGTGGCAAGACTAGGCAGCAAAGGCTGTGCTATTATTTGTCAGGCTACAGATTAATTTATTTAAAAACAACCATGAAGGTAGTGAAAACATCCATCGATGTAGAAAAGGCTGAAGGAGCCACTAGGAAAACAAACGAACAGAACACGATACGAGGGAAAGAAAAAATATTTTCATACTCTCATATGAATATTTTACATTGTCTTGTGGTCAGATACAGGTGTTTGATTGTTCTGTCAGTAGCATACGTTTCCAGCCTGAAAACTTCCCCCCCCCCCCCCATGTAACTTATACGCTGCGGCTGGGTCAGTATAGTCACATACTATACACTGTTCCTTTGTTGGCCAGTGTAAGGTTAGCATCAGCGGAGAGAGCATGTACCTCATGTGAGCGTGGTTGGATAGTGTAAACAACATTTCATTCCAGTAGTCGTGGCGTTTTTATTTTTGTCCATATACAGTATTGTACAAGGTGTATATTGCAGCTTTTACTTTTCTGTAGATATTTAGGTTATTTCTAATGTTTATAACATGGATGGACCTTTACGATGGGTTCTTTTTGACGAGAATATGAGCTCTGTGGAGTCTGAAGACAGTGAGTTTACAGTTTGAAGTCGTAATGGAAGAAAATGCACATAAATCGATTTTACTTGTCAAAATGTTTAAATAGATAAACGTGCGGCCATGATGCCGAATCAGGCAAGGCAGCTCCGTACCGTATGCTGGGTGACACCATGCACCCCTGCAGCGAATGTGTTAATGGTTGCAGTTCTTTTGCAAAGAACACAGAACTGACTTAAGGGTCCGACCCGTCCTTAGTTATATTAAGTGAGCTCCACTTGGAATGCTGCAAAATGTTGGTTAATAGCAGGAAAGAATATACAAATAAATTTTCAGTTATTTGACTTGTCTTTAGTTTTTATCACTCAATGCTGTTTGATTTTTTTCTGCTGCAACCAGCTTACACGTTATCACTGTAGGCACAGAACTGAAATATTTCTTGAAGTTCACTAATCACACCAATAATTTATTAATATTATTGGCACATGTGATTTAAAGTTTTATTTTCATTATTGTGATCGTGTTAACACTGACTGTAGAGATAAAATTATCTGGCTAACTGACTTTAAAGCTGCATGTATCTAACTTTTAGCAGTCCTTTATGATACATCTTTGCTTTCGTCTGGTAATATGTAACATTTTTTCTATATTTTCTGGATTTTCTCATATGAAACATAAACAATATTTTTTGAAATTTATTAATGATGGAGTATCAGATGAGGGAGACAAAGGTAGTTGGACATTTGCCATCATTACGTGAAAATTACCAATCACGACGTTTCGATTTGGTAAAACCCAAACCTTTTTCAAGTGCTAAAAACTAAATTACATCTACACAATCATGTTATAAAACTACGTTCTTAAACTAGTAAACTTATCTACTTTCATAATTATCTACATTTTAACCTAGATCCTAGAATGGGATACAACAAAATGAACTTCTACTAAATATAAAAATGTTAACAGGGTTAAATTAATATAACCAATTAGACGCTGTCAAGGTCACGATATCAACAAAAAATGTTAAAATAGAATTAAATTAATATTCAAATCAGACTGAAATAATATTACATTAACCAATCATAAATAAACTAATAATAAACTAAACTAATCATAAATAAATAATAAATTTTTATTTATGATTTGTTAATGTAATCCTATTTCAGTCTGATTTGAATATTAATTTAATTGTGTTTGAACATTTTTAGTTGATATCGTGACCTTGACAGCGCCTAATTGGTTATATTAATTTAACCCTGTTAACATTTTTATATTTAGTAGAAGTTCATTTTGTTGTACCCCATTCTAGGATCTAGGTTAAAATGTAGATAATTATTAAAGTAGATAAGTTTACTAGTTTAAGAACGTAGTTTTGTAACATGTTTGTGTAGATGTAATTTAGTTTTTAGCACTTGAAGAAGGTTTGGGTTTTACCAAATCGAAACGTCGTGATTGGTAATTTTCACGTAATGATGGCAAATGTCCAACTACCTTTGTCTCCCTCATAAATAATATGCTAGGGTTTCTACAGAGTACTAGACAAATCTTTAAGCCATTACATTTACATTAATAGAAAACCTGTTTTTGTCTTTAGTAATAAACATGGAGAATGAAGGAAAGGTAATACTAAATAATCTACCTAAATAATAAAATGCAACGAAATAAATTTAAAGAAAATAAAAATAGGCGATTTTATTTATATGTAAATAACTTAACCTGTATTGGTTTAAATAATATTACATAAAGCAAATTTACATATAAAAAAGATATGAAGCTTGTAGAAAACAAATACCATAGCCTACATTATTTATTACTTACATTTTATGTTTATTTAGATAGAATTTAATTAATATATATTTATCCTATGATACATTGGAGGTTTCATAAAACCATTAGCTTATCTTGAGTAATTTTGAATTCTATATGGCTACACCTTAAGTGGAGTAAGGGCTATATGAAGTATCACAGTTTTTTTCTATGAATTAGTCCACAAGGATTCTAATAATGGATTATTTCTGCTAAATCATGTACCATCTCTTTTGTTTTTCAGTCAAAATTTTTAAAGAATTTGTTTATGAAAAGGTTTTCAACCTTATTTGTATCTTTAGTGGCCGGCCAAGTTTCACAACTTTAACCCTTTCCCCTCGGAACTGTCTGTAAAAAAATGTTCTCACAGATCAGGTGTCCATAACAGTTGACCACACTTGTTTCTACATCAGCTCGGCAGTCGAATACCTGCTAGTGACCCGTAAGGTCGGTTGGCCTCCTGGGTTGGCCATGGCTGCTTTATTTACAAGATCGGCAGCCACTTCACTCTCTCGTTCTCACCAGATCGGAACCAATTTTTTTGTCATTCAACCTTATTGTGATTGCACCTGGTTTTTAAAGTTTAAATACTACGTATTTAATTTAAATGTTGATCTGTATATTTAAAATATGAAGCATTACATGATATAGTTTTTCTTATTTTATTATTAGTATAATATGTTTTAAAATAGTATTGAAAAACATTGAACATTTTGAAACATGAAAGATAATTTTTTAAACATTTTTTTCATTATTAATATTTATTTTAAATTACTATTTTTCTATTTTTAACTGATAATTGAAATCTCTACAGTTAAATTATATAAGTGACATATAAGTATAATCAGTTATAATAAAAAATAATTGTTATATTAGCGGCTTCTCAGCAGTCTGATAATCTCTGTATACGAGTTTCGTGTGTCTTAAAAATATTTATTGTCTGGTTTTAAATTAAAATAAAAACAAGTTTGGTAAAAATAAAAAAGTTTTAATTAATGAAACATGCAATACAAGTTTTTTAATATTTAGTTTTGAAATAAATCAGTTTTTGAAATGTTGCTGAGTGTGATACTTTTAGGGAAATTTGCCTTGACAAAACCTGGATACTAAAACGCTAACTAAATAACTATTATTTAAAATTACATACACTATTTTACAACAAAATAGTATATTTACAATAATTAATAAAACTCAAGATGCACGAGGTTATAGTCGAGAGATAGCCTAGACACCCCCAATTTCTGACACTCAATGAGGATGTCTACACAAAGCAGAAAAGGAATCGGATGATACCAGCTAATTGAATATAACTCCGACATATTTAAACAGATGTTAAACATTTAATAATATTGCTCAAACAAGTTATACCCAAAATACACAAACATATGTCAAGTGTCCAACAGAGCTGGACATCCAAGTGCGTAGGGAAATCATTGCCGGCCATCACAGATGGGCGGCTGATCCCAGCAGTCAACACAACTAAAACTTCCCCGATCTGAGCGCGAACATAGTAGTGGCCATCAGAGTTGGACACTCGATCTCAGAGGACACATTTAAACGAACACTCACCAAGCTAGTGGCAAAATCATGATGTCCAACTGGGCTGGCCATCCGAGGGAAAAGGGTTAATAAAACATGTTTTATGTTACTTTAATTAGTTTTGCTACCTTCTAGAAATATATCTTTAATTTAATATCTTGTATGTTTTGAAAACAGTATTTATTTAATTCTATTTGTTTACTCTAAACCTTCATCACATATCTTAATTGAGGCTGTATGTGTATTGGTTAAGTTTTAACTTACAATTTTACTTAAAGACTCTGTTTGGATCTGAGACAAAAGACAAGCGTCGTCAACAAGTGCCAAGTATTCCAACTTCCTTGCTAAGGTCCAGTTGACACCTCTTCCTTTACCTTCCAATGATTCATTTAAATTGTAGTCCATCACTATTACAAAGACAGACTGTGTTAGTCTTATGTCTGACAATACATTCAAATTTAAACTTTTTTCTGCTTGGACAACCTGACAAAAGTAACCTTTGTAGGTGTCCTTATTTAAGATTTACATGTTTTTTTTTCTATTGGCCTGCATATATTTATTATAATTCACATTTTTGCTTGTTTATTGTGAAAATGGTTTACATGTACCAGTTGTCGCTTGGCTACAGTGGAGTCCCGGTAATCTGAAATAATTGGGACTAAACCCATTTCGAATTACAGATTTTCTTTTTTATGGATTAAACAGATTTTCCTAAAAAACTTTTAATAAAAAAATAACAAATGATATACGTAACATTAAGTACAGTACTTCAGTTTTTAGCGCAATAAGAAGGGAATAATGAACCCTTTAATCGAAGACTACATTAATTTGAGACATACGATAAAACTCCGTTTTCAAGACAAAAAGTTAGAGACTTTAGCGGAAATTGATCCCAGGCCCAGCGCTACTTGACGCCGTTGCATTCGCTACTAGTCCACATTATCAAATGACGGAAGTTGTATGCATATTTCTGGCGTTCTCACGCTACCTCAGACATCACTACCCAATTCCCACTATCAGTCTCTTATCAAAAGTTCAAACTCGTGTGTTTACATATCTCAGTTTTGTTATAACATACACAGAGACGATGCAGCTGCTTTGATCTAGCAATAGGATACATAGAACAACATCCCGACGCGACCCCAGTAGATACCACGTTTTTGAGACGTTGGCGTAATTTAGTTTCGAGGGAGAGGAATTCTTCCAAACCAAAGTAACATTTGAAAAGTTTATTAACAGTTAAGTATATTAAATAATATCATCTTGTAATTTTTAGATTTAAAGTAGTGGTTCTTACAGTAACTGCATTTTTATTTTTCCAAAATCTTTTGCCTTGTTTTGGATTAAGCAGATTTTCGGATTACCGAAGTTCGGATTAGTGGGACTAGTGTGCCTCCCAACATTTCCAATTACATTGCTATATTAAAAGATATATTTAACTATAATTTTAGTCTTGCAGTGAAATTAACAATTCTTTCATATTAACAATCTTTACTAACCAATCTGTTAATGACTCAATTCTTGAATGGCCATATATTATGTATTATTGGGTGATTTACTGTTGTCTTTAATTAATTATATGCACTAAAGTTATCAACCATCACGCCTTACACAAGTATGAAAATATTTTTGTGCCAATTTACACTTAAACATTAAGAATTATATTTGCTTAATTATTTAGGCGAGCCGGTGGCCGAGCGGTCTGTGACTGGACTGGGAGTATTTATCAGTAATACCATTGATTTTAGTATACATAGAAGATAATTCCATCCAATGTTAAATTTTGAGGCACGGAATATGGGAGCGACCGTGCTGCAACCTGTCGTCAATCAAGTTAAAGAGGTCGAAATTGCCTCCAGTTTCGACTGTTCGGTTACACAACCTGGGAGCAGTAAAGGAAACTAATCACTCCCTCTCATTCCCCCATTCTCTCTCTCTCTCTCCTTTCTCATGAGACGAGTGTCCGGAAGTACTTGTCACTGTCGCCACTCCACCTGTCGACCTGTCTACTGTCGCCGATTGGCCTTGATAGAGAGTCAAAGTGGGATATTATTCCGTTCTGTGGTTTGTCTTGCACGGAAAGGAATCGCGATCTTTTATTTAGGCCTTAGGGGTTTGTGAATATGAAAAATGTTAGAGGACATATTTTTGTTATTTTGTCAATGTAAATAACAGTATGTTACAGATGTTTAGTTAAAACATTATGCATTATCTAAAATGATGTAAATACTGCGTATTGTAAGTTTATTGATATTTTAAGTAATTGTATATTTAGAAGTAGCAAGAAAAATGGTGGTAGTTCTAAATTGTTAAAGGCTAATTTTTTTTGTTAAGTCCCTGGATAACACCAAACATTTTACATAAATTTGAGAGACATAAAAAATTATATAAAATTTCTAGAAGACCATATGAAAGAGTTTTTCAAAATTATTTTGCAAAATAAACTAATCAATTAAATAATGTGATCAATTTTACAAAAAAACAATTATTATTGAACATCATTGGAAAACTGTAAAGGTGATGTATCTGAACAGTGGAAGGTAATAAATAACTTAACAAGTGGTTTTTCAAAGAAATAGTTGAGCTAATTGAATTGCCAAATGGCGAAGTTATGCGTGAGTGAGCCTTCCGTCATTGATAAGATAAACAATCACCTTATCACAATCCAGTCTAGCCGTCCAGACGTTGTACATTCCAATACTCTTCCACCTTTACGTACTTACTATCAATATTCTTTCTTTATAATTCCAACAGATTTAGATGAAATTAAGAGTATTGTTAAGCTTTTTAAAAATTAAAAATTAACTGGCTCTGACCAAATTAATGTACATTTACTGAAAAATATATAATTGATGAGATTGCACCAGTTTTAGTTCACTTAATAAACAGTAGTTTTATCAAAGGCATTTTTCCTGAGAGCCTGAAGATAAGTTCATTGGACCTATTTTGAAGGACAATAACTCTTTAAAACTAGATAACATAAGACCAATCAGCTTGTTATCTGTATTCTCTAAGGTTTTTGAAAAAAAAAAAATGATTAAAAGACTCCATTAATTTATCTAAGTTAAATTTTCTTTATCTACGTCAATTCGGTTTTATCAAAGGAAAGTCAACTGAGGATGCGTTATTAGTAATATCAGAAATAATTTATAACAGTTTAATTATTCATTAACTTATCATCTGTCATATAGTTCACATTTAATACTAGAATTAACCTTTATATTATTGAAATCATTATTCATTTTATATCAAGTAATTAAAGCTTCTTGTCAATATTACATTGTATAATATTATTGTTGTATTTTTAATAAATTGTTCTGTTATAATTAAAAACACCACAGAGTGCGGCTTTAGTTTATTTTGTTATTATTTAGACTCTGTAGTTACTTAAAATTAGTTATTTCTTATGTTATTGCTGGTCACGCTACTTGTGAAATTTTACCAGTGTAATTCCAGAGTGTCTTTACCAGAGAAATTTAAAATATAAATAAATTGCAGTTTATCCATACTTTCACATCTAGTAAAATAATAGAAACGTGTATGAAAAACAGATATGATAACTTTAATTATATTCGCCTTAGACATACTTTTTACAATGGTCTGGTTCAATCAATGTTATAGAACGGAATTTTTGAAAGGGGGACATAAACAAAATTTACAATAATTTCAACCTGATTAAAATAATGAAAATTGAATCTAAATAATCAGTAGTCTAGTTATATTCTATCACGATAATATATCGTAACCAATTTTAATTGACATTGAGATTGTTTTTCTCAAGAAGTAATAAGAGTCACAACTCTTCATGATTCCGAAAAAAAATGAAAACTGACCATTCACCAAACAATGAAATATTTTACAAACAATCATGCAATTACTTGGAACCAAATAATATGTTAATGTTACAGACAGTAATAGTAAAACAGACGTTTATAATAAAATGAAAAATAATGCTATTTTAAATTAAATGCCTATACATAGATTGTCTGAATCAGGCCATAAGATGAAAGCTATTTTTATCTTGTATAGAAGTAAATTAGTGGTTTGTTATGACTTTTTCTAACCCTATCATGAAATTTGAATCTCACCTGGGTTTTATATTTTGCCCAGTATTATTCTATATAAATATCATAGGCCTATTTCAATATCTATTTTGTCAAAGAAATAAATAATGTCACATTTTTTTATATTTCACAATATTATATATTCCTGGAATATTTGCAGATTAATTTCATAATTGAAATGGGAGTCATTGATTGGATTTGAAAACAATTTATTTTTTAATCAATTACCGAATATGAAAAAATTAATGATTGAGTACAACAGTCGATTTAATCACCTAATCGATGGTTAAAATGCAATAAATAAAGATTTTTCAGATGGGCTAAATAATATGAAAATGTTTACTTAAATCAGCAGTAATTATCGCGAGCATTGCCGATAAGTTAGCGGTCTATTCAAGTGTGTCTATTTACAAATACACGGTGTGTTAATCATGTAAATCAATATGGTGTTTTAATTTATTCAGTTATAAATATTTCTTTATTCAATATGAATGTCACACCGAGTTTTACTGTAATAGTATCAACACAGTATTCTTTATTATTCGAAAGAGATGCAAGCAAATATAAAAACAGAGATCCCGGATAAACGTTGGCAATATGGAATAACGTAAACAATTATCTAAGCAGGACGTTGTTTGTGTGTGGGACCTGAGGAAGGAGAGGGCGGGGCGGCTGTCTGGAGAATGGGAGAGTGGGTTAAGAGAAGTGAGACAGAGACGGAAGAGCGTGCGAGAGAGAGGAAATAGGGCTATGCGCAGCGCAGCGTGGGGCCTCAAAACAGTTTTGGGGCCTCGCCACAACTCTCCCATATGGATGGAGTATCTCTTTATATAGTAAAATCAATGGTAATACTCACCTTGTATTGTACTGGTTCTCTCCCTTACTCTGTCCGAATAAGTTCCTCGCTGATTAATAGTCTAAGAGGAATGGGAGGAGTAAGGATAAGTAGGATGTCGGCTTCTCCTTAAACAAAATTTGAATCCTGATAAGTAGTCAAAGTCAAAATTTCTTTATTCGCTTTTATACAATAATTGTACATGGAACAGTCTCACTATGCATATATACTAATTAAAATATATCTCTAATATTCCTTGTCTTGACATAAGACACTAGGCTTAAGTAAAAAGTATCATTAAAAAAGTGGTCCTAATGAATAAAATTCTTCCAGTGAATAAAGTTTTTAGATCATCTACTTCTCTTATTATTTTGGGAATATAGTTAAACATTTTATACCAGAATAAGTGGTGCTTCTCTTAAACGTTTCTAGGTTATGATGAGGTAAAATTATGGTAGCTTTGTTTCTGGTGTTATAAGAGTGAACCTCATTCAAAGTTTTTAAATTACGTTTGTGATTTTTTACATAAGTGACTGTATCAAAAATATATTGGCTATGAACTGTCAATATTCTTAATTTGGTAAAATTTTCCTTAACCGAATCATCACTTTTTAATCGCAAGATTGTTCTTAAAGCTTTTTTTTGAAGTTTGAGAATTTTATTTAAATTTTTAATTTGAGGTCCCTCCATAGACAGGCCTGTAGAATATGAGCGTAAAATAGTAAGTAATTGTAATATTACTTTCTGTTCCCCTTTTTCACTCAGACATGCCTGATGTGCTTATTTCTATATCTGAAATATATATTAGTAACCAAGATAATTAGGTTGTAAACTACAGCTAAGAACTAGTGATTTAAGTTTAAGTTGAATCCCTTTACTTTTAGAACTTGCCTAAGCTCAGAATTTATTTTTTATGAATTATGAGTAACAACTTAGTATTGGTATTGTTTTGATAGTTAAATAGTGCAATGATAGTAAATAAAAAATACTTAATTGTAAATTCAAAATTGACTGTGTTTGTAAAAAAATATTTCTTTTTACAGTGATTCTCGAGTTTTAAGTGATCCTTTTATGAAACTTCCATCTCGCAAGGAACTTCCTGATTATTATGAGGTTATAAAAAAACCAATGGATATTAAAAAAATCATGTCAAGAATTGAAGAAGGAAAGGCAAGTATTGTAACAATGTATATAGTATAGCTTTCCAAGCCAGCTAGCAAAATAAAAGGAGAAATAAAAGGAGAATTCAAAATACTTGTTTCTTCGTGTTTAAATATTGATTTCCCATCACAGAGCTAAATCTAAATGTTGTAACCATTCAACATCTGCTTATCACATTGATTGAACCCCCCTCCCCCGAAAATAACATAATGGGCAATCATTAACTATCCATAGTTTGAATTTTGGATCTGCATTCATTTGACTTTCTCCACTTACATCTTCCCACACCCGTGCAAAAGTGACTCAACATAGTCCATTTCTTAAGAAGAAGGTTCATTCAATCAATTATAGTCAGCAAGTCTGATACCAGAAACTTGTTTCAACTCCCAAACACATCACAAGTTAAAACTCAGTCGGTTTTTGGAAAAACATTTGTTTGAGGTTAGCTGAAAGGCTAAAATGGGGAGATTTGCTCTTTTTTAGCTCTCATAGAAGTGCCTCTTTGCATCTTATATCTAGAGGAATTAAGTTGCATGCACAACATTGGAAGCCATGGTAGAGGGGTTGCAATGAGAGAGCCACTGATAGCCCTTTTAGTTGGACATCAACATCTCATACACATCTATTGCACTGTTAAGCTAAATGGAAGAGCAGTATTCACAATTTTACCAAATGAACTAGAATTATAGTTTAAAACCTGTCATTGGAATCAGTATATTTTTAGTATGCACCAAGTGGCCAGTTTAGGTTCGATATCTATTATACAGACCGGAATTCCACATAGTCAGTTTACATGTAAACTACTCTAATGGAAAAGAATAGTTTTTGTTATTATTGTCATTGGGACAAACAATAAATGATAATTTTTTAGAGAAATGTTAGGTCCGTAGCTAGTAGATGAGCCTGGTTTTTATTGTTTCATAGCTAATTCATACATTTTGGCTTTTCATTTTATTTGTACATAATTTTCCCATCTCAGTCTATTTTATTTTCTTCTATATATATATATATATATATATATATATATATATATATATATATATAAAGGTGGTGATAGAGGTTCATAATATTTTAATATAATGGATTACACTTGTTGCTCAAAAAGTATTATTTACATAAATATCTCATGGAAAACAATTTCAGTTATAATAATTTTGTTTTTAAATTATAAAAGTCTTCAACAAACCTAAGTTCTTAGATATTACCAATAATTTTTTTAAGTATATGCACATAAATTAAGTATATGCATATACTTAATTCACATATTTGAACATGATTTTGTATAAATTTACATCAAGGCTGTTTGGTAAAAAAAATTTTCGATTTGTTTTCAATTTCAATGTCTTTCTATCAGCTATTAAACGCCTCCCATGTAGTTCTTTCATTACAACTATGTTTATAGTTATAAATGCATCACTCAAAGATGCGAATTTGGGCTTTCTTGGTACATTCACGATTGAGAAACTATTTCCCGACTATTCCCAAATTTTAAAAACATACCCTCACAGGACTAGTCTTGCTCATCGGTTTTTTAAAATTACTAATTTTACTGCAAATTAACAAATTTGATTTAAAATAATTAATGTTATATGTTTGTTTTATTTTATAACAATGAGAAATACAATGTCATGTTTGTCATCTGCTTTTTAATACTACACAATTCACAAAACTGATTAACTTTATACACTCAACAGGTGGATGTACTTTTACCTGTATGTTTTACAATCCAATCGCTACACACATGTACAGCGAGACACAGCAACTGCACCCGCAGGGTCATGCTTCAATGACTTCCTGCAATTGTACCCCTCCCATTCTAAACCATGGGGGAAAGAGGTTGTGGTGTATGAGTAACTCGCAGCCAGCGCTTGGAATTCATTTGTCACTAATGCCGGCCGAACTACCTTAAATTGTTGGAAAAGCTTCTCATACTAGAAGAAAGCTAGTTACAATTGCGTTGAAAACATATTACAGTATGGATTATTATATACAAATTTGTTTATTTTTTTAGTATGTCGATTTTGAAGATTTGGAACGTGATTTCATGCAGCTGTGTAAGAACGCTCAAATGTACAATGAAGAGGCATCTTTGATTCATGAAGATTCCATTGTGCTTCAATCTGTGTTCACCAATGCACGTCAAAGGCTCAGTCAAGAGCCAGAGTCTGACGATGAAGAAGATAGTAAAGGTAAAACACGGACAGCAAATGACACACCTCTGTGGCATTGCTTGTTGAGTTGCTCAACCATTTAATATCTGTCAAAGAGTACATCAAGCATTTTGTCAGTGTATAGGTTCCATGCTCGGTCCTCTTAACCCTTTCGCTTCCGACGTCCGTTATGTGGTATTTGCGAAGACTTCCAAGGTCCTTTTTGGTGAAAATGCATTGTTTTAAGAAATATGCTATATATTTTTTATTTATGAATGGAATTGAATGATTTTTGTTTTGTTTTTTTTTTTTTGTCATTAAATTCTCTATAAATATAATTGATAAAGTAATATTTATTTGTTAAAAAATGTTTATTTATATGTATATACATGTATAAATAATTTTTAATTTTTTTTATTTTTGTAGTTTGAACTAACCTACAGTGCACAAAAAAAATCTTAGAACATTTTCAAGATATACATTTTAAAGATAATCTTGTTGCTAACATGCTTACAAATTTGTATGGTCTTACCTTAAAAAATGTCTGAGTTATAGAATTTTTTTTTGAACATGTTGTTTGGAATTTTCGCCCAATTTCAACGCTAATGGGCGATCGTTCTCGTTTTCGTCTACCGTTACTCATATTTACACTTCGATATAAACACTAAACAAACTATAAAGAAGCAAATACTAATTATGAAATAAATAAAACACTCTAAAAACAACTAAAAGTAATACGCAACACAGCTAACATCAAACGGACACATATGCTAAAGGTTAGCAGTAAACTACTGATTCAGAACAACAACTCAAGTTGTAAGTCACAGACGTTCAAATTCAAAGATGCGTAAAATTAAAGTTATTATTCCAAAGACGATAAAACCTAATTTCTAGTGTAACCTGTATGTTTATGCATACGTTGCTATAGTTTCATGATAATCGGACGAATTTAAGTAACTGAAAAAAAAAATTCCGCGGACGTCCGATTATCGGACGTTGGAAATTTTCGAAAAAACCATGACGTCCGATATAACGGACGTCGGAAGCGAAGGGGTTAATACCGATACGGCATCCGCTTAATGGTTTCAATCCTCGTGGACACTACTAGAGAAGTCTGGTGTCCATGTTGGTTGGTAATCAAGGTTCAGATGTTGTGCAGGGAAGAGAACTGAGTGTCAGACTTGACAGTTAGCTGAAAATCAGACCAACACTACGTGGTTCGGATTCCACGTAAAGCAGTAGGTTCCATAGTTGCCCTGGCTATTAATAAATAGTCCTTTCTGAGCTAAGTTGAACACAGATAGTAACAATGACTACACTCGTCCATCTACACTTATCACACTCATTCATTCCTCATATTCACCCATATCTTTATGATCGGCGTCTTAGAAATTAATAAATTAATAAATAATGAATACTTGTAAGTTCATCCACTGGTGGAGCATTGAAGTTTATAAAACTAAGGTTACTTGCTGAGTTTATGATGAAACGTTAAATGATGACTGTGCTTGCTTTATAAAATCAAACTAGCCAACTAGGTAGAATCTTATAATTTTAATAGTTCTGGTACTATCCAAACAAGATCTTAAGTATTTATCTATACGTTAAAATCAAATTGTTATGATTTTTCAAAAGTTTCTATTAACTGAAGCAATGTGTGAAAACTAAAATAATTGTTAAATTATAAATGTATGGGATTATTGCAAGTCTTTGGCTGAAAATGTGTTATATTTAAACGCAAGATTAACTTCTGGTATATTTATTCTGACTCTCATTGTTTTATTGCAAAATTAAGTTTGCGAAAATGTGTTTTTAGTTGACAGCAACAACTGATGAAATACAAAATCAAATTAAGAAAAACTAAATGTGATTCTATAGTAATAGTGATAGTATAGGAAAGAAATGAAAAATCACATTATGGCCAAGAAAACAAACATACTGCAGTATTTACTTAAGTGGATTTGAAAAGTATTTACGAAATCTGACCCACCCGCTCACCCATACACGTACAGTGGCACTGACCCACCTGCCCGCCCATACACGTATAGTGGCACTGACCCACCCACTCACCCATACACGAACAGTGGCACTGACCCACCCGCTCGCCCATACATGTACAGTGGCACTGACCCACCCGCTCGCCCATAAACGTACAGTGTATTAGCACGTAAGTTGGTATTAGCACGATATTCATGTGATTTATTATTTTAAATGATGCAGAAGGTGTAAATGTGGTGATTCCCTAGTGACAACGGAAGAGATTGCCGTATTGTTGCCTCTAGTAATGAAGATATCGGATACACTACAAGTCACTGAATGTGATGTTTTATCTCTGAGAGACCAGATCTTACCGATGCATGGCAGAGCAGCCATACTCGTCTATGTCAGTAGTTTCAGGAAAGTTGAGATAGGAATTCAACTGAGAGAGGATTAACAAGTTACTGATGTCTGCTAGTATAGTATAAATGTTAAGGCTCTTACAAATTTTTTGTTTTTTTTGTTTTTTTTTTTTTTGTTACTTGGATATTAATTATGTTGTATTTTTAAGTTTTCTGTCAAAACAACAATCAATTTAACTGTGTATGGTTAGCTTTAGAAAACTGAGTTATTTGACAAATCATATGTACTGTGAAATAATCAGTGAGTAATAAATACTATGAATTATATATTGGATTTGTCTATGTTCATGATAAAACACTTAATAATTTCGTCATTTTAAGATTTAAACTTAAAATTATATTTACTATGATTTTATTAATATTTACTACTATTTATTGTTAATGCAATTATTGCTTATAACATGGTGGATGTAAATTATGCCACTATTTTATGTTTTGCATATAATTTTATTGCAATTTCCTCAATTTTTCAGGGGGAAATGATGAAGGAACCATGTCAGACGGAGACTCTTCTGTCAAGGTCAAACTAAAATTGAAGTCAGGTAGAGGCAATAGTAATCGTAATTCTAGTCGAAGGAAGAGGAGCAAAAAGTACATTAGTGATGAAGAGGATGACATAGAAAGTATTCCAAGCTAAATTTTATCTTTTTGGACTTAATAAATTTTATTATTTACAAGTCACTATATACTTTTACAAGTGCTGTATCAGATTTTTTATGTATTAATTATACCTCCCTTATATATAAGGTAATAAAAGTAAAAACTGATAAGTGGTGATTATTTTGTAACCTCTCACAGCTACCTATGTTTTTTATAATAAAAATTGAAGATTTTTCTCGTAATTCCCCATTAAATTCCAATTTTTCTGCATCAATAGTTTATAAATAGTTTTCAATACATCGTCTCTACATTAGACACGTATTTTCAAGTTAGTTTGTAAAATTCTATCATGCTCAGAATGAAACTGCAGAGGTTGTACCGCTGGTACGGGAATAGCAGGTCAAACTTTAGGTTAGTGCCCAGTAAATATTGACTATAACAATTAAAACAATAAGGTACACTGAGACTGCGTAATGTATCCATCCGGAATGGAGTTCAGAATGTAAACAAACTATGAATACTTGCAAACTCCAGCGATACTGCACAATGTAGTGAAGTTAACGGTTGTTAACTAGACCGCTACAACAACTGGTAAACTATGAAGACACAAACGAAGCACTGGTGGCAATTATTAACAAACTAAAAACAAAAAACTCATCAGGAATTGATGAAATAACAACAAAAGCTATTAAATTCTGCTTTAATGAATTATTTCCTCCACTCGTACATATAATCAATAAATCACTCAGAAATGGATACTTCCACTCACCACTAAAAATAACAAAAGTCTACCCCAAATTCAAGAATGGAAACACCTTACAAGCTAGTAATTACAGGCCCATCTCCCTCATACCCACATTTTCAAAGTTAAACGAAAAAGTTGTTTTAAAAAGAATTCTGAACCATTGTACAACACACAACCTATTAAATAATGTCCAACATGGGTTCACAAAAGAGAAATCAACTAATGCAGCTCTGATTCAAATGGTTGAAACATTAATTGACGGCCTTGAAGACAAAAACCTAACAACAGGTATTTTTCTAGACTTTTCCAAAGCCTTCGACTGTCTGGAACACAAGTTTATAATTCAAAAACTAGAAACTTTTGGTATTGTTGGCACAGCTAAGAAGTGATTTCAAAGTTACTTGGAAGGACGGAGTCAGCTAGTTGAACTAAGGCATTTAGAAAACAGAGTAATCAAGGAAGCAAGATCCAGTCTCCAACCGGTGACTCGAGGAGTCCTCAAGGATCTGTCATGGGTCCTTTTCTTTCTTGTCTTTCCTGTCACTGTTCATTCTTTTTATAAATGAACTACCTCAACAGATTGAAAATGACTGCCTTACACTGATGTATGCAGACGACACAACGTTAGTACCTACTCAGAGAACCAACAAGTGATGCATTGGCAATAAAATCGTACATATGCCTAAATATGGCATATAAATACTGCCACAACAACGATCTGTCAGTTAATACGAATAAGACTTCCCAAATAGCTTTTGGAAGGAAATTTAATGAAGTCCCACACCTACCAGATGTTGAAATGTGTGAAAAGGCAACATTTCTAGGCATTACCCTTGACAAAAACCTCACCTGGACACCCCACATAGATAACCTCTGTATGAAACTAAGTAGCAGTATTTTTGCCATAAGACGATTTAAAGAGAACAAATGACCGAACAACAATAACAGCCTATTATGCACTATTTGAGTCACATATCCGATATGGACTGATGGCCTTGGGTGGAACTTCTGCAACTAACTTACAGAGGATCCTTAAACTTCAGAAAAAGGCAATTAGAACTCTAGCAGGATTACAGAGACTCGATAGCTGCAGAGAGGCCTTTAAGACTCTTAAAATTCTGACTATAGTGGCACTGTACGTCAAGAAAGCAGTAATGCATGCAGTAAAGGAGGACTTCCCAAGAAGGCGGAATGAAGTTCACCAGTACAATCTTAGAAACAAAACAATGCTTGACCTGCCTGTACACCATATGACACTCTATGAGAAAAAAAACCATCATACATTGGCAGAAAATTTTACAATCACCTACCAGCTTAACTGCAGACCAAGAATGGAAAGGATCTCAAGTTAGCACTGCACAAATGGCTTTGCAACCAGCCACTCTACTCCATGCTAGAATTTTACAATTTAAACATGTTATGATCAATATCCTGATTACATAATGTATCTATTGTACAATTTTTATTTTAGCTATCTCTTGACGCTAATACTGTTCTCTATGAATACGTAAATAAAGTATATTGTCTATTTCCACCTGAGGGTCTTTCCCTTGCCTATTAACAAAAACAACACTTACAAAGACTAGTTTAAAAAACACCAAAAATCCTCTTCCCCACCTTTGAAATAACTTATGTGGGTTTATGACATTGTGAGGCCAGTAAGTGATTTGACAATGACCAGAGATTGTTAAGGAGTTATTGCTTAGTTCCGTTCTGTTCCGTAAATTAGTTCAACAGTCGCTATGAACCATATACTACTGCCGGATAAAAAAGTATAGATACTTGAGTTTGAACATCAACTGTGTGAAAAGTATAAGGCAGAGGAAAACTTAACTACCATCAGAATTTTTCCCATTTCTTTCTGCAATTGTAAGTGGGAAAAATACACAATTTTTTTACAGTTTCAGATGACTTGTGATGTTTGAAAATTCAATATAGTAAAAATAATGATCAGATCATTTTGCAACTTTAATAACGTGTAAATACTTTAAATGAGACCACACATACGAAGTTACAGAAATTTTCAATAGCAAAAAAATTCTTTCAATTTTTTAAAGTAACTTTTCTTCAACGCTGAAAAGGAATACGAACTTAAGACAAGCGGTGGTTTCAGATGTTTGATCTCAGTAAGTCGAATATATATTTATTTTTATTGCATAAATACTGACTGATTTTATATCACTTTATGAATTTTTGAGATGTCATATGTACCGGAATGAGTAATCGCGGTCTTACCTGGCCAGCTAGCGGGTGAAACTGAATGCCACGTTGCTGCGTTACAACAGTTGACGCTCCTTTTCTAGCCAGGTGGTTGTGGGAGTTTCTAAATAACTTTGTGTAACTAATGCTTGACTATATAAATTTCTTAAAAAACTTAAATTTTGGACCTATAAATCTCTTTTATCAGATATGTTAGTATTAAAAACCAATTAATTAACTAACAAAAACTTTCCCATAACCATTTTTTCATGAGGGTTTTAAGGCTTTAATGGCAAGATTAAAAATATTTCTGTTTATAATTTGTAAGGCTATCTATTTACAATATGTATAATTAATATTTAGAATATGAACAATCTTGAAGATTTTTACTTGTTTAAACAGTTCAATCATTATCCTCACTGAAGTTATCACTAATGTCACTCGGAAATGCCTACAAGATTGTACATATTGTCAATAGCCTTACATATTGTAAATGGAAATAATTGGTGATTCCAGGATCTCTAAAGGAAATCTACGAACTTCAAGGATTGCTGTACTATGAGGAGTTAAACAGTATTGAATACCGGTATGTAACAAAAAATTCTATTTTCTAACATTAGTCGTGTTAATACTGATAGAATGTGGTCGTTTTCCTATGAATATTAGCCTTAACAAGTGTATAAAATCAATTATGTTAGCTTTATTTCATATTATGCTTAGTGTTAGTACCTACCGTATGAACATTGATGCTAAAAAATGTATAAACTAGACAAAATTCACTTTAAATATGCATGTTCCATTCATATTCAAAGCAAGTTGGATCCATAAAATATGCCATATAATTAATCTTTATTGTCATTTAAAGATCATTTAATAAACAAGTTGCAATAGACTTGGTCAAAAATATT
This sequence comes from Stictocephala bisonia, assembly GCA_035578905.1. NCBI lineage: Eukaryota > Metazoa > Arthropoda > Insecta > Hemiptera > Membracidae > Stictocephala > Stictocephala bisonia. The sequence goes on along the minus strand of JAQJVL010000407.1, from coordinate 315,991 downwards.
GCAATTAATATTTATTATTATGGTTACCTAATATCTCCCGGGATGGATATCCCCTATACCGTGCCAACGGCCTCCTTAGAGGTTAGATAAGCCGAAAGAGGTCTAAGGCAATCTCTTGCGCTTGGGATGGGAAACTGTTCCCAAAGGCAGAGGAGCCACTAGATGGCCAACGGCAGAGAATGGAGAAGGCAACGGGAAACATTTCCATTAAAAATCCATTTGAATATCACTAAAATCAGCAACTCATGATTAATGGTTCAAAAGTTAAGCACACCGAGGTAAAATAATCCTCTGTTCGGATCTCTGGGGAACAGCTGAAGAAGTTACATCTAAATACAAAAGGAATTGGTACATGGAATGTAAATACATTACTCCAAAGTGGGAAATTAAAGAACCTGAAAATTGAGATGGAAAGAATAAAATTATACATACTGGGTAAAGCAGAGATGAGATGGCCTCAACCTGGAGATTTTTGGAGTGGTAATTTTAGGATAAATCCATTCTAGTACATCAAAAAATAGGCCTGAATATTGAGACCCATCCCCCCCACCAAAGCTGGTAAGCGTGCCAACCGGGGGATGGCTCAAAACAAGTCGAGCGATGGGATCACGGGTGGCAGTTGGAGGTTCAAAATAATACTCGGCAGCTGAGCAAAACTAATTTATTATTAAGAAAACAAACTGGCAGGCAGAAGGCCCCAACAAAAAAAGGCAGAAGGCCACAATATAAATTCTCGCTTAAATAAATAATAACAAACACTAAAAATACCACAAACTCTACAAATACCAAAATTTAACAATTAATCAACTACAGGGTGTATGGCCTATCTGCAGTTTAGCCTGAGACACCCCAAAACGTAAGAAAATATTAAGCCCCAAATAAACGTGAAAATTTAGAAAACTTTTGGATCACAACACTTAAACCCGGCAATTTAGCCCACACATCCCTTGATTCCACCGGGCCAGGGAGTAAGCCGGAATCCCTGGGCAGCTCCGAATTAAAATAACTAAAAGCACAATAATCCCCTTTTGGTGAGTTTAAAAATTAAACAATTTAAAAGAAAATATAACTCGGTACCGTAGTAAAAAGTCACTTCAAGACAACTATTATCCCCGGACATCAATAATACCAAAACAAGAAATAAATAAATAAATAACTAAATCACTAGGCCTAAACATAATAATCAGCGATAACAGAACTTAACCATAGGGACCTAACAACTATAAAATCTAAAAAGATATAACAACAAATAAAACTAATTAATTAATAACAAGGAATATAAACTAATTAAAATTAAATAACAATAAATATAAATAAAATAAATATTAACATCAAAAAAATCTTGGGTATTTTAAAAGCTTTTCCCTCGTTAATAAAAAAATAATTAAGTCCCCATGGCTGTTTCATAATTCACTGTCCAGGTTTTTAGTTTTAGGCCTAGGCCACACCAAAAGTTCCGCAAACTTTTTTCTTCTTTTTGTTTTTATATATTTTTTTTGTTTTCTTATAAATCACCCCCAGCTCAGCCGCCGGGAAAAGATGGAAAGAACTGACCTGAGGACTGAAGACGTCTACCCCCAACGATGTAGGGCGGGTAGCGGGCAACTCCAGGCTCCAACATGGTCCTCAGGCCAGGCTAGCAGTGGAGAATATCGAAGTTCCCCCGGACGGCGGGCTGAGGGCTGAAAGTCCCACTCAAGGACCCTGGACTGTAAGGCACAACACACAGCACATCAAATACAGTCCAGCCATCACAACAAAATATTACACATAACAACTAAAAATATAAGGGTGCCTGATTTAACAAAACTTAACATGAAGAGACAAACTTATACATGATTGGAGGGAGAGATTAACTTTAGGCTATGAAAAATTATGTTGGAAAACAGATTTAAGACAAATTACAAATTAACAAATTATAAAAGAATTAATTACGTATATGGAACTAAAAATGACAAACTGAGAACTAGGCTATTGAAACATGAGCAATCTGTCATAACATGAAAATCACTAAAGATAGGCTAGGTTATTGTCCATGAACAAAAAGATGGTAAATCGGTAACTGCAACTTAAAAAGGCTCAACAAAACATTATACAGAACTACTATTAAATATGAAACCAGAGATAATAAAGCAATTAACGTCAAAAAGGTAACAATGAGCACATGGCTCGAACCTAGGTTAAAACCATCTAGACAAAGAATATAAATTTAACAAAACTCTGAAAACACAAGTAAGAACGATTAATATTATTTAAACAAAAGTATTTTCACCAAAAGGGTGATTAGATATTAAAACTTACAAAAGAACACTTACGTTTTGGGAACCTTAGCCGATCATGACGAGATTCTGCAGGCAGCACAAGACAACTGAAGACAGGCCAACCTGACCGAAGCTGCAGGAACACGGAACGAAACGGAACTGGGCCAACGGCTACCAACTACGCGGAACGCAAGGCAAAAGCGAATCCCAGGCAGCCTGGCAGACAATGACGAAAAAAACGAAACTGTACCGGTCCAAGACCCGGTACAATATGTCGGAGTAGGCATAGAGATAGAAAAAAGGGTGAAAGGGTTTTACAATGTCATGAGTGTTTGATTTTAGTAAAGACTGAAACCAAACCAAAAGATACTGTGAATGTAGAGGTATATATGGCGACAACCAATGGGATGACGAAGTTGTGGAGAAATGCTATAATGATCTAAGTGCGTTGATCGAGGTAATAAAGAGTGAAGAAAACCTTATAGTGCTTGGAGATTGGAATGTGACAGTTGGAGAAGGAGAGGAAGGAAGTATGGATTAGGGCGGAGGAAGACTTATAGAATTTTGCTTACAACATAAATTGGTAATAACAAATACTATATTCTAGCATCATCCAAGAAGCAGATATACTTGGAAAGCGCCTGGTGATATAAAACAAGCTTAAATAGACTAGATATTGTATTTAATATTAATATAAATTATAGTTATATGTCATTAAATTTATTGTTTTAATTTAATTAACACCATGTTTGTATCATACTTTGCAACAGGGAGAGAGGGCATTACTTATTTAAATACTAGTGACGTCAAATCACCCGATCCCTTACAGCCAATAGGAAAGCTACGCTGTGTACCCTTGGGGTAGAAACTAGATTAAAATCAGTCCGTCTTTAGATTCGGTCGTGCCAACGCCAATAATTATTGTTGCCGATCTACCTCTTATTGTTTTGTGTTGCGATTAAAAGCCCACATAATCTTTTTTCACCTCTTATTTGTACTAACAGTAACTGCATTTATCTAAATTTGTCTTATTCTAAATTTGTTTAAAATCTTTAATCAGTTTAACTTCAGTGCTTGTGTTACATCTACCTCCAGAGAAGTGTCTTAGTGCGGTCGACTTGAAGGCTTCCGCGTTCTTCTCGACCTTATAAATAATATAAACTTTATAAGGTTAGCGTGCATACTGTGTGTTCAAGATTTTCCTATTTAAGACCTACATGATCTTTGTCGCTCTCTCAGGGGGACCTCTGCACTTTTCAGCCATCATCAGCAATCAATCACGCCGACGCACCTTTAACAACGGTCAGTGGTCTTAACATTATTTTCTATCCATTTTTTTAAACGAGTTTAATTCGATTATCTACAAATCTCAGTCTCACTAGCTCATTTATTTTTCTGCAACATTTTTCATTGGTCCTTCGAAAATTTTAAACTTCTTTTACTCCTCTGCTAAATATATTGGTTAGGGAAAAGTTCAAGAATCAGGTGAAAAACAGTAGAAGTTACCCTGGAAGTGATGTAAGATGTGATCATAACCTAGTAGTGATGCACTGTGAATTCAAATTTAAAACACCAAAGTTGATAAATAAGATACAATGGGGTATATCTAAGCTGAAGAATGGGAACACCTAAACAATATATAAAGAAGAAACAAACAAGCTCATTGGAGAGACTGAGGAACAATTAGATGAGGTGGAATAAAAATGGAGTAAAATAAAGAAAAGTATTGAACTTTAAACAGAAGAAGTACTAGGGAATAAATTCCAAGAGAACAGTAAGGAATGAATAAGTCAAGAAGTTGTTGAAATTATGAAAGAAAGAAGAAAGTATAAGAACTCTAAAAATGAGGAAGGATCAAAGAAATACAAGAGTTTAAGAAATAAGATTATTCGGAAATCAAGGCAAGATAAAGAACAGCATTTGGCTGAACACATGGACAATATAGTGAAGGCAGGACACGTCATATAGAGATGAGAAAAGGTTCTTTGAATCAAGGAAGGTAAAAACAATGAGTATTGTGAACAAAAATGAAATATTAAAATATGACGAAGAAAATATTGGAAAGAATATCTTTAATAGTTGTATGGAGAAAACAATAGAAATCTAGATATGGAGAGGGAAGACAAGGAACCTATTATAATGGAAGAGTTTGAAAGGGCACTGCTAGACTTAAAATAACGAAAGACCCTAAGTGCAGATGATATACAATGCGAGCTTTTGAAAAAATTAGGAGAAAGGTTGAAAAGGGCTCTATGAACTAGTATGCAATGTCTATATGTCTGGAGACTGGCCTGAAGATTTTGTAACATGCTTAATTATACCCTTGCAAAAAATCCAAATGCAATATCAGTCTGGTATGCCATGCATAAAAAAAATCACAAGAATTATTCTGAGAAGGATAGAAACTATTTTATTCATTATTCATTTGTAAGACGCCGATCGTAGAGATATGGGCGAATATGAGGAGTGAATGAGTGTAGATGAACGAGTGTAGTCATTGTTACTATCTGAGTTCGACTTAGCTCAGAAAGGACTATTTATTAATAGCCCAATAGCCAGGGCAACTATGGGACCTACAGCTTTTACGTGGAATCCGAACCACGTAGTGTTGGTCTGATTTTCAGCTAACTGACAAGTCTGACACTCAGTTCTCTTCACTACACAACATCTGAACCTTGACTACCATTCAACACGGACACTCCAGACTTCTCTAGTAGTGTCTACGTTGATGGCAACCATTGAGCGGACGCCGTGTTGGTATTAAGAGTACCGAGCATGGAACCTATCGCCTACAATCTCCCAAACACTTTGTCCCCGAGTAGCCGGGTTACAGCACTGCGCCACCAGTGAAACCCTGATTAATGAAAATTTGTGTGAGGACCAAAGATTTAGGATGGATGTAGAAAAAACATCCAAAGTTATCCAAAGTTAAAAACAAGAAAAGTTATCCTATTGCTGAGGCAAGTGATTGAAAAGTAAATGAGAAAAGAGAAGCGCATGTGCATAGCCTTTGTTGGTATCTAAAAGGTATTTCATAATGTCAACTAGAATATATTATTCAATAGGCATCAGCTACAGAAGTCACATCTACAACATTTATTAACCAAAAATTGGAGTTGTGCGAAGTGGTAGCAAGGAAGAATCTGCTCATATCGAAAAGAGTGGTGTTCAATGATGTTCACTATCCCATTACTTATTCAACTTATATGTGCAGAAAGGAATTGACAGGGTGAGAGAAGAAGTGAGCCTTGGAGTAGCAATTCATTGGGAGAAGATAAATATGCTTAGGTTTGCAGATGATATAGCAGTGGTGGCAGAAAAAGAAGGCCTGCAAAGAATTCTGAACAGTATGGACACTATAATTGATAAGGAATTCAGTATGAAAATAAATACTAATAAAACCAAAATTCTAGTATGAATCAGAAACAGAGATGACAGCATACCAGTAATATTGAGGAATAGAGTAATAAAACAAGAGAATAAATTCAATTAATCTAGTCAGTATATATATATTCATTTTGTTGTGTTCAAATTCAGAATTTATACTCGATGGTGATGAATGTGGAAATGTACTGACCGGCCGGCAGAAGAAAGAGAAGATAGAAAAGTCGTGTGTCATGATGATTTGATTGTAATTGTCTTTCCGGAATAATTTCAAAGTAGCTCTTTTTTAAAGATATTTTCCAATTCACTTCTTGACTTCTGTTCTTACTGGGTCGGATTAGTGTAACAGTTCAAACTCTAATCAGTTGATCAGAAAAATCTTTGGTAAAGAAATTTTAATCGTTTTATTGAAGTCATAACGTGCATTGATAGATTAATTAGATTGCACAGAAAACTCGTTTATAATTTTAATTGTAATATAAGCTTGTTATATCACAGCAATCAGCTTTACCATGACAGTAAAAGCAGTTTGCGTTCTTGCTGGCGAAAAAGTCAAAGGCACAGTGTTTTTTGAACAAAATGTGAGTTGAAATACTTTTCAGTTTACAATATTAAGTCAGTTATTGTAGTATTATGTAATGGTGTTTACCGTTGAAACAAACAAGTAACTAAATGTAAGCTAACTACTTATATATGCATGATTGGACAAGTAGAAATAACATTTAATAGCCATTTAGGACAGAGGGATATTGTACAAATTTTTATTATGCAACTATAAATTTGTTTCAAGAGGATCAATAATATATGATAAGTAGCTAGGCCTAAAAATGTTTTGGTTATTGTTTACATCAGTGTGAAACTGTCCAGTATTTCCATCCAAGAAAAGTGAAAAGAGTAATTTTAATGGAGTAAATGGTATTAAATGGGAGAAAAGGGTACTTTTTGACGGCATTACGGGAAAATTGTTAAATATTTCAAGTTTTAATGGGCAAAACTGATTACACGCTAAGACAATTGCAAGAAAGTAAAAAAAAGCAAACATATTACCGTACCCAATTAGAAGAATATTACAGCAAATTTATAACCTGACTTTAGTAAACACACTATCAAATTATCGACTTACATAATCGCCTATTTCAAGTACAGTCAGTTGTAAAAATATCCGTGCAGATAACTTTTGAATATAGGAAGTTGCACCCTCGGGGACTTACCCTAATATATGGTGCTTACCTAAAAGGGGAAGTTGCCTAATATAGTACATTGGTTAGGCCACAATGTTTAGTTTTGAGATATTTACTGGTGAACTTGTGGCGCAAATAACGGCCAGTCACCATAATCGCTAATTTCAAAGTGCTCCAAGTTCAAAAAACTTCCGCAAAGCAAACTTTCGTACATGGCACGTTGTACCCTCAGGTAGTACCTTTCTTAATATAGTAAACTGGGTAGGCCCCATTTGCTTTGTTTTGACATACTTCCTAGTAAACTTAGTGCAAATAACGGTCAGTTACCGAAATCGCCTAATTCAAAGTTCTTTAAGTTCTAAAAACTTCTGCGAAGCAATTTTTTGATCATGGCACGTTGTACCTTTGGGTAGTATCTTTCTTAATATAGTACATCAATGAGGTGTACTATATTAAGAAAGATGTGTGCTAGGTTAAGAGATATTTCCTGGCAAAATTAGCACGAATAACGGCCAGTCACGAAAATTGCCTATTTCAAAGTGCTCTAAATTTCAAAAACTTCAGTGAAGCAATTTTTTGATCATGGCACGTTGTAACCTCGGATAGTACCTTTCTTAACCCTAGATCGTGAGGAACGACATAATTCATGCTGTTAAAAAAAAAAAAACCCCTTCAAAGAGCGAGAAACAGCATGATTTATTTTGTTGCATATTAAAATCATATTAACATATTAAAATCAATAAAACACATAAAATCAATAAAACAAATCACTACAAAGTTGGTACCAATCGATGCAGAATGTTATGTTCTATATATATCAGATTTTTAATAATTTGATTTATATAGCTTTTAGCTATTGATAAAAGTTTAGCTAATAATTTATTTATTGAGATGTAAACTTTTAAACAAATTAGCTAGATAGACAGAGAGTTGTTGAGTTGATCAGTGCCGCTTCGAGTGAATTTCGTGAAGTATGTTTGCAGTGGTTATGTGACAAGTTTTCACTTTACTGGAAGAAGCAGAGTCTGCCAACGCCACAGTTAAACTAGCTATTTTTACTTGTTAGGCGTCAGATTTTCTTAGTGAGTGTTTTATTCGCTGTAAGTATTATAAACAATTATTTTTTGATTGTTATGTAATTTTTCACTGACATTTTTCGTTTCCGTGGTAACATTTTTATTTTTTCCAATAAACTAAAAATATAAAAAAAAGAAAAAGTACAACATGAACATTTTTACTATACACTTTTTCATGTCTATTCATTGGTGTTTTTTTTTAATTTTTACATGTACTATTTGATTATCTACAGTGATTATACTGTATCTTTGCACATTTTTTCTTTTTTGCGTTTTATGTAAACCAGTGGTTCTCAACCTGGGGGGCGCGCCCCCCTGGGGGGGGCGTGAGAGAATTTCAGGGGAGGCGTGAGGGTACAAAGAAAAAAAATTAAAAAATATATATTTTGTTAAAAAACAAAAACTTTCAAAACCATCAAATAAACTTTCGTATTTAAATATATCTGGATTTTTATTTTGCATCCCAGCTTTTGCTAACGTAGAGTTAGCATCGTCAGTTTCATAATTTCACTGTTCTAACTTGAACCAACCAATTATTGACTGGAGGGGAGGCGTGAGCTATCTTCAGTGTTCAAAGGGCCAGTGCTAAAAGGTTGAGAATCGCTGATGTAAACAAAAACTTAAAAAAAAATCTATTAGTTTAACTAAAATGTAACAACATATTATTATAGTGCACTGAATAAAACAATTTGGCTATCTTGGAATTATTTACAAAAACCTTTTAGTGCTCCTAAGGAGGGTTATAAGTTATAATTTACGTACATTTTAATAATGTTTTCAATCTTTTCATGACAGTAACTATTTACTAATTCTTTTTGTAAGTTTTGATGGTAGTATGTGAAAGTACAGTTCTTGAGAAGAAAAACGATATGATAACATTTAAATTTGTAGCATATTTAGTATTTTTTATGATTTTTACAAAAATGCTTGCACAGTGCTGAAAAAAGGACCTACCAGTTGGGAGCAAAATTGGTTCACCTGATCTAGGGTTAGTACTGTAGGGGTAGTACTGTAAAGAAATAGTTTTTTACTGAAACATAGTTTAACATGTAATAGGCCTATATGACAATTCCTGTTCTATTCTACTTAACAGAAATAAATCATTTGAATGATAAATTAATTGTTTAGTTTTATAAGTAAAAAACCGTTTTCTATAGTAAAAAAAACCTACCAAAGTTGAAAGAAAATTAGTTCGAAAGTTCATAAATACCAAATATAAGAAAAAGGCATGAGCTATATAAACAATACAGTGTGACTGTCCAGTATTCCCATCCAGTAAAAGGGAAAAGGGTAATTATAAGGGGGAAAGGGTATTAAACGGGAGAACGGGGTATTTTTTGAGAAGGAATTATGGGCAAATTGTTAAATATATCTCCAATTTAAGTTTTAATGAGCAAAACTGTTTCTTACACGTTAAGACAGTTGCAAGGAAGTAAAAAAAGCAAACATATATTACTCAATTGGAAGAATATTACAGCAAATTTCTTCAGGTGTGCTGCCAACAAACATAACCTCACATAACATAAACGCACTATCAAATTAGCGATTTACTTCAAAGTACAGTCAGTTGTAAAATCATCCGTGCAGATAACTTTTGAATATAGGAAGTTCAACCCTTAGGTAGTACCTTTCCTAATATAATACACTGGATAAGCCCCATTTTCTAGGATTAGAGATATTTCCTTGTAAACCTAGCGCAAATAAGGGCCACCCACCAAAATCGCTTATTTCAAAGTGCTCAAGTTTTAAAAACCTCTGCGAAGAAATTTTTGTGATCATGGCATATTGTACCCTCAGGCAGTACCTTTCTTAATACAGTACACTGAGTAGGCCCCATTGGCTAGGTTTTGAGATATTTACTGGTTAACCTAGCACAAATAACGACCAGTCAACAAAATCACCTATTCCAAAGTGCTCTAAGTTCTAAAAACTTCTTCGAAGCAATTTTTTGATCATGGCATGTTGTACCCTCGGGTAGTACCTTTCTTAAGATATCAATATCAATACCACTGTACGTGTATGGGTGGGTCAATACCACTGTACGTGTATGGGTGGGCGGGTGGGTCAATACCACTGTACGTGTATGGGTTATTAATAGATACCACTGTATGTGTATGGGCGGGTTGGTGGGTCAATACCACTGTACGTGTATGGGTGGGCGGGTGGGTAAATATCACTGTACGCGTATGGGTGGGCGGGTGGGTCAGTACCACTGTACATGTATGGTTATTTAAAAATCTCATGTTTCAAAATTCATCTTATGTTTATTTATTTCAATAAATAAAATTCATTATAAGTTTTATGAGTTGTACAAGTTGTACAATTACGTAAGATGAAAGAGAGTTCTCCTATCTTTTTTAAGTAATATTATTTACTTGCTTGTACTCACCTTTTAGAACTCAGAGCACTATGAAATAGGCGATTTTGGCAACTGGCCGTTATTTGAGCTAAGTTTACCAGGAAATATCTCTTAACCTAGCAAATGGGGCCTACCCAATGTACTGAAGAGATTGGTACATAAAGGGCAACTGCCTAAACCGCCTATTTCAGTGCTGTAAGTTGTTAAAAGAACCGTGAAACAATTTTTTGAACATGGCACAATGTACGTTGGGGTTATATACCTATACTGAGTAGACCGCATTTGCTAGGTTGTGAGATATTTCCTAGTAAACTTAGCGCAAACAACAGCCAGTGACCAAAATCGCCTATTTCAGTCTCTGAAGTTCTAAAAACTTTCGCGAAGCAATTTTTTTAACGTTGTACCTTCAGGTAGTACCTTTCTTAATATAGTACATTGGCTGGGCCCCATTTGCTAGGTTTTTAGATCAATTCTAGTAAACTTAGCACAAATAACGGCCAGTCACCAAAATCGCCTATTTCTAAGTGCTCTAAGTTCTAAAAACTTCTGCGAAGTAATTTTTTGAACATGGCACGTTGTACCCTTGGGTAGTACCTTTCTTAATATAGTATAGTGGCTGGGCCCCATTCGCTAAGTTTTGAGATATTTAATTGTAAACTTAGTGGAACTTCTTTAATATTCTTAATTTCTGTAACTACCAAATGATTATTTTCAAGTTTGTTTAATTCTTTTATCTTTTTTTATATAATACATCTACAAATCTATTAGGCAAATAAATATTAAAATCTTCTACTTCTGAAATAATTTTTATCTGAATGAATGCTTCTTTTTCATATTTTTATTTTACATTATTTTTAATAAATTCTTTAAATTTATTGAAAGGTCTACTATTAGATTTTATGATCTCTAAAATTATCTAATAAATCAAAAATTTAATTGATATCATAAAAATTTTAGAACTCAGAGCACTATGAAATAGGCGATTTTGGCAACTGGCCGTTATTTGAGCTTTGGAAGTTTACCAGGAAATATCTCTTAACCTAGCAAATGGGGCCTACCCAATGTACTGAAGAGATTGGTAAATAAAGGGCAACTGTCTAAACCGCCTATTTCAGTGCTGTAAGTTGTTAAAAGATCCGTGAAACAATTTTTTGAACATGGCACAATGTACGTTGGGGTTATATACCTATACTGAGTAGACCGCATTTGCTAGGTTGTGAGATATTTCCTAGTAAACTTAGCGCAAACAACAGCCAGTGACCAAAATCGCCTATTTCAGTCTCTGAAGTTCTAAAAACTTTCGCGAAGCAATTTTTTTAACGTTGTACCTTCGGGTAGTACCTTTCTTAATATAGTACATTGGCTGGGCCCCATTTGCTAGGTTTTTAGTTATTTTCTAGTAAACTTAGCACAAATAACGGTCAGTCACCAATCGCCTATTTCTAAGTGCTCTAAGTTCTAAAAACTTCTGCGAAGTAATTTTTTGAACATGGCACGTTGTACCCTTGGGTAGTACCTTTCTTAATATAGTATAGTGGCTGGGCCCCATTCGCTAAGTTTTGAGATATTTAATTGTAAACTTAGTGGAACTTCTTTAATATTCTTAATTTCTGTAACTACCAAATGATTATTTTCAAGTTTGTTTAATTCTTTTATCTTTTTTTATATAATACATCTACAAATCTATTAGGCAAATGAATATTAAAATCTTCTACTTCTGAAATAATTTTTATCTGAATGAATGCTTCTTTTTCATATTTTTATTTTACATTATTTTTAATAAATTCTTTAAATTTATTGAAAGGTCTACTATTAGATTGTATGATCTCTAAAATTATCTAATAAATCAAAAATTTAATTGATATCATAAACCTTTTAGAACTCAGAGCACTATGAAATAGGCGATTTTGGCAACTGGCCGTTATTTGAGCTTTGGAAGTTTACCAGGAAATATCTCTTAACCTAGCAAATGGGGCCTACCCAATGTACTGAAGAGATTGGTAAATAAAGGGCAACTGTCTAAACCGCCTATTTCAGTGCTGTAAGTTGTTAAAAGATCCGTGAAACAATTTTTTGAACATGGCACAATGTACGTTGGGGTTATATACCTATACTGAGTAGACCGCATTTGCTAGGTTGTGAGATATTTCCTAGTAAACTTAGCGCAAACAACAGCCAGTGACCAAAATCGCCTATTTCAGTCTCTGAAGTTCTAAAAACTTTCGCGAAGCAATTTTTTTAACGTTGTACCTTCGGGTAGTACCTTTCTTAATATAGTACATTGGCTGGGCCCCATTTGCTAGGTTTTTAGATCAATTCTAGTAAACTTAGCACAAATAACGGCCAGTCACCAAAATCGCCTATTTCTAAGTGCTCTAAGTTCTAAAAACTTCTGCGAAGTAATTTTTTGAACATGGCACGTTGTACCCTTGGGTAGTACCTTTCTTAATATAATATAGTGGCTGGGCCCCATTCGCTAAGTTTTGAGATATTTAATTGTAAACTTAGTGGAACTTCTTTAATATTCTTAATTTCTGTAACTACCAAATGATTATTTTCAAGTTTGTTTAATTCTTTTATCTTTTTTTATATAATACATCTACAAATCTATTAGGCAAATAAATATTAAAATCTTCTACTTCTGAAATAATTTTTATCTGAATGAATGCTTCTTTTTCATATTTTTATTTTACATTATTTTTAATAAATTCTTTAAATTTATTGAAAGGTCTACTATTAGATTTTATGATCTCTAAAATTATCTAATAAATCAAAAATTTAATTGATATCATAAACCTTTTAGAACTCAGAGCACTATGAAATAGGCGATTTTGGCAACTGGCCGTTATTTGAGCTTTGGAAGTTTACCAGGAAATATCTCTTAACCTAGCAAATGGGGCCTACCCAATGTACTGAAGAGATTGGTAAATAAAGGGCAACTGCCTAAACCGCCTATTTCAAAGTGCTGTAAGTTGTTAAAAGATCCGTGAAACAATTTTTTGAACATGGCACAATGTACGTTGGGGTAGTACCTTTCCAAATATAGCACACTGGCTGGTTCAAAATTTCTAGATTTTGAGATATTTACTGGTGAACTTGGCACAAATAATGGGCAGCTGACTAAACCGCCTTTTTCAAAGTGTTATAAGATTTAAAAACTTCTCTTTTCTGAAATATAAAAAATGTATTACAGTAGTGCCATTAATAAGGTTTTCGCGATTTATAATAACATACTACGTCATATTGTTTTCACGTAAATAAAATAAACAATCTATTTAGATTGCACAGAAATAATACATACTATTTTTCTAAGATTATTACAAGTAGGCTACACTAATACCCTCTCCGTATACACATTCAATGATACATTACTTTGACTTACAACACTTTGAAATAGGCGGCTGCCTGTTATTTGCGCTAAGTTCACTAATAAATATCTCAAACCCTAGGCATTTTGAACCAACCAGTGTACTATATTAGGAAAGGTACTACCCCAACATACAACGTGCCATGTTAAAAAAATTGCTTTGTGGACTTTTTTTAAACTTACAGCACTTTGAATTATTCGATTGAGCGGCTGCGCATTATTTGCGCCAAGTTGACCAGTAAATAACTCATAACTTAGACATTTTTACCCAGACAGTGTACTATATTTGGAAAGGTACTACCCTAAGGTACAACGTTCAAAAAATTGCTTCGCAGACGTTTTTTAAAGTTACATCACTTTGAAATAGGTGCTTCAGGCGGCTCCTGTTATTTGCTCCAAGTTCATGAGTAAATATCTCATAACTTTGACATTTTGACCCAGCCAGTGCACTATATTGGCAAAGGTACTACCCGAGGGTACAAGGTTTTATTTTCAAAAGTAAGCTATGCAGAGCTGTTTAGAACTTAACAGCCTTTTGAACTAGACGATTTAAGCGGCTGGTATTTTTTTTTAGGCCAAGGTTACCACAAAATATCTCAAACACGATATATACCCAAACAAAATATTATTACAGTAATGCCATTTATTTTGGGTATTACTTTGAGTTTAATAGAGTAATTTCAGAAGTTATTAGTCATAAGGTATCTGAAATGTAGTTAATCACTAACTTGATTGAGTTGATGAAAGATGTTAGTGTTTATCGATTCCACACCTGATGAGTTTTGAAGAATCATCCTGTAAAATGTGTTACATGTAGTAGGTTACTTTCCTTCCCTGGCTTTGTTTTAATTTGTATCAAGGCATCAGAGATGTTTGATTATTTTACTTCCTTGACATTGTCCTAATGTGTATGGGACTATTTTGCTCATTAAAACTTAAATTAGAATAATTTTTAGCGTGAAATTTCCCATAATTCCCTCATATATTACCCTTTTCTCCCTAATTTCTTCCTTTCTCTTTTGCTGGATGTTACTGGCCAGTTTCACACCGATGGACAATCGATAGTCCTGATATTGGTCATCAACAATTGATAGTATCGAAAGACAATCGTTCTAATAGTAGTCCTGTGTATGGTCTCCATATCAGTCGGGACAAATAGATAAGCTTCAGTCTATCCAGAGACGATTTATAAGAATGCTGGGTGTGAAGAATGGCTATGCCTATAGAGAGGTCCCTATTGCCAACATTGAAACCAACCTAGGTCTTATACCTCTGATTTCTAGACGACAAGTTGCTGATATGTTATTTCTATACAAGCTGATCAATGGTGATATTGATTGTGCTCATTTGCTACAACTGGTTAACTTTAGAGTCCCCTCAGTTACTAGATCGCATTACCTTTTTGAGATCAGGTACAGAAATACTAACTACCTTCTTCATAGTCCTATTCCCAGAATGCTGAGAGCTGGAAACGAGGCCTGCAATGTGGTGGATTTCTTCTCTGACTCCTTGGGAACTTTTCGACGTCTGGTCCTATCCCTGGCTAACAACAATGGAGAGTAGTGTCTTCTTTGTGCAAGTGGATTGGAATTGGTTTCTGGTGGAGTTAGTTTCTGTGAAGTGGGTGCTTGGTGGCTGCGTTAAAGGGCCACACTTGTGTTGTTGGGGGCATGGTCTCCCCACATTGCAAATTTCACTTTTAATACCAGTGTAGTGATTGTTCCATCTTTAGGTAGCTGTGTTAAAGGGCTACACCTATGTACGTGGGGGCATGGTCTCTCCACTTTTCGCGTTTCCTACACCTATAAGCACTCTGAAATTTCACAATCATTTCTCTCCAACTTCACGTATTTATATATAATTATTATTGTTACATTTTTTATATGTTATCTATTGTTATTTATTACTACATTTATTATTTATTGTTATTTATATTATTGTATCTGTATATTCTACTTGGGTTATTTATTTATTAGATTTTTGTTGCTGTTTCTATTTGTAGAATTTATTGTATTGTCACACGATGGTTACACACTCCACTTATTATGCTATTGGACTGTTCAGACTATTTTAAATTGTTGTTACTGAAGTGTTTGATTGTCAGTTTTAGTTCATAATCATAGTAAGTAACGTGAATCATAGACTGCCATCTTGTATGTTATTGTACTTGTAAAATTGGTTAAACCGTGGGAAATAAAATTAAAAAAAATAAAAAAACAATATATCAACGATCCGGAATATGAGTAAGTTTAGTTGTGTTTCACCTCTCTGCTATGATCTTAAGTATTACATGTATCTATTAATGATATAAGCATGATTTAAACACCACTGGAAACAGGAAGAGTTACTGGTTGTTTATAAATTTTAAAAATGATGTCTGTAAATTTAAAATCCTTGGATATCTTTCAATCGGCAGTCGTCCCTTGGCAGTTTAATTTTCAATGGCAATTATTCACCTGACACCAGTTATAGTGGACCTAGGCAGGAAAGAGGTTTAAACCTCTTACACCTCATGCACTAACACTTTCATGTCATCAGGAGTGGCTCTATCCGAAATCCTCTACCAAGAAGCTCTGGGTTAATTCCTTGAAGAAGTATAAAAATTCAAGACGATCTTCAAGCAAGATTTATTGTACTAAAGGTGAAATATACAAAGCAATAGTAGCACGAACGAAGCGGTCAGAGTTATCTAAGAAGAGAGAGAGGCAGAGTGTAACTCTCGTAGTGCGGAGAATGGACACGAATATGAAGCCCATTGGGTCTGATGAAAAAACAAGATTAATCTGTTTGGGAATAGGCCTAGAATCATCTTGATTGGTCCAGCTACACAAACATCTTAATGTATAATTTTTATGTAACAGAGTCAATGGAAGTTCTCAACAATCGATTGTTACTCTTATAATCAATTGGAAAAATCAATAGACAAAAACATATGTATTGATAGTACTATCGACAATCGGCCATCCCTAATGCCTAAGAGTAAAATAAATTAAATAAAACTAGAATAAGTAAATAAAACTACATAGTGATAATCTGTTGCACATCCATGCTGAGCCGGGATTAAAATAAATAAAAAAATTGTGCAAATAATGTGAACAGAAAACACTTGAAAAAAAGAATTTTAGAAATGAGTTATGTTTTATTAAGCCTGCATCTAGGTAGGCCTACAAAAATATTATTCTTGTTTCTAATAGCCTACCATAACTGTGGACATTACTGTTTGTTACACTAGTTGACACTTTCACCTTCCTTAATAGCTACTTAACATTTTATATAAATATATATATATTTAGGGCCTACACATTAACAGTTATTATCTTACTTTGCTGAAAAAGAGGCTTACAGTAATCAAACCAGTTTGCACGATAGATTAGTCTTAACAGCTCTTTTTTGAATAATAAGAATTGTATGTACATTGATTGGAAGAATTGTATGTAGTCCCCAGAACTAATCTCATAGCAAATATGGGTCCGGAAAAATGTCAGTTAAAAACCAGAAGTTTAACTGAATTTGTAATCAAGTCTACAAAACTAAAATTTATAAGACAAACTTGTAGTTTTGGCATTCTTCGATAAACTGAAAATGATTTCCTATGTGGTCCTGTGAATTTGGGCTATCAAGAAATCACTAAAACAAGATGGATTCATAAGCAAACAATAAAATGTCGCCGTCGACTTTATAATATAGTAAATTAGATGCAGTTTCCACCCACCTAAAATATTAAAAGTTATTGTTTCAAAGTGGTTAAAATTGAGATAGATATCAGGCAGAAAACTTGTTTTTACTTGTAAAATCGGAAAAATTAAATACAAGAAAGTTAGTCACTTAATTATACATATGTAGACGCTTCTGAAAATAAGATTTGTTCATGAAAAGGTGGTGAAATATAAGTTTATGCGAATTGACGAGATCGATTTTAATTGAGGAAAACTTGCATCCCTGCGCGCAAGGAAAGATGTTATCTCTTATTTTTCGTGATTTTTATCATCATTTCTTTTTTAATGTGATTAGTTTTTCATGCTGAACATAAATTTGGAAAACCATTTTCTGTCTACAACAATTATTTCTCGAGATATAACGGAAAAAACAATTAATTCTCGAGATATAACTATGCTCGCGGAAAATCACCTACTGTATGGTGGCCATATGCACAGTAATAGGTTCTCTGACTAGCCACCAAAAACAAATTTGTAGATATTCCCGCTGGAGAGACGACCGGAAGGCCATTTGAATTCAACGCTATTTTTTTTTATTTTTATTTTTAGTATAGACTTAGTTAAAGTTAGGTTATGTTTTATTAGTTAAAATTATTTTTCCGTCCCAAAAAATACACTTTTGACTTATCTTACAAAACCTAACCTAAGTTATCTTAATCATCTAAGTTATGATATAGGCCTACTTAACAAAAATTTGTAAAACGTTAAAATCAGGTTCCTGGTTTCCAGGATGGCTTGCTGGATGTATCTCTAGCAAGAATTTAGGCGTTTAACTTTTGTGGTTAAGTTAGTAACCACTTTTATTATCTTTGTGCACATGGACGCTATGGATGATTCATCGCGAAAGAAGTTTTTTTGTGATATCGCAAGAATTAATTAACGTAGACCAAAACAGGGTCAGATTCCATTATATGCCCCCAAAATAGAAACTAACCTACCTACCCACAATTACCTAACCTAATTGTATTTGGGGGGTATATAATGGAATATGTTCCATTCCCAATTCATGAACATTCATGAAACAGGGATGAACCAGCTGATTTAGTAACATAATCAAGAAACATATCCTCCCGCCTACCCATACACGTACAGTGGTATTGACCCTCCCGCTCATCCATACACGTACAGTGGTATTGACCCACCCGCCCACCCATTAACGTACAGTGGTATCCCAAAATTCCCTAAACAATTTTTAGAAAAGATGTTATAGCGTTGAAAACCACATTTTGAAAAATCACGCTATATAATGTAAATATTTAATGAATACTAGGATTCTCAATGATATACAGTAGATTTGTTGATTTTTTTATAACAAAAAAAAAGTTTTCTGTGGTTTTAAAACTATTTTTCCAGAAAATATACACTTCATTATCCTCTGGTGATTAAATTGTTAAGATTTCTGAAGCGCTTAGCAAGTCCATAAATATCAGGAAATGATAAATGGTACTTGTTCTTAAAGGGTAAACAAAGAATTCATTTGTGATCAAGCTTCCCAGATGATGCCAGAGTTGCCTACTTTGCCCTATTTGAGTCATACCTCATGTATATTAACATGGAGCATCTTAAAACAACCTAGAAAGGGTGCTTGTAAATGAATTTACATGACTTTTTGAAGTGCCCATAAGTCGAGGTGAGACTGTAAGCACCCACCACTCGAGGTGAGGCCTGTAAGCATCAACCACTCAAGGTAAGGCCCGTAAACACTCACCACTTGAGTTGAGGCCTGTAATCACCCATGGCTCCATGTGAGGCCTGTAAGCACCCACCACTCAAGGTGAAGCCGTCAAGTCTTACCTTTTCTTACTTAAGGTTCCTTTTCCTGAACCATAATATCTCTTCATAATTAAAAGAGCACATATTTGATTATATGTTTATATTTTGTCTCAAATTTATCTAATCGTTCTTTTTGATTTTGTATTGTCATGTTTTATGCAACTGATTTTAGAGGTTACTTAAGACATTTAGATGGTAACGTCAACACAGCATTTGCTGTGAGGTACCTAGCCATATGTTCACATTACGAGCTAGTGAATTTAATTGTATTTAAAAATTGCTTATGTAATTACTATATTACGATTACATTAGGCAGAGAAATATGAAATGATAAGACAATTAATTGTTAAACAAAATGTTTTGGCTCTCTAGGTTTCAT
Source organism: Stictocephala bisonia (assembly GCA_035578905.1). NCBI lineage: Eukaryota > Metazoa > Arthropoda > Insecta > Hemiptera > Membracidae > Stictocephala > Stictocephala bisonia. The sequence continues at coordinate 296,495 of JAQJVL010000407.1, read as the reverse complement.
AGTTGTCTGTGTGAATGATCCAGGCTCCGGGCGGGAACGTTGGACGTATAGATTTAGAAGTGGTGTGAGATAGGACAGCTAAAAGCGTCGCTTTATTAAAATCATATGTTATGACGTCAGTATATAGAATTGAACGATATATCAAAGACATTTGATAATTAACCTGGTCGGCTAGTGTGGTGCATAACAGTTTACTTTTTTATTTGACAAATCTTATTACGTAAAAATGTTTATTCGTGTAAAATGTGCCTCATTGTAGTAAAATATTAAAATATTTCTTTCTTTCATTCCTGATCATGTGTTACAAACAGAATAAATGGTATACAGAAATTTTTTTATATAATGCCCATGAGTAATAAAAAACCTTTGACCAGTTTTCATGAAACCTGCCTTGCAACAGCTAAGAAACATATCTACTTCTGACTAAGCAGGAATTTATAAGATTTTAACAATTTTTCTCTTAGCAACACACCATATTCACATGAACTTGTGTATGTATTAGGGACCAGCTTTCTAATATCTTAAATATAGATAATTGCACCATAAATTTGATTGAAAATGGTCCACTTTAAATAAACTCAGTTTTCATATGATCCCAGTTCATGCCCAATATGTAATGTACATAAGGCATTGAACAAGCATGAGTTGCCTCCTACAAATATCAGTGCTATCTGATGAAATGCTAAGTTGTTATCTCAGCTTCCAGAAAAAAACTAATAGGTTCATTTAAATGAAGGCAAGCGATGGCTCACAAACACAGCATAAGAGAGTTCATGATAAACATAATGCATGTACCATAAACATAATATATAACTTCTTCTTACTTATATTGTATTAATAAACTTTGTCCTATAATGTTTCAGGTGTTTGTAAATTATTCTACAGCATGTAACACGTTTGTTGATGAATTACAACTTAAATAACGAACCTTTTTGTTAATTTCAGGATGTAGGAGCTCCAGTTAAAGTAACTGGCGAAGTGACTGGCCTTGGTAAAGGACTTCATGGATTTCATGTTCATGAATTTGGAGACAACACAAATGGTAAGTTAATTAGAAAAGATAATTCTACTAATTTAAATTGTTTTTCATTTTTTCATAATTAACTTTTAAGTACTAGCGTCATAATAATATTTGTATTTTTATACAAGAATAAGTAAACAAATTAACTTAATAACTGAGTACCTTATTTTCAATTTGTGTTAAGACAAAACATATTGTTTTGTCCATCTTCGTGATGATTGCAAAATTCCAAAACTATTTAACCCTTTGGATCCCAGGCGACGATGACATCGTCGCCGAAAAACTGTCGAAAAATCCCAGGCGACGATCTCATCGTCGCCACGTGTTAATTTAAATATTAAATTTCCACGGGTTTTTTTCCCGCGGATTTCTTCTAGTATTGGTATTAGAGTATGCATCGAAGTCAAATATACTAATTTCACAACAAAATTACGAACCGTATGTGTCTTGTTTTTATTCTCCACTGAGCAAACACGAGGCGCTCAGCTGACTTTGGCGCGCGATTGTTGCGGTCACTGTTTACTACTCAATCGCTACTGTATGGTTATGTTACGCTGTTTACTTTGTGTTTAGTGTAATGGATAGAGTTTGTTTATGTTATTATGCATTGTTTTTCTAATTTTTGGTGTAAATAGATAAGTTTATAGTTTTATTTCACTTAGTAAGCTAGTGTTTTGTCGAAATGGATCGTGAAAACATCGCCGATAGACAAAGTGAAGTTAATAGGCAGCTAAATTACAATCTATCTGATGAGGAACTATTTTCTGATTCATCAGCTATATTTGACGACGACAGTGATGAGAACCCCACGTATTATCCTGATGACAATGGACGTAGTAGTGCTCCGGTTTTTACAAATCAGGACTTGATGACTGGGCAGTCTTCCACTTCTAGCACAGGTAACGCTAGGCCTACACCGTCGACCTCTTCTAATAAAAACCCAAAACGCCCTCGTTTGCAGGATAGGCTTGTTAGACAGGTTACAAGCGATAGTTCCTCTTCCGATGATGACGAAATAGACAATGAGATATGGGAAGGCATAAATAACGTAGATGCTGATGCTAATAATTACACCCATTCATTTGATTTCGATGAACTGCCTGGTCCTAAGCACTGCCCACGTAATTTAGTAAAGCCCATTGATTTTATTAACCTTTTTTTTACTGAGACATTGCTTTCTATGTTTGTAACAGAAACTAACCGCTACGCATATCAGAAAATTTTGATCAATAATGACACTTCCTCGCCAAACAGTTTGTATCACAATTGGATTCCAGTTTCTCTTGATGAAGTAAAACCTTTCATATCATTGATAATAAACATGGGGCTGATTCGCAAACCATCAATCAGTTTGTATTGGTCCACAAATAACAGCCAATCAACACCCTGGTTTAGTCAAATGTTTCCTACTAGAAACAGATTCCAAAGCTTACTAAGTTTCTTTCACATAGTCAACAACGAATCACTCCGAAAGCCTGGTGAACAAAATTACGATCCAGCTCAAAAGTTTCAGCCATTGATAGACCATTGTAACAACATTTTCAAACACTTTTATACAGGCCATAAACAACTATCAATCGATGAGTCACTAATTGGCACTAAGAGTCAAACGAAACTGATGCACTACATGCCCAACAAACATCATCACCGTTGGGGTATAAAACTTTGGGTTTTATGTGACTCTGTATCAAATTATCGTCTTAGACTGATGTGCTACAAGGGAAAACTGGCAGGACGGATCAAATGGAGGTCACTACTCAAGGTTTAGGCTACACAGTTGTAAAGGGTCTTTTATCAGCTTGCAACTACTTGCAAAAAGGTTATCACGTTTTTAGTGATAACTTTTTTACCAGTGTAAATTTAGTAAAATACTTGTATAGAAATAACACTTTTTTCACTGGAACTGTCAGAAAAAGCAGAAAATATCTCCCACCCGAAATTATAAACCAGCTTCAAGTCGGCGAAAAAAGTATTGGAAAAATGGTTGTGTTGTTGCTCTGGCATACAGGGAGAAGAAAGCCCAAACAAAACCTGTACTACTGACATCAAAACTTGATACGACAGACATGGAACAAACTAAAAGGATACATGGTAGGGAAAATGTGGAGACCAAACCAGCCACAATAACGAATACAACAAGTACATGGGTGGTATCGATAGCAACGATATGATGTTGTATTCATATTTATATGAGCGGAGGACTGTCAAGTATTGGAGGAGGAAGGTAGTGTTTAATCTTTTTGCCAGAAGGGTTTTTAATTCGTATATTATTTATAAGGAGATGCAAATTAGAAATGGAAGAAAACCGCTATCTAGATATTTGTATTGTGTCTCTTTCATTGATGCCATTTCAGAAGAATGGCTGGCATATAAACAACAAGACTGGCGGTGGTGACAATGGAAATGGTAGGCGATTTGGTTTGGAATTTGGAATTTGGTTGGAATTTGGAATGGAAAATTTGATGGAAAAAAAGAAAAAACCTGCTGGGTATGTTCTAAAAAGGGAACTGATTACAAACAAGGAGGGCGGAAAAGATCGCGCACTGGTTGTGTGCGGTGCAAGGAAGGCTGCCATCTGGAGTGTTCCTCCAAGCACGTTTGTAAGGCGATCTAATTCAAAGACTAAAACATGTCAATAGACTGTGTATATAGTGTAATTGTATATATATATATATATATATATATATATATATATATATATATTTTTTTTTTTTTTGTGCTTATAAACATACATTTTGTTTCGTGGAAGTCCAATTGAATACAGGACCAGGTAAGTCTTCATTATTTTACTAATATGGCATTACGTTAATTTTTTATAACTTGTTCTTATTACAGTCAAACTTTTTTTTCAGCTTGTATGATACATATCAGTATCAAATTTTGTTACAGTATACAAAAATATATTTAGAACAAAATAAAAATACTGCCCACAGATAATTTTTTTCCTTCTGCCCATAAAATGATGACAAACTTAAAAAAATGTTTGAAAAAAATTAATTTTTTAAAAATTTGTAAAACTTATACATATAAAAAAAAGTCAACATGTAATGGCTTTTGTACATTGTTTTGGCTAGATAATAATGTAAAAAACATTTTAGTATAAAAAACTTCAATATAGCATGTATAATAGAGTATTTATGAATATTTTCCCAAATGCTTGTATTTTTGTCATTTTTAGCCTGGGATTCTTCGCACAGTTTTTGAAAAACTGGTCCGGGATTTTTTGCACAAAAAATATTTTTTGGTCCTGGGATCCAAAGGGTTAATGTCCAAATGAAATAAATAAAGTATGTAAATACAGTACAAATTTAACCCTTGTGAGGGCGCGCGCCTTTTTGTACCATAACGGGCCGCGCGGTGTACAAAAGACCGCATGCTGTTTTTTCCGTACATTTTGCATTTTGATGAAGTAATCTACATATAATTTTAATTTTTAAACCTAGCTATTTAGTTATATAAAATGGGGATAAATAAAACATGTATAAATGAGTTTAAAAATATAATATATATGTATAAATGAAACATGAATAAAGTATAGGCTATTTATGAACTTAAGTAATAAAAGTAATAAGTAATAAAACATTTATAAATGAGTTTAAAAATATAATATATTTGTATAAATGAAACAGTTAAGTTAGTACAAATAATAGATAATAATGTTTATATGAATAAAGTATAGGCTATTTATGTATTATTTACAGAAAAATCAAAAGAAGTATGTACAAAGCACTAAAACTATTATAAACATAAAAATATATACACTTAAAATATTTAAAAAATACTAAAAACTAGTCCAAAAACTCAAACACACAAGGGCGCACGGAGTACAAAGTTCCGCACAAAACTGGGCGTGTGGTGTACAAACGACCGCACGGTTTATTTGGCTGATTCCTCACAACGACTGAGTGAAGGAAACTAGTTTGCAGCTAATCGATAATAGAGTGGGGAGGGGAGGGGAGGATATGCTCTGCGGACAGGCCTCCAGGAGCGCGGGAAGGCTCAGTATTTAAAATAGTAGCTTTTCTGCGGAACTTTGTACACCGCGTGCCCTATTAAGGGTTAAGGAAATCTTAATAAATCAAATCCAAAAAACTATGTACATCGTAACATCTTTGGAACCATGGGAAAGTTTTCAATAAATATATAAAATTAATATAATACCTCATAAAGAGTATACAATAAAAATGTAAATACAGTAGAGTCTCGGTTATCTGACCATCCGAGTTATCCGACCTTCCGGGCACTATGTGTAACATGATTTTACGCAATATGTTGCGCGAGGCAGCCCCTTTCCTTTACCCGACTGTACACATTGTATTCGCGCGACAGACCTTGGTACACAGTTGGTGACCTCACTTTCTCTTTGTTTTGGCGTGCTGTAGTCCTCAGTGCTTACGTAGCTCTTTCGCTGAGAGGTCGTCTTGTGCATCGTTTTCTTGTTTTGTTTCTGCCGTTTTGTTAGATTGTAAGTTAGTTGTGTTTTGATTTTGGCGTGTCTAAAAGTTGTGGCGATGGCTTCAAAACGTAAAAAAGTGGTTGTGTCAATGGAAGAAAAACTGAAAGCCTTGAAGAGATTAGACAATGGTGAAACTTTATTAAAAGTAGTGCAAGATTATAACGTGGGAAAAAACAGTCGGAGATTGGAAGAGGAATCGCAATGACATTGAAAAATGGTGTTCTCAGCGAGTCACGGCAACTGCTTTGGAAAATCAGAAGACTATGAAAAAATGTGAGTACGAAAAAGTAAGCTAAGCTTTGTATCTGTGGTTTACACAACACAGAGATAAAGGCGTGCCGATATCAGGACCAATCTTACAACAAAAAGCCCTAAAGTTTCGAAATGAACTTAACGAAGGTGAACCTGATTTCACAGCTAGTGTAGGTTGGCTCGATAGATGGAAGAAAAGATACGAAATTCGGCAGCTTAATATCTGTGGCGAGAAGCTTTTAGCAAACGGTGAAGCCGTTCAATCGTTTAGGGACAAACTTCATTCGCTATTGGACAATGAAAGCCTATCAGGGGATCAAATTTTCAACTGTGATGAGACTGGACTCAATTACAAATTGTTACCGGCAAAAACACTAGCGTCAAAGGCCGAAGCGGCAGCGCCCGGTTACAAACGTAGCAAAGAAAGAGTGACCATTCTTGCATGCAGTAATGCCACGGCAAATATGAAAATGAAACTGGCTATGATAGGCAAGTCAAAAAATCCGAGAGGGTTTAAGAATGTTTCTAAAAATGCTTTGCCAGTGAAATATTACAGAAAAATGATATCAGAAAATATCAGATTACAGAATATCAGAAAAATGCTTGGATGAGCTGAGATATTTTTAAAGAATGGTTCTTTAAAGAATTTGTGCCACAAACAGAACAGTTTTTGAAATCCAAAAATTTGCCACGAAAAGCAATATTGTTGCTTGACAATGCTACGTGCCATCCTGACGAAGACGAACTTAAAGATAAGGAAATAAAGGCTATGTTTCTGCCTCCAAATGTGACTTCCTTATGTTAGCCTATGGATCAAGGAACCTTAGAGGCAATGAAGAGAAATTATCGAAGAAACCTGCTTTCTTCTTTAATTTACGCTATGGACCAGGGAGAAGACATGGTGAACAAATTGCGTCATCTTAATTTGAAAGAAGTTTCTTACTACGTGGCCCAATCATGGGAGAGTGTTGGAGCAAACACCATTGCTAAATCTTGGAAAGTTTTGCTCCAAGAGAATGAAGATTCTCCGTGTGGTGAAAATGTACAGAAGCAGACCGAGCCAAACAACACTAGCCTACTTCCTTTGTTACAACAAGTGCCAGGTTGCGAAAACGCAACAGAAGAGGACGTGAATGAGTGGATTGCCCAAGATGAACAATATGAAGTAGTAACTGATGAAGAAATAGTGAACATGACAAACGGGAAAGGAGAAGAAGACGATGAAGAGGGTGTGGTGTTGGAGGACAGTGCACAGAAAGTTTCCCGCAGCGAAGGGCACAAAGCTTTAGAAATGGCGGTAAAGTATGCAGAGCAGCTGGAGGAAACATCGTCTACCGAGGTTTTACTTCTGAGGAGACTGCGAGATTTGGCGGCCAGAAAACGACAAACAGCAGGAAAACAAAATACAATCACGAACTTTTTTACTCAAGCTTAAGTTTAGTTTCGTTGTTTATTGCACTGTATGTGAGTATGTATTTACTGTAAACCATGTTTTATAACTTTGCCTTAAGTGCATTTTCATGTGCAAATAAAATTAAAAGCCTCAATACACGATCCGATTAATCTGCGGACACGTCTATCGAGGCCTCCAACTCCGGGTCTGTCGTTCCTACACACTGTCCGCAGTCAGACAGGTCGGGCAGTGAGTGGGAACGACGGACCCGGAATAGGACGCGTCGGCAGACGTGTTCGCAGATTGGTCGGATCGTGTATGGAGTCCTTTTCACAATTTCAACGTCGTTTATATCATTTTCCGTGTTATCCGACATTTTCGCTTATCCAACCTTGCCACGGCCGGTTTAGGACGGATAATCGAGACTCTACTGTAAATGAGTTAAATTAAAATATTCCAAATTTAAAAAATATACAACAGTTTTTTTTAAAACACATGCAAAAATTGACATATTCTTTACTTTGAAACCAACTAAAATATATTCTTGAAAATTCAAAACCAAAAAGTAGAACTCAAAGACCAGCTATCAGGGAGTGAGGCAATACAGTATCTTGATATGTTGGAGAGATAAGACATCAGCAAACTTACCTTAGAAGATAAGACCAATAACACCAGAGTAGTAGTAAACAAATACAAAAGAATAACATTATTACAAATTTCCTGTACCACTGGCACTTTCTGCAGGTGAGTAGAGAGAGAGAGATTCTACTTTGGTGTTAGTGGACTTGTTTACTAGGGTAAGTTTGCTAATGTCGTCTCTCCAAAATACTAATTCCTGGCCAAGTGCTCTTTAACCTAACCTAAAATATCTGATGGGTTGCCTTTCCATCCGCACTACTAAATTTCAAAAGAATGTGGAATTTAGCTGCATAAGTATATGCTTTAAGACTAAGAAAAATGACTGACTAACATATTTAATCAGTAAAAGTTAATTACATTTGTAAGTACATGCCCACCATATTTTAACCCTGCAGTACTCGGGTGGCCTCCTGGAACATCAATACTCGCACAGTCTACCATTGTAGCCCGTGCAGTATTTTATATTTCTACCAAACAAAACTGATTGTTCTAATGTCAAGCAAACATACTAGTGTTTCGAGATATATATTACATCAAATGTAAAGGTTTCAAGTCAAATATATACTTTCACTTATATAGGAAAAATGATTACCATATCTATGTCTTGCCTAAATATAAGCAATGTATAATTATATATTTTCTTCAATTTTGTGGTGTTATGTTCGTATAAATTTTCCAAATTATTTTTCTGGTTTTAAAGTTCAACTTCAATATTATAAATTTTAAACAATAAATAAAAGCTTTAGAACCCATATAAATTAACATTGTAAACTCTAATAACGTGAATACTCCCGCGGGCTATAAGTGTAGCCCACAACACTTTGTATTCAAATACAACTGCCACTCCCAAAAACGTGCTAAAACACTCAGAACAATTAAAGCATTTGTTAATAGGAAGGTACTGAAGTGCTGACTAATCCTCCCCCTCAGTTGCCTAAAAAAATTGCGAAATACAACAGTTGGGCTACACCTGTAGCCTGCGCGAGTACTGCAGGGTTAATTGGGCCTATCAGAAAGTGACCTGCATGCTATTTTTAGTGCATATAGAAGTTTCAGCAGAGGAGTTGAGTTGTTCCACCGCTCAGCTGCCGTACATTTCACCTTCAAAATTTCAACTTTCTCAGCAGTGAAAAACAAAATGAAAACTAACAAACTTTAAGCCTACATGTTTGTTTGATTGTTATTTATTGTTTACATTATTGTTAATTGTACTGTTCCTATTATTTATTGTTAGTCAAACCAACCACTGCTGCTAATAACGTAGTGGGTGGCGTTTGGTAATGCGCTCCCAGTCTGCAGTCTATCTTCCTAGTTGCATGACAGTTTTTAAATATAATTACACAGTAGTGAAAGAGTAGTTCTCTATCTCACTTCCACCGCTCAGGTGCATTCAGAAGGTCATTTTCCAAGCGGCTTAACAATACAATTGACCTTTCATAATCTGATTTATACCCCTAAATGTCTTGATTACTGAATGTAGGGGAAAATAATCAGGCAATGGAATGCCTGGACTAAAAAAATTAGTAAAAATATTTATTTCATACATATTACATTGTTGGTTCTGCTAAGTTTTAAATCAGCAGAGTCCATTTCTTCTACATTATTTTAAACTTAATTACAGTAATATATTGTTATAATTTAATTTAACTAGCATTTTAAAATTGCCTTATATAGTTTTCATATTGCCAACGTTGATGTTTTATGCTCAATATAAACAGTAAACACAACATAAAGCTAGGAACATGTTTTTATTACTTTACAAAAATGAAACGAGAACTTTACTATACATGCAATAGTGTATTGAACATAACATCTATTTTATGTTGATAAACTGTCATTTGTAATGAGATTGAAATTAATTAGATAAAATATATAACACAAAATCTTATGAATATGAGAAACATGTTAAGTATATTCATGTTTACACTATAAGGAATTCTGATTTCTTCTTTTGCCTTTATTTCTGAAACAGATAGTCATCATTTTCACGTTATCTCTCTTAGCACCAGCATATAAATGTGTTAGCAGCTAACAGTGCTTCTTCACAGTGATTAGTGCTCGTTTTTCATCTTTTGCCAAATTAGCTTCTTCTGCAAAAGTTTCCTCGGTTTAATCTATTTCTGTTATTATTTCATGTATAAACTCATGATTTTAATAACAACGAAAGCAGCTTCAACTGAAATAATCCAAATAATTGAAAGTATTATTTTACACCACTATAATTTACACATATATGTGGTTTTTGAAAAGGACGTCCTAAAAAGGATATTTTGGTATGTTACAGTGAAGTCTGCCAACGTGCACTTGTGTTTGAAGCTTCCTACAATTGCTCAATGGACACATTAAAATACCACCAGGGCGAACCTCAGGTTTGCTGACTTTTTGCAATCACATTCTGATACAGAGTCATGGATATAGAATTGTAGCTATTAGCCCTGATTTTAGTTACTGCAAGATAGGATGTACCAGTACCAAAGTCATTAACTGTGTCATTTTCGGTAATAATATGCTTAAACCTAATAATAAACAAAGCCTTTGGCAAAGGATTCTTTACTTGTGACCATTTTGGAGGTCCTACGCCTCTTTGGTTGTTCTTCATTAAACTGATCTTTAGGTCATTGATGGTGATGACCTCTTCTCTTCACACAGTGGACCTTGATTGACTAGTAAGTGGTTCCTGGTCTACTTCTCTAACTGGTGCAATCAGGGGCTGTAACAAGTGGATAGCAGATCCCTCTGAACATGATTGGTTACTGCTAATCTTAACGAGAGGCTCCAGAGTTACTGCTTGTCATTCAGCAAAATTCTTTCGCACAGATCTTGCAGGCACCTGAACAAAGGCATCATTGGGTGTCGATGTAATGGACAATTTAAGGTAATGTATCAAGGTGTTCAAATCTGTTTTTCTTGGAAAGTTTCTGAAATGCATTTTCTAAAACTATTTCTCCAGAACCTCAGCTATTTTTCCATCCACAATTCCTTGGATGGCTAACATAAGTTATGATGCTGAAGTCTGAGGTTAGCTTATGTTTTTAAACAAACTACCAGTAAAGAAAAAACTAATCAATGCTCCAGTGGTTAATTGATTGCATTGTACTGTATTTTTTTAGGTTGTACAAGTGCTGGGGCCCATTTCAACCCTGAGGGCAAGGAGCATGGAGCACCAGAGGATTCAAATCGTCATGTTGGGGACCTGGGTAATGTAACAGCTGATGACAAGGGTGTCGCTAAGGTCAATATTTCTGACAAAAAGATATCACTTTCAGGACCCACGAGTATACTTGGAAGAACTGTTGTGGTAAATTAAATAAATTTATATTGATTAGATGAAGCTAGTAAATATATTTTAAAGCCAATTAAGATACATTATTTTAATGTCTTGCATTGCCCTCCTTATCCCCTACCAAGGGAACCTCTAATTGAGGACTTAGGTAAATGTATCTCTCCAGGCTGGTCCTTGCTATTTAAGTGGCATGTTCCCTAAAATAAAATGTTACATGCAAAGTATTATTTTAAATAGATCAACTTTAAAAATAGAATTTCAACCAAGAATGTAATATAATTAAATTCCCCTAGATAGAGCACTGCTTTGTAATTCTATTTCTTTTTTTAAAAGTTGCTTTTGCACTAGCAAATAAGTTATTTTATTGAAATGTTTAGTGTAGGGCCAGGATCCTTTCTTTGGGCTAGAGATTTGTTGTAAACATATTTTTAAAGTAGTAGACACAGCAGAAGACTTGGCTCACTGCTAGCGCTGTTGTGTCAGTTGGTTACTGCCGTACAAGAGTCTAGTCATCCACTGCTACTGTAGTGATTACTGCTGTACAAGCGTCTAGTCATCCACTGCTATTGTAGTTTAAAGGCATTGGTTTTAGTGGTTACTGCCATACAAGCGTCTAGTGGCACTGCTACTGTAGTTTAGAGGCATTGGTTTTAATGGTTACTGCCGTACAAGCGTCTAGTCATCCACTGCTACTGTAGTTCAAAGGCATTGGTTTTAGTGGTTACTGCCATACAAGCGGCTAGTCATCCGCTGCTACTGTACTTTAGAGGCATTGGTTTTAGTGGTTACTGCCATACAAGCGTCTAGTCATCCGCTACTATTGTAGTTCAAAGGCATTGGTTTAGTGGTTACTGCCATACAAGCGTCTAGTCATCCACTGCTATTGTAGTTCAAAGGCATTGGTTTAGTGGTTACTGCCATACAAGCGTCTAGTCATCCACGGCTATTGTAGTTCAAAGGCATTGGTTTAGTGGTTACTGCCATACAAGCGTCTAGTCATCCACTGCTATTGTAGTTTAGAGGCATTGGTTTTAATGGTTACTGCCGAGCAAGCATGTAGTCATCCACTGCTACTATAGTAGAGGCACAGGTTTTAGTGGTTACTGCCAAAGAAGCATCTAGTTAGTCATCCACAACTATTGTAGTTTAGAGGCACTGGTTTTAGATCCACTTAGTTGATTTATTTTTTCAGGTTTTATGTTGCCCTAAATAAATTAATGAATGAGAATTAATTAAATAACTAAATGAGAGATGTTTCCTCTCATTTTTCCAAAGTTTACTTGGATGTATTTTACCAAGCAAAATTATTTATTACAGGTTCATGCTGACCCTGATGATTTGGGTAAAGGTGGCCATGAGTTAAGCAAAACTACTGGAAATGCGGGAGCTCGCCTCGCTTGTGGGGTGATAGGCATCACTAAGGCTTGAACAGAATAATACTTTAGTATGAATATTATTCCATATATATATCCTGTATAACTTGTCTATATATTTCTGAGAATTTATTATTAAGTTTAAAAGCAATATGATGTAACAGGAAAAGTTTCAGTTCATTGGTATAGGGAACTAAATAAAACATTTATGTATGAAACTTGTTCGTTAATTACCTTGAATTTATCAAAAATGTACAAGTATAAAATGTTGGTTATTTATGTTTTATCCCTATCTAGGAATAAGAATTTGTGTAAAAAATCCGCCTGAACAATAATTACAGTTTTAGGAAATAAGTTTTGAAAACATTGCAAGAGTTAAAATATTCTCTTTCCAAGCTACATACAAATACCTTTAGATATTATAAGTTGCCATTACATTTTTCATATTTTAGGTTCTTATGTTGTAATCTTTATTTTGAAATTTCTTACAACTGAATACAACTTACAAATTTTAAATAGTTCTACAGTAGTATACGCCTTGAGTTTATATGCTGCATGACAATTTATACTCTGAAGTATTAAAATCGCTCTGCAGGTTAACTATGTATTTACTCAAATACATTTATTCAAATCTGTGTATCAGTTTATTTTTACTAGTGAATGATGAAAGTGTACAATAGGGGACAACTTGATGCTCCCACAACTCGGCTGCCTTCAGTCTCATAAGACAGATTATTACAGATCACCTAACCAAGGCCAACATGAAATCTCACTGTTCCTGTACAAGACGGTGAGGAGGGAGGGCACAAGAGATGAGTGGGAAGGGGTGGTTGCATGACAGGTTTATGGCCAGTTGTGTCATAGTCTAAGGCCAGAGACACATACAGCGTTTTTTACCAATCTGATTACTTACTGATGACACATTAACAGCGGGAGTATGTTGAGGGTTACACACCGGATGGAAAAATTAACAATTGTGTTTAACGTCGTCGGTAGTCCTGCAGACGACCGCAGCCACTACATTAGGCAATATTTTCTACTGACGTCAGCTGTTTTTTGTTTTGTTGATCTACCATCTGCAAGTTCCACATAGCTACTGATGGCATTTAATAAAATAATCGTCTATTATTCTTTCCAATGTGTAAATCCCAATATAATCCCTCGTAAACTTGAATATGTTAATGGTATGTTAGTCCTAAGACAGTTAACTGATATTTAATAGAAAATAAGGTATAAATCATATCCACACAAAATAGGGAGTGCTAAAATAAATTTATTTTTCAATTACACATTTGTCCCAAATCAATTAGTTGACTTAATGGCAACAAATAATTATTGTCACCTCTAAACAAACTAAATAGTAAAACGTACATAATCCCTTTTAGTGCTATTTATTTTGTAAAAACTTCAATTTGGTGGAATTTAAAACTAAAAAACAGGTTGAACATAGTTAACTGCTTGATATAAAATTGTATTTTATACAAAAAGTCAAATATTTGGAATGCATCTTAGTTTCAGATCTGACAAACCACTAGGAGGTGGCCAACTAACATACAGTAATTTACTTTAGCATTTAATCACATGATGATGAGATTTTGGTGGTGTTTTACAGCATACCTCCTTTAGGCCTATTTACATCAATGGCTTGGTAAATAAAAAAAAAAAACTTGTCTGATACTTATTATTTGCATCTGTACATTTCTCATAAAAAATCAAAGAGAGCCCTCCCAATTTTTATGATATTTTTTAACTAGTCAATATTAACCACATGATCAGGAATCAATAGCAATTTTTCTAGGTATACCAATTATTGAAAAAAAATTAAAAAAGAAAGAAGAAAAATAATTTACACAACATTTTTTGTGTGTACAACTTTCATTTATACATTTATATAAAAATAAAAAATAAATATATATATATATAATATTTATTTTTTTAATCTGTACTTCTGGGTAAAATACAGATTTGGTGACTCTTCAATATTTACAAAAAAAAAAAAAATAAGAAAATTATTCTTTATACACATTAAGTAGAGGGGTGAGAAGGCATTTCCTAAAAACAATGTTATGTTTGAATCTAAACTCAAAATTCTAAGACAATTAACATTTCCAAAAATATTCTAATTTAAAAAAAATCTGGATTATTTAATAAAAAGTGTGTACTTTTAACACAACAGCTGCTAAATACACAGAACAAATACTTTGTTATTAGGACAAACAAATTTCACTTATAAAATGGGTGTCAGAAACAAAAGTGAATGGATACAATAAAGGAACATTAATTAGTTGAACATGTTTTTTTTTTTTTTCCCCCAAATAAGGTCATTAAAGTAAATAGAGAAAATTCTTATCTCATAAAGACTTTCTTACTTGATAAATTGTTTGTTTCAATTTATGATGATAAAAGTTGAAACTTAGATGATAAAAAAATCTACCTTAGTATTTTAATATTGAAAATGAAGATCCTCCTTATTACTAAATAAATACGGCCCATTATTAAATCACAACAATATAATTTTATCCTCAGTATTTGCTTATTAAATAGTAACTTATAAATACAATTTGATTAAATATAGACTTACTTATATGTGTCAAATTTAAGTAGGTATTGGATGTTTGTTAACTGAGTATCAAAAATAAAAATTTATGGTTAAGGGTTTATGCTCTTTATTTCTATTTAGTAAATTTACCTTTTTACTGTAAAGATAGTTGGTTATTGCATGTATAATATCAATATACATATATTGTAAATATGTAAAAGATCCAAAGTTATTTATACCAATAAAAAAAAAACTAAGTAAAGCTACAATTAAGTGTTGGACAATTTTACATTTAGTTCAAAATAGCTAAATATAAGTAGTTTTATACAACTTCAAAATATTAAAAAATACATAAATTATTTTATAGCTTATATATATAGACAACTATATCTATGATCAAAGGTATAAACACAAGTCACATTAAATAAATATTCAAAAGGCTATACACTTTCGACCATATGCTTTAAATAATACGAGTAGTGTGTTATTGTTTAAAAAAATAATACAAATCTAAGTAGCAATATGCCAATCCAATAGGTAATGAAACAATTTATTATTCAGTACTTTTGTCTTCTTTGAATTTGGTAAGGCCTTTCTTGTAGGCGGAGAAGTTGCTGAGGGGGAGGAGCACGGTTATTACCTCCCCAAATCATGGCTAACAGAATGTAGAAACCTCCAACAGTCTTCTTTATAAGATCTATTATTGCAAGAAAAATTGGAGTTGAAACTCTTATAAAGTTATTAAATTCTCTAAAAAACCGAAGCGAGAAATCGCCCAGATACTGTAAACTACTTAACAATACAGTCACTATTGCCATAATGAGTATAAAGACAAATCTCACTATTTCTTTCATGTTACCCCATGTTATTTTCTCCTGTAGAAAGTCCAAAAGTATTTGTTTTATTTTATTTGTGTCCAAAGAACCAAATTCAGGAACACTGGAATTTTCAAATTCTGAGTTAACATTTCTGAAACAGATTAACAATAATGAGGACTTATTACTTAACATGAACTTCAATTTAATGGTAATTTGTTTACTGAACTAAAATTATTATAAGGTAATTAAAATTTAATGAGCTAGTTTTTTTTTTATATAATTTAGTACTTTAATACTTTGTTTTAAATAACCACGTAATAATTAGTGAAGGATATGTAATGTGAACTGGTTTTAAGAACCAGTGGCCTTGTAACTATTTCAACTATTAGGATTACATTAAAATAAATATAGCTTGTTTCATTTGTGGTAAAATTGTGTGGATTTGCTTTACTAAGCATGACATGAGAGGTAAGGCGCGTTCAGTTCCTGATCCTTTTATTGTGCTAAACATTTTACTTCCCCTCCTTCCGTATCTTTATAATTTTACACTGCCCTTCACATTTTCTGTGCAATGTTATTTGTAGTAACCTTGTCACCAATAGTCAAGAGTTAGTTACCCAGCTGAATAGAGGAATATAACTTCATCTTTCTTCCGTTTTGAGACATTATAAAAACAATAAAACCTCATGTATGTAGATAATTATAAACACAAAACTAATGTTCTGTGCCACTGGCAATTTCTTCAGGTGAGTAAAAAGAGAGAGAGAGGGACTGACCACCTTTGGTTAGTCTCTTTCTCTCTCTCTTTATTCACCTGAAGAAAGTGCCAGTGGCACAGAAAATTTGTGTGATTTTGTGTATGTTAGTACTTCTCTGGTGTCTTCTAAGGTAAGTTTGCTAATGTCCTATCTCTCCAATTTACTAATTCCTGGCCTAGTGCCCTTAAACCTAACCTAAAACACAAAACAATAAACTTAAAAGTATATAAACACAAAGTAGTAGAAGAATTAAAGACGCGACCAACTTTATAAGAACAACTGCATGGCTTTGAACTCTGAGAAGCTGCAAAAAAGATTGCTTCAAAATTAGGAGTGGGAACAAACACTGTGTAAGTGATTACAAAATTTACACACAAGTCAGCTTCTTCAAAATATATTTGAAGAATCAGTATAACATAATTAGGGTGAGTAAACCAGTGAATGATCGTTTCGTATAAAATAACATCATATTAAGATTTTCTTGTTGCCTAGTCTATCACAAACCGCCTTAAAAGTAACTTTAGAGCCTGATTTGGATCCTCCCTGTCACTGGTTCAAACAACAAATGTCAAACGTATGTTTGTAACAAACAAAATTAAGTGTTCCACCCAGTTCATCTTCAGCTCCCCCACCATTGCATATCATACGAACAAGGCTGGCTGTATTTTTCATTAGTCTTTCATTATTGTTTTAAACTTCAATATATTATACGTAATTAACAGTAAATATGTTAAGGCCTACAGTCGTTCATTCACTGGCGTAATGATTTATGTACAATAAATTGTATTTTTCAATACTCTGTTTAAACATATTGCATTAAGTTTTATATTTAGGAAGTACAGGATAAAATGGGGCAAGACTTTTAAACTGTTCACTAAACTGTAGCATAATATCCTGTTTTCCCATGTAAGATTCAAGTGGTAACTCAAGCTTGAATTGTCATTCACTGGTGCTCTCACTCTATAACAATAATATAAGTCAATTATTAAATTGCAGACATCACATAAAATGCATAAATTAGGTATCATTGACGTTAGAAAGGCATCATCCTTGCACAGACCTATGAACTTTGGCGTATAAGGAATTAATGCTATCCAGATCAATTCGCTGCCACCATGGTCCGGATAGACATCAGTCCACTTGACATCACCCCCACACGGATAGACTAGCCAGAAGTGAGGTTAGCTAAAGTCCTCAGTTAGTTTGTATTGACTAGACCACAGTTCTGGGCGTGTGGTTCAAGCATGCGCATCAATTGATTCCCCTCTCCAACGACAGTTGTACATTCATGTTAAAAAATAAACATCTCAAACAGGGTTCCAAGAAAATTCTTCCACGTGATTGATTTAGTTTGTAACCATTGGCTTTCTTTTTGCTATGAGTTACATTAAGTTAAATTTCTTAATAATTTGATAAAATAATTTATGCAAATTAAAATTATTTATGTGATCTCAGGGTCTTTTATATGGGTAAATTGGTGAGCTGTAAAATTACAATAAATTGAAACTTGTTTTAATAAGCTACTTTATTAACACCATTTTTTACTTTACTTTATTTTAATTTTATAATTTCAATACACAAAAATGAATTTAATTATGGTTTTACAGATTTCAATATGATTAAATTATTTTATAGCTAAGACTTATCTTTAACTTAGTTGTTTTTGTCCCTCCACGTGGTTGTCATATTTGAAGGATTCGAAATTGTTCAATCTTTTATAACTACACCAAAAACGATTAAACTCATTTAAATTTGTACTTTAAAACAAATAGATATTCCTCCTTTGAGGAGTTTATTTTTAATTTAAAACAATCACACGCGGTAATATCTGTGTTGTACCAGGAGGAACACCATGTTCCTGTGTGTTGTCTTCTTAAAGTCGAACAAGAGAGTGAGTGATGCCCTTTTAGACGCTGAGCTTAGGTTCCCCCTCCTACTTTCTTGTACGTTAAAACTAATCGTATTGGGTCAGAGACTCCGTTTCCACTTATGCCACACGGTCCTGACCCCAGCAAGTGCTGCTCCCACCGGCTGTCTTTTTAAACTAGAAACGTCTTCCGGACTCGACCTCTGCTTTGTCATAGTGACTCCCCTTTGGTTTGCCATATGGTTTCGTCTTCTGAGAAATCAGGCCGAAAACAGACATGCCCCTCCCTTCCAGACAATAATGGAAAGAATGTTGTTTACGCTTTTGAACGATTGCCTGGGCCAAATACTCCTTTATATTTGTTGGCTATTATTTACTTACAACGATTTCCGAATATTATTTGAATGTTCGTTGATTATTTTAATTAAATATTTCTATTTCTTCAATAAAATCATTTATCATTTATTTAATTTAAATTAATTTATTCGTCAATTTGGTGGACCTGTTACAAGTTACGAGTATTAATAGAAAAATCAAACCAGCTGATTTTGCCCATGTGACTTCACAGTCTACTGCACAGCCTCGACCAACCATATTTTCTAATTATTGTGTTCTCAGATAGAACAAAATCACTTATTTTTTTCTTTTCTTTTAAAATATATTTTCATTATTTAATAATTGTTTACATTTTTGTAGTGGCACGTAACCAAATAAGTTGTTGTAAAATCATAGTATTAGAACACTATTGTTTTAATTATTATTGTTATTACTATCTTAATCTTCATTCCAGCGTTTTATCTTTGTAACTATGTACGAGGGCTGTTTTTTAAGTAAGGGCCGTTGTCCCGTACACGGTAGTAGTTCGCATTCCTGCCGCAACGAGCGTGCACCCCGCCTCCTGGCATTCCTAGGGAACAACTTCATGTCAGTTGCAGCTCTGTAGCTAACCTGTACGCATTACTGTGGAACTTTAAAATGTTTAAGGTAATCGAATCGCCCGCCGCATGTTAGATTCGGTCGGTGATTCGTTTTTTGACTACAAGAAACATGTCGGCTGCTGACATTCACCGTCAGC
Source organism: Stictocephala bisonia (assembly GCA_035578905.1). Taxonomy (NCBI): domain Eukaryota; kingdom Metazoa; phylum Arthropoda; class Insecta; order Hemiptera; family Membracidae; genus Stictocephala; species Stictocephala bisonia. Next base: position 277,021 of record JAQJVL010000407.1, on the reverse strand, counting down.
TTTGTGAAGTGTATGGTGCAAAGGCAATGAGTGAAGGTAAAGTGCGAAAATGGGTCCGAGATTTTAAAAATGGCCGAAAAAATGTCCACGATGAAGATCGCTCAGGCGGCCCTCTCTGATCACGGAAGATTTGGTTCTTGCAGTTGAAGCAAAAATTCATGAGGACAGAGGGTTCACAATAACCACTCTCTCTATGAAATATCCTCAAGGGTCCAGGTCAGTACTGTACAAAATTGTTCAGAAAACCTAAACTTTAAAAAAATTGTGCGCAAGATAGGTACCCAAACTCCTCACTAAGGATCACAAAAAAAAGAGATTGGACAGCTCTTTGACTTTCTTGACCCGCTACGACGAGGAAGGAGACGACATGTTGAGTCGAATTGTCACAGGAGATGAAACATGGGTATCCCATATCACTCCTGAATCAAAGCAACAGTCCATGGAATGGCGGCACACAACATCTCCGGTTAAAGTCAAAGCCAAGCAAACGCTGTTGCGGCACAAAGTCATAGCAGCTGTGTTAGGGACAGGCACAGTGTTTTGCTAGTGGACTTTATGCCGCGAGAGATGACGATTAACTCAGAAGCCTACTGCGCAACCCTAGCCAGGCTCCGACGCGCAATTCAGAACAAAAGACGCGGCATGCTGGCAAAGTGAATTCTGCTCCTCCACGACAATGCAAGGCCTCACACCGCTGCTCGGACACAGGAAATGATCGACTCTTTTGGCTGGGAAGTTTTTAATCATCCGCCATACAGCCCCGACCTTCCTCCGAGCGATTTCCACCTTTTTCGGTACTTGAAAAATCATCTTGGCGGGAAGCGCTACGATGATGACGAAGAAGTAAAGACGGCCGTGAACTCCTGGTTGTCAGAGCAGAGGCAAATCTCTTTGAAGAGGGGTTTCAAAACTTAGTTTTAAGATATGATAAGTGCCTTAACAAACAAGGCGACTATGTAGAAAAATGAAGAAAGTATGTAGATTCTGAAAATAAATTTATTTTGAAAAAAATAATTGATGTGTATTTAAAAAAAATGGCCCTTACTTAAAAAACAATCCTCGAAGATATATCCACACAAGCACCATCCAGCAAACTACATAAGCAACCAACTAAATCATATCTAAGGATAGATTTTGAACAGACTGTACATATTGGACATAGGAGAAGTATGGTGGGGGATTTTATTATCTCGCTTGCACTACCTCTCCTACACGCCCAGAATCATGGCCTGTAACACACTTCATATATTAGAGCAGGCATAGTGAGAGCCATGGTATCAGATGACCAGTAAGACACCAATTAGTTTTTCACCCTTTATTTGTTTATTTCTGTCAACTAATATCCGAATAATTTCCAACTAATATTAACCTTTCTGCTACTTGACTAGTGTTAAAATTAGCAAACATACAACAAATTCCAAAATTATGAAAAGTTAAGTAATACTCATTGCTCATATAACTTCTAGCGAGTGGTTTAGACATGGACACATTATTAGCACAAAACATTCATGACAATCTTTTTGTCTTTTATTATAATTCAGGCATTATATAACCATTTGACTACACACTAATAACTGACCAAGAGGAGTCTGCCAAACCTCTTTATAAACAACAGTTACAACACCATTTTGACTTTCATTGTCTATAACCAAGAGGAGCCTGTCAAACCTCTTTTTAAAAAACAGTTACAACACCATTTTGACTTTTATTGTCTAAAACCAAGAGGAGCCTGTCAAACCTCTTTATAAAAAACAGTTTTAACCTTACGACCTGACTTTTTCTTTAATTAATCTGAGCTTAACTATGGCATCTGATTGCAACACGCTGTGCTGGGAAGGCTGCTTGGTCTTTGCCAAAATAAAAGGCTGGCCCTAATGGCCTGCGGAAATAACAGAAATTATAAACAGTGAAACAACTGTAAAGTACAAAGTAACTTTTTTTAGGGATAACACTACCGCTCTCATTAAACAGGATGATATGTGTCTATACAGTGAATACAAAAAAATCCATGGCAAACCCAAGACAGATAACTTTAAAAATAAAAAGTTTAATTATGCATTAGAACTAGCCGAAATTGCCTCAACAAACTCACACCCCAAAGAGCACCACATACTAGGGAAGCTTGATTTTCCAACTGAACAAGTACAAAATCTTACTTTTGACAGTCCCTCCTTAAATCTAACACAAAAAATGGAAAATGTCCATAAAAAAGTAATATCTTTTCAAGACGGAGATGACTTAGAATCATCCCTTACATTGGCTGCAGAAGTTGGAAACACCCTGCTGGCCGAAAACAACCAACTAAAAAACGAAATACAAAACCTAACTCTTATAAACTCTAAATTGACCCAGCAGATCAATGAGCTAAGATTCAACCATGAAGTGAAAATAGAATAACTTAAATCTACACAGGAACGACTTCTTCTAAGAAACTCCAGCTTACTTGATACCCTAAATAAAGTGGAACAACAAATAACCCATGAAAAACTGCTGAAAGACAAACTTGTTCAAACTTTTGAAGCTCTTGATCGAGAAAAAGAAGACATACTTATAAGCTATGAAAAAGAAATTAAGCAGCTAAAAGAAACTATTAACAAATGTAAAAAGGAGTCAGAAAATAACTTGCCTACAAGCTATAAAACATACACAAACTCAGGAACACAAACATGTGACACTGAGATAATGCCACATAGTTAGTACCGGTCACATGTCCTAGATTTAACTAAATTAAAAGTTCGCCAGGACAAAATGGAAGAGTCTGTGAAAGCATTGAAAGAGCAACTACTAAAGGACATCTCTACTCCAAGAACAGCTTTTTTATCTCAGAGCCAACATAAATTGCCCATTACGAAGTCACTATACTTTTCCTCACATAACACAAGCAGGAATAACAAACCAACCCGGAGAAACCAATTCAGTGTATCGCTGCAGATGGCAAAGAGCAAATCTCACCAGAATGATAGGGGAGACCTAAAGGAACCAGTTCCTAAGAATAAGCCCAAGGAAGTAGCAAAGGATAATGGCCTAAATGGTTCAATATCTAATAATGCCATTATTAAGGAACAAACTTTACACTTGCCATTCTCAACTCCAACTAGAGCCTCAGAGATTAAAGAAACAACCACCTCAAAAAACCAAACCAAAAATCCACCTTATACAGCTACACTTCTAATGCCAGGGGAAACATATGAACAATTTTTTGATAACAATATAGAGGAATTAAAAAAACTCTACAAATCATCCCATCCCCTCTCACCTGCACAATCTGAAAATGCTGTAGTTCAAAATTGTACCTTATGCGATCTCAGTGAACACTGCAATTCTTTTTTAGGAAGGGACAGTCAAAAAAAGTAAGGCACAAAATGGCACAGAAGAGCAGAACATTCCTAAACTCGGCCATAACAGAAAAAACACTCAATGCCCAAAAATAGAAATCCTACACCAGAACATCAGAGGTCTGTCGAAAAAAGTAGAAAGACTAAATGATCTGTTGGAATCCACTCAACCAACAATGCTAATCTTAACTGAACATGGTCTAAGTCAGGATAAACTGAAATCTATAAAAATTAACAATTATAGACTAATGACAGAGTACAGCAGGCAGGAAAATAGGCTCGGTGGAGTTGCTATCTACATTAAAGAAACAGAAAGTTTTGAAGTGGAAGCACTTGACATAACAACTCACTGTCAAGATTTTACACTTGAAGCTGCCTTGGCTAAAATTAGCACAAAAAAAGAGTCCTTGCACATCCTTGGTGTCTACCGACCACCAGGAGGCAAAATCAAGGAAGCAATGGAGGCCGTGTCAAACATCCTAAACTTACTACGAGGTGAAGTGAAACCATTAGTCCTAATGGGTGATATTAACTTGGATAGACTTGATCTCACAAATCCTGCAAACAACTTATTTGAAGAAGAACTGTCGACCTTCGGAATTAGAAGACTCCCACTTCCTGCCACACGCGTAACAAGTACAACCAGAACATCCATTGATTGTATCTGTACAAATCTGTCTGAAGAAAAAGTGAGTTTTACCATTTTCCAAGGGGGAATGTCAGATCATACTGGACAGTTGTGCAAAATTAAAACTGCAGCTACAAATTCCAAAACCCAAACCAGTTCATTCAAAAGAATTTTTAGCATGGAAAACCTCGACAGTCTAAAAAATAAACTTGATAAACAAACCTGGAAAGAGGTATATGAAGCACAAAATGTCGAACAAGCATATAACGCATTTCATAGAATTATGACAAATGCGCTAAATTATGCTTGCCCAAAAAAACTAGTAAGGACAAAACCAAAGAGAAAGCAAAACATTCTATATGATGATGAGGTAAAAATATTAAAAGAAGAATTTCTGGAATCCCTTCATATTTATGAACTCACAGGAACCGTAAGAGACAAGGACAAAATGGTTGATAAAAAGAAGGCATATGACCTAAAACTGAGAGATCTAAAGCGTAACGCAACCACTGATCAGATTAGAAAGTCGGATAATAAACCAAAAGTACTATGGAACATCATCAATTCCGAGAAAAATGGAAACCACTTCTCAAACAAAGCATTACGGTTGGAAATAGAAGGGAAAATGGAAGAAAACCCAGCTCTGATTGCTGAACATTTGAACAACTTCTTTTGCAATATCACAAAAATAACACTAGAAGAAAATAAAAAACAGTTTCAAAATGCTGAACATCCAGTGGAAATGTCCTCCACCCCTGGTAAATATAACCTCTCACTTAATCTAACACCAACTGATGAGAAAGAAATACTAGAAATTATAAGATCACTGAAGCCAAAACTCTCATATATATGGTATTGATGAAGTTCCATCAAAGGTGGTGAAGCACTGTGCAGAACAGTTAGCCCTACCGTTGGTTAGTATAACCAATAAATCCTCCAGCAATGGACAGTTTCCTTCATTGTTAAAAGTGGCAAAAATCTATCCTAAACACAAAAAGGGATCAATGGCCAAGACAGAAAATTATCGCCCCATATCGCTCTTATCCAGTTTTTCAAAAATAATTGAGAAGACTGCGTTAAAAAGAATGCTAGCACACCTGGAAAGTCAAAATATATTAACAACAAATCAGCATGGCTTCCTACAAGGGAGATCTACTATCACTGCATTAACAGGTCTTGTAGAGCACATAACAGATGAATTAGAAGAACGAAAGTATGTCTCGGCTGTTCTCCTCGACTACAGCAAGGCGTTTGATTGCTTAGGACACAATCTAATAATAAAGAAATTGTCATCACTGGGATTTCAAGGCACATCAAAAAAATGGATAGCTAGTTACCTTAAAGAGCGCAGCCAAATCGTAAGTCCAAGTGTCTGAAAATGGGAAAAAATCCTCATATAGATCTAAACCCCTGCCAGTGACCAGAGGAGTGCCACAAGGGTCAGTCTTAGGTCCTTTCCTGTTTGTGCTATTCACAAACGACTTTCCAAGTTACATTGGCAACAACAACTTAGAGACGATCATGTACGCAGATGACACGACACTCATCCTGGCTAGTGACAATGTACAAGATCTGCATTCACATATTTTATCTTGAAACGACAAAGCTATAAAATACTGCCTACAGAACAACTTAGCCATAAATCCATCAAAAACTACTCATATAAATTTTAGTAGAAGACACGATCCCCTTCCAGAAATCCCACATGCTCATTTAGAGAATCAAGCAAAATTACTTGGTATAACCATTGACTGCGACCTCACTTGGACAGCACACATACACAATTTGTGTAAATTATTAATATTAAGTTCAGGGATTTTTATTATAAAAAGAATCATGTGGATTGCAGGGCTAGAAGCGGGAAGAACAGCTTATTTTGCGCTAGTAGAGTCTCACCTGAGATATGGACTTACTGTGTGGGGCGGAACATCTGAATATAATCTTAAAAAAATTTTGACCATTCAAAAAAAGGCTATTAAAACGCTTGCAAGTTTAAATCGACTAGACAGCTGCAGAAAAGCCTTTAAGTCCCTAAAAATTCTAACAATCATTGGCCTATACATCCTCTCCGTAGTCACATATATAGATAAAACTGCAAACGAAAGGGGGGAGGATATTCACACATACAACACAAGAAGAGCCATAGACTTTATACTTCCACAACACCACACTACCCAATACAGTAAAAAACCTTCATACGCAGGACGCAAGATATACAACTCTCTGCCGAAGCATCTGAAAAACCTCAGTGGGAAGAAGCTCAAGAAAGGGCTACAAGACTGGCTAGAAGAACGACCCCTATACACAGTAGGAGAATACTATCAACTAACAAAAACTTTTTTGTAAAGCAAGCATAACTTTTTAACAATGACGCCATTATACTTCTTAAAGAATGTATAAATAAAGAATTTCTGATTTCTGAATACATTTTGAAAAGGTGCTTTTTCTGCTAACCAATAACCAGATGATACGATTAAACATTACAAAATAGAATCATAGTCCTTTTCAAATAGAATAAAAATGACATATAACCTATGTGAGACTGGAAGGACTCAGAGAAACAGGGTAAAAAGAATTGTCAATCAGCATGGTTTTTAACCTCTCTTTAAATTTATTTAGATTTAAGTCTTCATGACATTTGGAAGCTCACTGCACCAAAATACAAAGGACTATCCAAGTATATTCAAACGATATATGTTCATTACGTATAAGTAAATGCATCATGCAAACTTCTAGAAATCGCAATCATTTTATACTGTCATATTTCTAGTTCCTTTCTGTAAAAACAATATTCCATGTATGTGCTTAAAAAGTAGTTTACTTGGTTAAATAGCTTTTAGCAAAGCTTGTCTGATCAACTGGATTCATAATACTGTGTTTTAATAATTTAATATTCTAAACCACCCAAAAGAGCCCTTAGATATTTAAGATTTGCAATCATTTAAGTTTTTCTGGGTTGTACCAATACTGAGGGTGATTATTTGTCACAAGCTAACTTCTTAGTAACTTTTCATTATTTAATACACCAGCCAGTTGAATAACACATTTGTTTTACTAAAATCACTGTTGTGGCCTTTTTTATTTAGAGTAAATGTGACAGATTAAAAGCAATATTGAACGAACCTCACGTCTTTGATTTTGATGATCAACTCTCCTTCTTCACCGATTGCAGCATCCTCAATCATAAACCAACGAGCTTCTCCTAGAGGCAAATTTTTGTTTAATCTGACCCAAATACAGTGTCCTGTAGGTATCTCATTTACATTGGGCCCTGCAATTAAAATAAAAAGTAAAAATAATAAAGAAATTCATAGTATTACATAAAAAATGTAACATTTTACTTCAAACACTTTTTAATTGGGCCAAAATTGTAATGTTTAATAAAAAAAAAAAATGACTGTATAAGCTGTTAATACAGTATTTACAACAATTACTTTTTGTTTAATTTTATAAGAATGATTCAAATTTATATAATCAAGTGTCAAGTGCAGGATGTTAACCAGAAGAATTGTGTCTGAAAATCTATATGTACAAGGTGTCCCATGAAGAAACTTTCAGGTCTTGTTCCTAATGTGAAACTAATGAAAAAAATGTCATATAAACATAGGTCTGGAAATGCCTCTTAACAACTTACAGCTGTTGAAAAATTTTGCCCGGATTTCAGTGTCTCTCTTTGGAAGATCCATACTGAAATTAGTAGGACATTAACTAAGGTGTAAGTTTTAGTATATGTTACGTAAAATGAACTGAAAAATTGAAAAAGAAAAAAAACAGGTCCAAGATCTGTAACTACAGAAATTTTTAATATATCAGACAAAATTTGCAAACCTCAGTCTCAAAAAACATGTTACATTTAGGTTTGAAGTACATTAACTTTGTTAAATGATTAACAAATACCATGTATCATTAATCATTAAATATGTATCATTAAAGTTGGACAAAACTTAGAGAATTTAATTTTGAAGAGAATTATTTAAAATAGCCAAGAACAGACACACATATTAAGTATAAAATAATTAACTTTTAACTAAACCAAAACATAAGAAAAGTATACACAATTGTTAATACATATTTATTCCTAAATATACTTCTTTTAATTAAATGTACAAGCTTTGTTAATTCTGTAAAATGTTGTGAACACGCCTTACTTTAGTTTAATTAATGTTTTAAATTCCCAAAGTGTTGGATCGTTGTACAGATTGAACCGCATTACAAATTCTAACAAGTAACTGCTCTCTAGTTTTGACTCTGTTCGTATACCATCATTTTCAAGTAGCCCCATAAGAAACAGTCAAGTGGTGTTTAGTCTGGTGATCGTGGTGGCCAGTTAATTGGTCCACCACGTCCAATCCAGTTCAAGAATGTAGCATTCAAATGATTTCTAGCTGCTTAAGAAAAATGTGGAGTTGCACCATCATGTTGGAAAATCAAATGTAATCTTGTTTGTATAGATATATCTTCTAATAGAAATGGCAAATCATTTTCCGAAAATTGTCTATGTACATCTCCTGTGAGGTTTCCATTAAAAAGCAATTGGCCCCAGAATGTTGGCATCAGTAATGCCACACCAAACATCAAAATGAAATTTGTGTTTCCACAATACCATATGAATCTGTAGGCAGCAAATTTTGTATCTTCTGCAGACGAAATAGGTTTCTCTTTGCGTACGATACGCCACACTTTATTTTTTAGAAACCAGTGCAATATGCAATTCTCCTCGTACTTTGCCTGGTCTGCATTGAATGTGCTGAATCACGACGTTCTTTATTGATCCCATGATTTGGTTAGCGTTCAACATAAAATGAACGTGATGGAAATTACCCATTCGCCTGTAAACACTGATACACTGAATAAGAATAAGAATAACTTTATTGTCATAATAAATACATTCTTTTACAACTAGCATAGCTAGTACAGAACATATGATATTGTCAAGTTGCCTTAAAACTAAATTATTATTCTAAAATGAATATATCAAAATGACAAATGTGTTAAATAAAACAGAAAGGAATTATTTCCCAGTGCTACAGCCTAATCATTCAAAAATCCTTCCACTGAATAATAGATTTTCTCCGTAAGGAAACTTTTCAATTTATGTTTAAAGCTGTTTTCCTTAATTTTATCTTTTAAATTATTTGGGAGTTTATTATACAGTTTTTTCCCCATATATTGAGGGGTTTTTTGAACTAATGTCAATCGATGTCTTGGATACTGGAAATTTTGATGAAATCTCGTTTCATAGTGATGTTTATGTTGTGCTTTCATTAACTGCTCTAAATTATTTTTCACTAAAATCAAGCATCTTAATATATAAAGGCATGGAACGGTCAGTAGTTCGAACTGTTTGAAAAATGGTTTACATGATTTTCTTCTAGAAGAAAATGTCATGATTCTAATATATTTCTTTTGGATTTTAAATATTTTACTTGCATGAGGTGATGTACCCCAAAATTCAATACCGTAAGTTATAACTGGTAAAAAAAGGCCATAATATATCATAAGCCTGGTTTTAGAATCAACAATTTCACGAAGAACTATCATTTGAAAACATAAGGAATTTAATTTTTTACATATTTTACTGACAAAAGTTTTCCAATTAAGGTTTGAATCAATTTCTATTCCTAAAAAGTTAACTGAAGAGTTAATTGATATTGGGTCACCATGAAATAAAATATTACTGTCAATATAATCTCTATTTTGTTGGGTTTGGAATGTAACTATTTTTGTTTTAGAGTGATTAAGCAATAAACCATTCACTGAAAAACCAATTTTGAAGTTCCTCAAGTGAATTCTGAAAAACTAATTTAATGTCTTTGGTTGAATTTGCTTTTAATATCGCTGAGGTATCATCTGCATAAAGTATAAGACTAGAAGATACACTTGTAGGTAAATCATTAATATATAAAAGGAATAGCAAAGGCCCTAATATTGAGCCTTGAGGAATACCAAATCTTACGTTTTGCCAATCTGAATAATATTTAATATTGTTCTTAATAACTATAGTTCGTTGGTAACGGCCTGATAAATATGATTTTATCCAAGACACTGCTGAGTCACTAAATTTAAAATATTTAAGTTTCTCGCAAAGTATATCATGTTCAACACAATCAAATGCCTTGGTTAGATCACAGAACACACCCATAGTGCTCTGTGATTCATCCAAGGCAGATGCAACCTGGTCAACAAAATGAGCTACCGCAGAGATTGTGTTGTGTCCTGCTCGGAAACCAAATTGGTTCTCAACAAACAAATTATTTACATCCAAAAAATTTACAATCTGATTATAAGCAATTCTTTCAAAAATTTTGGAAAAAGATGGTAATATTGAAACGGGTCGATAATTATTTAAAATTTCTTTTTCCCCCTTTTTATATAATGGTTTAACCTCTGCATATTTCAATTTATTTGGAAATTCTCCACAATAAAATGATTGATTTATAATTAAAGTTAGTGGTCTACGGATTGCTGCAGTAGTAAATTTCATTAATGTTTGAGGAATTTCATCCCAACCTGCACATTTCTTGTTCTTAAAAGAATTAATTATTCTTGCAACCTCGGTTGATGAAATAAAATTGAAAGAAAATTCTGAATGGCAGTGATTATTTTCCTGTATTAATGTCATTGCTTCAGGCTTAGAGGAAGATATATTTAACAGAAGAGGAATATTCGAAAATCTTTCTAAATTTGCAATCTTTTCTCCACTTACCACCCTTTTGTTATCAACAACAAAATCTGGAAAATTTATGTTATGTTTTTTCACTCCTAGTTCTTTATTAACAATTGACCAGGCTGCTTTAGTCTTATTATCTGATTTACATATTATATCACAGTTATACAACAGTTTTGATTTTTTGCACACAGCTTTAAAGATTTTCTTATATGTTTTAACATATGAAATAAAGCATACATCCTCTGACTTTTTAACCATTTTACTGAGGAGTCTTTTCTTAGCACTAGATATTTTTATGCCTGTTGTGATCCAGCTCTTCTTTTTATTGTTAATATTATTAGTTGAATGAAATTTTAAAGGAAAACAGCTTTCAAAAATATCCTTATAAGTTTTTAAAAATAAGTCATAATTATTATTCACATTTTTGTTAGGATTCACATACCATTTAACATGATTTAAACTCTGATTAAACAAATTAACTTCTTTCATTGAAAATATTCTACTCTTAAATCTAATCTTTGATTTTACATCACTGTCATTTTGTCTTACTGATAAAAAAAGTGATCTGTGGTCAGAAAGCCCTAACTCTAAATTCATTTTAGGAATTACATTGCCTGTCTTAAAGTGATTGGTAATGATATTATCTATGCAGGTCTTTGATTGTGGGGTAATTCTTGTTGGCGATTTAAAATTTACAGACAGGCCATACACTTCCAATAAATTTAAAAACACTTCTTTTTGCTTAGGATATTTACATGAATCCAAAATATCTATGTTAAAATCGCCTGCTAAATAAAATTTTTTTGTTTTAATTTCTTTCTTTATTAAATTTAAAAACGATTCAAGCTTTTATAAATACATTAAAGTTACCCTCACATGGTGTTCTGTAGATAGAGACAATGACAATGTTCAATGACTTTATTTCAATACTCGAAATTTCAAAAGTTGAATCCTCATTGAAAATAGATAAATCTTGTCTATCAATATAGTGAACATCACTTTTTACTAATATGCAAGAACCTCCACGAATTATTGTATCTCTGCAATAAAATGCAGCTAACGTATATCCAGGAATAGAATTAAATAAATTAATAGTATTTTTTGTAAGCCAATGTTCATTGAAACAAGCAATAATAATATTAGAATCTTTTAATAAAATATTTAAATCATCAATTTTTTTAGCTAAGCCCCCTTGGATATTATAATGCATAACCCATTCATAATTTGAATCTGTCATTGCCTCTCTACATAAAGGCCACTTAAAATAATTAGTATAACTTTGATTATTTAAATGATTTGTTTGACATTTAATACATTTATATTCTAAGTTTAGGTCGGATTTTGTAGAGTTACTGCGATTGTTAAAAAACTATTGTCATTTGGTGAGGCTTCAGAATTTTCCTTTGTTAATTCCAAAATAGAGGTACTTTGAGTTACTAGATTTGATTCTGTTCCCATCGAAGCACATGACACACAACTGACCGTATTTGTTTCACTTTCACTGGTCCCTGATATACAATGTGCAAAGGCTACACTAGTATCATTCTTAAATTGCATCATTATGTCTTTCATATTATCCTCAACAATTTGTATGTTATCAGATGATATAGATGTCAATTCACAATCTTGTCCTTGAGCAGTCCCAATACTAAAGTCAGACACCTGCTGCACTTGTGATGTTACAATTTCATTGGTGATCGAGTCCTGCATATTTAGTGAGCATGATATAATTTCTGTTTCTTCAGTTGTACTTATTTTTTCCTTAGCTTTTATTTTGGTTTCTTTTTGACTTCTTTGCTTGATATTATTTAAGATGGCCATTGATATTGCATTACTAAGTTTGAGCTTTCCAGATCTCCTTAGATGTAGACCATGATTAGTGTGGTCTTTTCTACTCATTGAAAACTTCTTGATCGGAACAAAATTTTTATTTATTTTACAAATCTCAAATATATTATGTTGTATTCGTTTGTTTACATCATTTATTATTCTGTTTAATTTTGGTTTGTCATATCTCATAAGTACCCCTGGAAACAAAAAATTTGTACTTTTTGACATCCCTTGCATAAAAGAAAATTCTTGGTCCGTTGGTTGATATTTCTCGTCTTGAATGTCATTAGTTCCGCCTAACACTACAACATAGTCTTTTGAATTGAAATCCTTTGTTAGTTGTTCTACATCAGAGATAACATTCCCTAGGGTTGCATTTGGCTTAATAATTGAAGTGACACCAAATGTATCGCCAAGTTGGTCTTGTAACAACTGACCACATTTGCGACCATGACTATCAGCCAACAGAAGGACCCTATGTTTTTTCTTAGGTCGGTAGGCAGAAGCTTTTGGAATTTTTGGAGTTATTTTGATTTTTGTACTCTCTTTGCATAATATTTCTTCACTTAAGCTATTGAATCGATTTGAACAGATAATTGATTCCTTTTGATGAATGCTCAGAGCTCTAGGTCCTTTCTTCACCAACTTCCAATTTTCAGTTGGGAGTTTGTGTGTCTTCGTTTGTGATGTGAATGGAATTATAGGCGTATTGCCCTTAATTAACATCGACTTTACAAGCTCATTTGAGACTACAGTTTTGTTCATTAGGAGATAAGCAATGTGTGATCTCTTTGTGACCAGATCCAGTTCACTAAACGTGAAAGGAAGACTGAGGTTTTGCAATGCACATATTGGATTCATATTATTACTAAGCATGTGGCCAATAATAAGTTCTGTCACTGCCAACAAATAAATTCCACAGTCGTAACTATTTTGTTGTTGAGGGGAGTGGTTTACGTCAACAATTTCAGCTTGTTGTTCTGTACAATTATATAAGAAATTAAAAAATTTATTTGCCATAATTTTCGCTGGTTTGTAGTTGTAGTTTTTCAAAGAGTCATAGTAAAAGAACTTTGCCTGTATTGTATCAAATACTAACAGACTCCAGTGAGTGCCTTCTTTTCCTCCTAAGTTTTCATTAACCCTGTTATTGTCATGACTCGTATTCTCAAGGTCATCACTGTCATTGACAGGAATAAAAACATATTTTGCTTGTCTTATATTTAAAGGCTCCAAAACAAAGTTATAATCATCCAGTATTTTAACAGCCTGACACATGATGGGATTCAACAAAATAATGTCAGTACTCTTTATTACATTGTTGGTTAATATCTCATAATAATGTCTGATTACATCGTCAACAACCCAATTAGACCCCAATAAGTTCACAGCATTATCAGTGGCTGTAACTACTTTCTGAGCAATGGGATTAACATCGTTGCTGATAGGGGAAAGGGTTTTTATAGGTAGAGGACTACTTGCTGCAGATGGGAGATCTATAGTACTATCCTTAGTACTATTTGATATGTCATTACTACCAGTGATATTGTTTAAGCCTTCAGATAGGTTCATGTCAGAACTTTGAAGACACTGTTTTTTGTAGCTTTTGTTAAAACTTAGTTCTGCCTCTTTCAGGGCATAATTAAAATCCTTATTTCTCTGTTTATTTTGCCCAAAACGAGATTTATTTTCATTGTATAGGCATACATCACCTTCTTTAACAACAGCAATTTCTTTTTTTATACCATAAAATGTTACACTGTATTTTGGAATTTTTTTTGTAAAATCGACACTATCAACAAGTGCTGGCCAGGGAGGATTTCCCTTTACTTTAGCAAAAATCTTATCACCTGGTTTAAATTTACTCTGGTTTTTTTCTGTTGTCATTGTTCAGTTAAGTGCATTAATTATATTATTATCCATATAATAATGTGTATAAATATATAAATTATTTTTAAATTAATTTATTTCACTTTTTTTTTATATAAATTACTAAAATCTATACAATTTCTGATATTATATGTAATTCATATTGAGTGAAGTAACGTGTCCAATGAGAAGCAAAATAATTAAATATTGTTCCTCTAATAAGATTTAAATCAATCACTTTAAAATGTAGAAAAAAATATTTTGTTTGTTAAACAATACAGTAAAGCTCCAAATGTAACAACAAAGTTTGAAATATACAGTAACTAATACTATGAGAATATCAAGCAATACTCTGCAACTGAAATGTCTGCTTGTTTATAAACAATGTAGCAGAAGACAGTCCAACAGTGATGGTCAAGAGTGGCTTATCAGTGAGTGACCTTGACCTGATTCTGCAGGTCATTATAAAAAGGCTTTACCTGCTCAATATCCTCAGTACCACTATTAGTCTGCTAGTAACAGGGTCTTAGCTATCAGTGCACTGCATCAACTGACTATTTATAAAAAATGTGGATGTTTAAGAAGCAAAATACACACAAATTCACTATTTAACTGTAAGTAATTACTGTGATAATCACAAGTCAATAAGAGCAAAATAACAGGTGAACTATACTGTCAGCCATCTTGAATCTGTTCAGAGCCATCTGAAGAAAACGTTTTATCATTTAGAATCTACCTTTCACATTGAGCAGCTTCAGCATTTCCATTACTATATGCGTTAAATGGGCATATTCTTCATTTGACAGCATTTTAACTTTAATATCAATTTACATTTACTTCATCTGTATGACAATTCAGAATAAAATATTCATACAAACTAGATAATTTTAAAATTATTGATCATCTATTAGTAATGATTGATCAGCTGTTAGAACAGTACTGCCAACCTAAGACTGTAAGAATAAAATTTTAAAAGTTACTTAAAATAATTGACATTTCTTATTTTAGCTTTTAAGGTGCTATTTTGTTTTACTTGCTTAAATTAACTAAACTTAGCTGAAATATTTTAACCAATGTGATAATTAATTATTTTTAAAATATTTTGTATGGTTATTATTTTACAATATTACATAGTATGTTCTATAAGAAAAGGTTTAATCGTAATTGCCAGTTTTTCTATTATAATTTTTTTTATAAAAAAGAAAAATATTTTTGTCTTTTTATAAAAAATAAAAAATGTTACATTGTTTTGGTTTAATTAAAAGTTACTTTTATCAAATGTAATATGAGTCATGGTATATTTTACATAATTTTCTTCAGAATTAAAATCTCTAAGTTTTGTCCACCAATTAAACGTATTTGTTAATCATTTAACAAAGTTACTGTACTTCAAACTCAAACCTAAACGTAACATGTTTTTTGAGACTGAGGTAACTGGCTCCAGCTCGATGTAAAGGTGGTAGGCTGGATTTTGAGCTAACTTGTAGATTTTCCTCTTTAGCAATACTGCTCTTCAAGAGGGTCACAAACTCCTGATGCTTCAGACCGTTTCTTAATGTCCTTGATGCTCCTTCATCATATACAATTATTCTGACTGGAACTTTAGTTTTACATTGGAAGGATACAATGTTTTTTGCGAATATCCCAGGAGAGATGTTGTCCCTTATACAGCCCAACGGCGAGCAAATCAGTTTCTCGAAACTTCTGTGTGCGAAGTGTGATGTTAAGTCAGAGAAGGCATTGTTGTAATCTGATTCCGTTGGTTTGGTTACCAGGCCATACACTGATGCTTGCTCCTTGTGATCTTGGAATGTTAGGTGTTTAGTTATGGAATCTTCTTTCTTAGGCCGATTAAATATGTTCCTGAATGTTAATGCCACCCCCGCACTCAATTGTCTTTTGTCATTGAAGTCTTCTGATATACAGTGGGCAAAAGCTATATGAGGATTATGCCTGTAGTTATTTATTACATCCTGCATATTCGCTTCTATCACTTTGATTAACCTGTCTGAGTCAACTGAACTTGTCTGTAAGTCAATGCAATCGTCTTCTATCTGGATGGGTACAGTTGAGTTTAAGGTTGGAATTTTAGACAGCAGATCTGCTGAACCCGATGTGTTGCTTGACGTAGACTCTGCAATTTTGTCATTAGTTTGAAGGAAGTTATGATCAGTCATCTTTATTATTTCTTTTGATATTGTCTTCTTTCCTTTCTGATTTATGTGTAGACCGTGGCAAATATGTTGATAGCTTCATAAGAGGTATAAGTCAAGGAGTTTAATATGGGGCTTATTATAATTCATCTATCTAATATTCATGTTTATTTCCTTTATTATTTCATTTTCAGGACTGTCTGCATTCAAGTCATACCTGTAAGGTATAGTAGCTAATATTAAATTAATGTGGTTAAAAAGTGGCAACTGATTTTCTATTTAGTCTGTCAAAGTCATAATAAGTGACTTTTTATTTTCTGCAGCGTGTTTTGAGATGTTATTTGTCCCGCCAATTAACAAGATTGTATCCTTCTTTGATTACGTTTTAATATCTTTGAGAGTGGTCGTCTCATTCATTATAGTCTCAAGTGCAGCTCCAGGCTGACAGAAATTATACACTTCAAACTTATCATTATTTATACAATCTAAGAAGATAGAAAGGTTTCTCCCTTGACTATCACATAATATTTTCAATTTAGGTTTATTGATATGTTGTAGTGTGGGTTATCTAGCTAATGTACGTGAATATTTTAATTTCTCGTTTCTTTTATTTATAGATGTTTGATTCTAGATACAGGGGACTGGAATATAGTCTGATGAATAATTCCATTTTGTCTAATACTTCAAATCTATTTTTTTAAACAATTTTGTTATTTCTTGGAATGTGTATAGGCCTACGTTTCATTTTTTTTTTTTTTTTTTAGATTTGTTTCTTCTGGTATGAAAAAGGTCTTAACATTGGTTGGTTGTAATTCACTTCTGGTACATCGTACAGATATAAGAGTAATGGACAGCAAGAGGAGCAGGAACAACAACCGGTGGACAAAGAAGAACAGGGAGAGTAAGAGGGACAGCAGCAAGAGTAAGAATTGGAACAGCAAGAAATAAATGAGCAGATACAGAGATAGAAAGAGGAACAGTACAGAAAAAGGAAGAGTGCGGTACAGCATAAAGGAGGGAAGAAAAAAAGCAACAAGCCATGTGAAATAAAAGGAAACAGATACGATTTTTTGTAAAAAGTTAAAATTGGCTACTAAGCCAAGAAGGATTAAATCAGGAACATAAATATTGCGCCTTTCTATTGGATTTTGTACTGTATGTTTGTTACATCAGTTAAAAACTTTCCCACTAAGAGCCAAATACCCTGTGTATTTGTTATATTATATACCTTATCATATATTTTTAATAATACTCACCTGTAAAAGCGGGCCAGACAGCTCCTTTATAGAAATTTAATATTCTGTTTTTGACTCCAAGCATATCTTTTATAACATCCTTTTCTTCGGTATGGATGCAAAGAACATCCCTAGAAATAGTTAATAATGTACTTTCAAATAGAACTGGTAGTTTTAGAAGGAACCTAGGAATCTTTAGTGTTTACTATAAGATATTAATCAAGTAACTGAATACTATCAGTTAAACACAGTTTTAAATACAATAGAGCCTAACTAATCCGTTGCCATCAGAACTAGGAACATACTCGAAACGTAGGAAAATTACATCGTCTGGGCAACAAGCTGTGTCACCAGTTCAATTTCATTAATTTACGGCCAGTCTGCTCTCAGAAGAATCTTCCAGGGATGAGTCCTCCGGTGAAGGTGTTGGTGCTGTGTACTTGCGTTTGAAGCGTCTATTGTGAGGCTGATTAAATAGACCAATGTATATATTCTAATTATGATAGTAATTATTCAAAATGAATTATGTGTATTGCTTTTTATTTTGGTTAGTCAAAAGTTGTTGTTATTGATGTTTACTATTAGTTTATGTCATGTTTGTTGTTGCCCTTATTATTGTTAACAATCATGAATCTTAATTGTATTTAATATATTTTCAATTACTGTTTCTGATCATAGTGCTAGTGAGGGAGACAAAGGTAGTTGGACATTTGCCATAATTACGTGAAAAGTAACAATCACTGTGATTGTTACTTTTCACGTAATGATGGTAAATGTCCAACTACCTTTGTCTCCCTCATCTGATACTCCATCATTAACAAATTTCAAAAAAAAAAATAGTGCTAGTCTTAGACATAATGATTACGATAATATCTATTCACTTTATTTGTCATTATTGTATTATATATTTTTGTAAAATGGAGTTTTCTGTAAATAAATAAATAGGAAGTGAATTATCACAGAAACATTTATATTAACAAAAAACATATTTAAATACTGAATACACTGTAGCATTAGCTATTTGATTAAAAACACTGTCCAATCAGTTTTTAATCAATTAAAAAACTTAAGTATAACATGAAAATTTTGTCTATGTTATGAGGTGGGCAGTTTTGAATTGTTGTCTACTGTTGGATCACAAAGTATAGCTAATCGAGCTTGAACATCAACTGTGTGGAAAGTACAAAGCAGAGAAAAACTAAATTACCTTACCATCAACAATTTTCTCATCTATTAGGAGTGTAAATTTTACCTTTTCCACAAAGTTATTTAGAAACTACTACACCCTTCTGGTTGGATGAGGCGCGCAAACTATTAAAACGTTGCATTCAGTTTCACTTGTCGCGCAGCCAGGGAAGGCCACGATTACAAAGTCCTGTGCATATGAGACCTCAAAGATTAATAAAGCGATATTGAAACCCACCTTCGTAATATCAAAACATTGCTGGACCCATCGAGGGTGGGTGCGAATACACCGGACTCAGGAGGACGACACAGAACAACAAAAAACACAAGTTGAATGGCAAAAATATTGTTTATTACAATGAAAAAAATATTAAATTCAAAAGTATTAAAAAAAATAATAAAGTTGCAGATAAAAAAATTTAAACATTTACGGGCAAAACAGGCTGTTGACCGTTTGTGAAAAGTTATATTTATCAAAAGTTTCAGAAAAATTTATAAATATATTTTATGGCCTTGAGGCAAAAGAAATAAATAAAGAAAAAAACAAGATCAGCAAATATAAACAGTATTAAGTATCAATATAAACATAGCAAAAGGTATCCCACTAAACGTAGGCTATATTAAAAAATAGGTTAAGCCAAATAACATTTTTATAGCATCATAAATATATCTCTGAACAAATTAAACAAGAATAAATATACAACCAAAACAACACATGGCATAAACATCTAAATAAATAATAACAAATAAATATACACATCACTACAAAAAACGTAAATCTACTTATGCAGCTGAAATTATGGGGCCTTGGGTAACAAAAATATTTGGAAGGTTTTGGCCAATTTGGAAAAGTTATAAAAAACAAAAGAATTAAATTAATAACTACGTCTAAATCCAGCAGGCTTAACTGGGTGACTCCTAATGGGAACAACAAAGTGTAGAATTACCCAAAACCCCCATTCTTCAAAAGAAAATTACTAAAACACCCCATAGTAAAAAAATATAAACTAATAAAATTAAAATAAAATATATATCTCGCTTTAAATGACACTGTTCACAGAAACAACAAAACAAGCCTTTTCCCAGGAAAACGTTCTACTGAAGACATTTCTTGTGATATTAAACAAACTGAATGTTATTTCCCAAATAAACATCAATTTTCCAATCTGGAGGCCAGAAGAGCCGGATAAATAAACTGGGTTTTGGTCACCTGCATGTCAGTCTTCATCATGGGCAGCGCGGAAAGGGAGAAGAAGTGGCTGCTCCTCTGGGACGCAAGGCTAGTCCCAGGCCGTAGGTTCCGCACTGTGCCTCCAGGAAAACGCTGTCAGTAGCCAAGCAGGTGCACGTCCATCACTCTCCGACCCCGGAGCCAGGACTAAACATTTCTAGCCACAAAACATGTTGTTGTCGGCTGCCAAGTTAGAATAGTGAGCTTGCCGACAACGCCAAGGAACACAGAAAACGAAATCACGGAACACGAAAACAAAGTAAACTAAAACTATATGAAACACAGAGAGGAAGTCTGTACTGTCCGAGGGAGACGATCTTAATGTGCAAATGGTACAATATAAAATCCATCAGCATTTACAGAATAAAAATAAATATATATTCGGCTTACTGACATCAAACACTTGAAACCATCGTTTGTCTTAAGTTAGTATCCCTTTTCACTGTTGAGAAAAGGTTACACGCTCATTTACACATTCATGAAAACTATTCACCTATACATGTATCAGCATCTTAGGTACAAAGAATAAATAAAATATTATGGACATTTTGGTAAATTAAACTTTTATTTATAATTTTAAACATTTTTAATACCGGTACTAAAAAAGTTGTAACAAATTTGTTAAGTAAAAACTTGTTTGAAACAATAGGTTTATTTATTAAGTAGTTTTATAATCAGATAAGCAGTCTATATTTTATGCAGATAAGTTTATGCATTAGTATACAATGTTAAAATTATGTCTTTTGGCTCATGTGGTGGTAAAATAGATAAAGGATGGAATCACTCAGACGGTCCCCCATACAAAAACCAGCCACGCTCAACGTTGTTCGACACCGTTATTTTGCGAGGTCAGAACCCTTCAGTCAAAGCTAGTGGTACAAGTACTAGTGTGTCAGGCTTCATTATATTCCTAACCTACCTTTAATAGCAGTCTATCCTCTTACGGATTAAGATAATTTGTTAATATTATCTAATACACTATTGCAATATATGGTTGAATGATAAAAAGTACTACGATACCTGTAAGTTTTTAGTTGTTCAACATAAAATCTTCCAACGTAGCATGCAACGAACATTCTACTAACTAGCATTTGTTTAACAAATGACTGAACTCGTGTTTCTTCATTATGTAAACCGTCTTTTTTATTCTTCATTTTTATAGTCATTTCCTACAAACAAAGAAGTAAATTAGGACACAAAATAAATGTTATTCAACTAATTTATAAATGGACTGCACACTAGCAATCCTTGTAATTTATTTGATTTTTTCTAGTCCTGGTGTTCTAGATTCACTTAAATTAAATTTAAGCGCATAAAATTGCTTTGTAGTGCGTCAGCACTACTGTATTAATGCAATCACTTTTAGTATTCTTGATATATTTTTATTACTGTAATTTTATAATGTGACACGTTTCTATGCGCTAAAAACAAATCTGAAAATTATTTTGGTCTATAACAATTATTTCTTGAGATATGACAAATAAACCACTTTTGCAGCAAATCATGATTAGCAGCCAAAAGTGCAAATCATGATTATTTCAGACCTTCTTTATTTCGACCAGGTCTTAAAAGCAGCCTGCTCAACAGGAATACTGTTATTAAGAATAGGTGATTTTCTGTTGTAAATCAGCCTATCAAGCAACTTATACCAGGCACTAGCTTTAGGGCTATAGGGCATTAGCTTTCAGTACTTTGTGGTTCTTTGCATGGCTTCAAAACAGCTCTTATTTTAGATCTTTTAAAAGCTTTGGCAAATGCCAATATGGCATTTAAGACTGTTAGAAGCCAATGTTTTACTTTTGTACTAGCATGTATTAGAAATTCTGGGAAGATACTATCCATTCTGGCTGCCTTCTCAAGTAGCAGAGCCGTAACCGCCTCATTTAACTCTTGGAGAGTGAAGGACCTAAAAACTTCGAAAGGTGCCTGTGGGCTTCTCTTGATCTTATTCAGATTGTATACCAGTACAAACTTTTGTCAGAAGGTTGGTGGGTTGACTTATATAAGCTGACAACGCGTTTTACTATGTCCATAGGTATCGGGTGTAGCCCAGTGCCATTTCCAAGGGCTTACCAGTGAAGAGTTTTCGAAGTAAGGATAAAGCTTGCTACTGCTGTGAGTAAAATTTAGGTTTTTTACTGTATTTACTCTCATCCTCTCTTCTAGCATTATCGAGATTGCAGCAAGGAACCAGCTGTGTCAGAGTTTTCAGTGTTCTTGAACTCCTTGTATAGACATTATTGGCTCTATCCTGGTACGTATTCTTTTCTAAAGCCCCTGAGGATACAATCCTTGGTAGAAAAAACAAAAAAAATTAGTGAAACTTTCATAGTTCTTTATTGAAGGTGGAATGAACCTGATGCCATCTTCAAGCTTTAATGTAAAGGCCTCTTAATAAGTTCCACCTAGGCCAGGGAAAAGATTGGACAGTATCACTGTATGTGTACGGTATTTCAATACCAATGTATGTGTATGGATGAGTCAATGCCACTGTACGTGTATAGGCGGGTGTGTGGGTCAATACCACTGTACATGTATGGGCGGGCGAGTGGGTCAATAGTACTGTGCGTGTATGGGTGTGTAGGTGGATAAGATAGGAACCTGAATTGCCAGATATCAGAACAGGCCTGTGTTGTGAATGGGGAAAGGCACCAAGAATATGTCTACTAATATTTACGGGTCAGGAGAACGTTCACATGAGCAAAATCATGGGTCCGGGGAATAACCCCGAAGCCAAAGCAAGTTACAGCTGAGAAGAAAGTAAGTTACTTATATCTTTAGAGTCAAATACAAGTTGTTGATTTCAGCCCAGTCGGTTAGGCTTCTACCATTATCGTTATCCGATGAGTAACCCCATTGGCTGTGATGACTGTTAACATCCCCACGATTGAAAGGTTTACCATGCAAACATAATACTGGGACAACACAAATATAAAAGATTTTACCAAACACAATACTGTAAAAAATTGGTTGCCTTTGATAGTGAAATAAATATATTGGGCCACTTGTTGCAGATATCGGCTAATGGACTTTCCTACTTAGCTATAAATAATTTATGCAAGATGTAGAATAAACTTTACTTACTATAATGAATAAGTGTGACCAATCAGGCAATCTTCGTTTACATTAATTTACAGACGACTTCCAAATCACTAATAAAAATAAGATATTAATAATTTCAGTATTTTGCCAGCACTACTTACAAAGAGATTTAAGCGTAAATACCAACTTGGCAATTACAAAATAACACCGACAATTGTCAATTAATTACAGCAAAAAAGTGACAGATGACAGGCAAATGACAGATGTATTATGCTATACTATACTATACTCTAGCTGGTGCAAGAATATGAGCTCTGTCGTCTGCCCACTGCCATATAGCTTCTTCACAGTTTTGTACGGATGTTATATTAAAGTATTTTTTTCTTTTCAACAAATATATGTCAAAAATGTCTAATATAATTTAATGGTGTACAAATAAAGTATTATTAGTTAAAAAATTGATTTAAAGAACAAATGATCAGCTATAAAAAAGGTGTATATATTTTCATGTTTGTTTATTAATTTACAAACAAAATTGATGAAAAGGAAAATATAGTAAAATGTAAAATAAATTGTCTAGTATAATGCTGTCAATTAATGTCTACTTAACGGAATTAAGTTTCAATTAGCATATTTCAAGACAAAAATTAACGTTTATTAATTGGTACTACACATGTTTTAGACCTAAATTAACGAGTGTTGAGTTTTTAACTGTTTCAATACAAAATAGGTTTGTTTATAATAATTTATGCGAATAAATTAAGCGTGTTTTATAATAATATTTAAGATATTTATGAATTGTGTTACTAATTAGTTTTAGTAAAAAATAAGCTTTCAAACAAATAAAAACCAGCTCTATGTGTGTTTTACATTGTCTCTAACTCTAACCCATCAATAACTCAACTGAAGATAAGGCGGGCGTGTGACTTGTTTGGGCCTTTCGCTCTTTTCATCTTATCTGTTGACACAAAGGTATAAACAAAAATCCCCTAAAAGGGAAGTAAAAGCATACATTCAGTGTTGGAAGGAGGTTTGTGGTTAGTGCTTGTGTTTTTCGGAGTGTCTTGATCGAGTGAATTCAATTATACAGTAATTTTAGTGATTCAGTGTGGTTTTTAACAATGGAAAAGAAAGCTAAAGGATAAATAATTAAAAGTGGTGAGAGGAAGACAGTTTTAAATGAATATAAGTATTTCGATAAGTGTTACGCGGATAGAAATGTCACTTTTTATGTTAAAAAATCCATTGAGGCTATGTTAATTAGTGAAAGAACTATTTATAAATTAAGAAGGGAAGGGGATCGTGGACAGATTGTCACGCGAAGAAATATACCTAGAAAAATAAATTATAAAACAAACAGAACGAAATACGATGGATTTGTAATTGGAGCCATTCGGAGAATAGTCTAATCAAATCAAATCAAATATACTTTATTGCCGTGAAACAAATACAATATGCAATGGCTTGCGTCATAAATTAGATCTAAAATTAAAGTTAAATTAAAATAGTCTTATTCTAACTATTTTTAATATATTCATCCACAGAATAAAAACACTTATCATTCACTTAGTTCATTCGTTTTTTCAAGAAACTTTACCGCCTACACTTAATGTGTATCAAGATGGCACATTGCCAAATTTTTCAAGAACGACATTGTGGAGGTTGTTTAAAGATATTGGCTTCCGATTTGAAAAAAGGAATCGCCAGTCTATGTTACTGGAAAGAAACGACATAATAATTTGGCGACACAATTTCTTATGGAAATTAAGACATTTCAGGAGACAAGGATTAAATATAGTTTATTTAGATGAGACTTAGGTAAATGTTGGGCAAGCTTCAAACAAAGTCTGGAAGGATACCGTAATTAAGTTACCGAAGGACGCATTCCTTGCTGGGTTGAAGGATCCAACCCATAGAGCCCCTCGATTTGTCGTAACACATGCTGGTTTTGTAAAGGATGCCAAGTTGGTATTTTTGGCCAAAAAAGGCGCTGCTGACTTCCATGATGAAATAGACAGCGAAAGTTTCGAAATTTGGTTAAAAAACCAACTACTTCCTAATCTTGAAATAGGAAGTGTAATTGTTATGGACAACGCATCATATCATTCTCAAAAACTGGAGAATTATACCGACAAGCAAATAGAGAAAATGTGACATACAGAACTGGTTAAGTAGTACACAAATCCCGTATCCGCCAGATGAAAGCTTGAAACGTTAACTACTGGAGCAAGTTACTGAAGTGCGGAATGTGTATTCGTTAAATGCAGTGGACGAAATGGCTAAACAAAGTGGTTTTACTGTTCTTAGGCTTCCTCCATATCACTGCGAGTTAAATCCGATTGAACTGGTTTGGAGTCAGGTAATCGGCAGTGCACAAAACCAAATAAAATAAATCGTTGATGGAAGGTTTAATAAATAATGCATTTACAGCAGTTACAAATCAGCAGTGGTTTAATGATTGCAATCATTTACAAAAAATTGAAGACAACATGTGGAACATTTACAATGTACAAGATGACGTTGAAGCCCTTATTATTCGACTTACTGGAACATCTTCGGAGGAATCAAGTGAAGGGGAGGAGTGTTCGGCAGTGCAGTGTGATATGTCCGTGGTTGAAGAACTAAGTGACTAAGCAGTACAAAATTGTTGGTACCAAAATTATACATAGCCTAAACATACCAATGTAACAATAATAACATTTATATTTGTAACTTGATTGTTTTTCATCAGAATGCACAAAAACTGCCTCCAGAGGAAATACTAATTTCAAATTCCTTGAATGCTTAAATGAGCAAACTGAACAAAAAATAATATTTATAAATATTTTCAAAGAGAAAATTAAACAGTAATTAGGTAAGATAAACAAATTGCTACAATTTTGGAACGGGTGTGTCACAACAAAATAAATGTGACACTTATATACTATAAAATACCTATTGTAAATGATATGAAGCCCTGTTAAAATTACTGAAAAATAATAACTGGTTTTATGTCTGTAATTTTCATTGCCTAACATTATAGTTCATTGCAACGTATTTTAAGTAGAATAGATTTTATATTGAATAATTTATATTTCTCCTGGGTTCATATTTTAGCACCAATAGAATCGCGGGTAGTTCAGAGTGAGGCCAGTTCACCAACACAACGATCACTGCGCGCGCCGCACGACTGTCGGTGACTACGTTTCCTTGTTACTAATTACCGACTAAACTATGCATATTGGTGAAAAACGTTTCAAATAAAAAAACAAGTACCAGTGTTTATCTACAACTTTCCCGCTGACGAAACTTCCCTGACCAAAAAATAAAAAACTTCCTCACAGGTCGACTTTTCCATGTCTTTTCTAAAACATACAAACTAATTTTTACTTTTAATATATTATAGCAAATTATTTAACTATATAATAAATTCATACTAAAACAGTAAGCATCCACTACTTCTGCGTCAAGTTTACACAGCATTTCAAATTGTTTATTCAATATTTATTCACTTAAAATGCAGTGTAATTGAATTGTGGCCTCTTAAAATTGAATCTCTAAAGGCTATACGTTTTTAGAGCATATGTTTAATTAAAAAAATTATATTAACTTATTTTCGTTATTTTATACATTTATTAACAAGCAATAAATATTTTCCCAACCACCCCCTGTGCGAAAACTTAAATATATGCTTAATTTTATTAGCGAGCTGACGTTTTTATACATTGCTGTACCTCAAAAACTCCTATTTGATTAGCATTGCTTATGGGCTTACCGTACTGCATTCTCATTATGAATTAGAGTATAGTCGGTAGCTGTGACTTTTTTTTTATTTTACACTTATTCCCGGATCAATATTTACATATTATAAACAGAAAATGTAACAGGTGGAATAATAACATTATCGGGTTCGCTCATACGAGTATATGAGTCACCCTGTAACATGAATAACAATCAATAAAAAATGTAAAATATACATATTTAAGTAAGTTAAATAAACAAAATAAGTTTTACATAGACATGGCTATAAATCAGTCTATCACGCCTTGAGGAAGTCTGGCTTTCAAACGCCTATGCAAAGTAGGCTCTCCAATGTGAAAGATAATAGCTCCTGGAACATTGTCTAAGTTTTCCATGAACTTACGACAACTTCTTTTTAATAAAAGCATCAATGTTATCGAGTCCCAATTCTACATGCAGATGTGAGTTACGTATATACCATGGACTATTAACTGCAATTCTTAAAACTTTGTTTTAGAAATTTTGAATCTTTTTCAGTTTACCGGAGAAAATGCACATTCCCCAAACCGGACAGGCATACATAATTAACGGTCGAAGAATTGTTTTATATATTATAAATGTGCATTACGGTTTCAGAGGTGACTTTCTGTTTATTATAGGAAATAACATGGATAGACGTGCATAAGCATATGCGTATGCTTGAGTAAGTTTGTTGTTTACGTGAAGATTCCAGATTCATTTTTAATTGAGGCAAACACCTAAGTATTTTATGCCTTGATACTATACCTATACTTGCTCTAGAAGAGGTATTGTGTCTCATGCAACCAGCACCATCAACATCAGCTATTACCAAAAACCGCTGTCTGTTTTCTAGATAGAAAGCTAACCATTCCAGTGCAATCTCTCGGAATCCCTGGTCACACATCTTCCCAAGCAGCAAATCATGGTTGATCATATCGAAGGTTTTACTAAGATAAAAAAATAGACCTGATACACATACTACATAGTCCACTGTCTAAGCTTTTCGCTACACTATTTGCAAGGCTAGGTGAGACCCATCCCCCCCCCCCCACCAAAGCTGGTAAGCGTGCCAACCGGGGGATGGCTCAAAACAAGTCGAGCGAGGGGATCACGGGTGGCAGTTGGAGGGTCAAAATAACACTCGGCAGCTGAGTAAAACTAATTTATTATTAAGAAAACAAACTGGCAGGCAACGACGAAAAAACGAAACTGTACCGGTCCAAGACCCGGTACAACCTCCCTCTGCAAACCTCAACACACCCAGGCAGGGGAGAAAACTCGGTACCTCAGGGAACCCAACAGAAGACGAAGAAGACCTCCGAATAGTGGTGTTCCAAGGACGTCCAAGAGAAACTAAGAGGTGAAACCCCTCGAACAGGGAGCAAACTACCCTGACTGTCGGGCCCGACAAGAAAAAAGAGAGAAAGAAGACTCTCTCAGAACAGCCACCTAGGGCGCAGAGGTGATCAATCTCTTTGCCCCAAGAAACCCCCAAGAACACCAACTCCCGGACCAACCGTTCCCCGGAAAGCCTTAAGCTGGGACACATGGGCTTTCCTTAACACCCTGCCTGACTGGGGATCAACCAGCAGAGCAGTCACCGGTGACAAAAACCTGTCGATGCGGTGGGGACCAGACCACCGATAGCACAACTTTGCAGCTCTTCGTTCCGCGGCCGAACTGACCGGGTGAGCCTGACAAAGAACCAGATCTCCAACCTGAAAAGGGTTAGGAGTACGACCCTTATCATACCTCCTCCTCACTCTCTCTCTCTAGCACGTAGCAGGTTGCGCCGAGCAGCCCGCCACGTGGACACTACGTCAGTGGCACCTGGCGTAGGTAGAAGATCCTCTAGCCTCCACAAGTTGGACAAAGGGTTGTTAGGAGGGTAGCCAAGTAGAATCTCGAAGGGAGTGGCATTGTGACTCTCATGCTTGGAAGAATTAAAAGCAAGCTGGAGCCAAGAGAGACTCTCATCCCAGGTGTTCTGCTTCTCAGCATGGAAGGTAATAAGGGCAGACCGAAGATTGCGGTTGAACCGCTCTGCATGAGAAGGCTGTGGGTAATAAGGAGAGGTAGTCACATGCCTGATACCATTGCCAAAACAGAACCTACGAAACTCGTGTGAGGTAAACTGGCTACCGTTGTCGGACACAAGAGTGGAAGGCACACCAAAGTGCTGGAAGAGTTGGGACTGGAGAGCACGGATGGTGAGCTTAGCCGTGGCACTCCGAAGTGGGAAAAGCCAAACGAACTTCGAGAAAGCATCCACACAAACAAGTAGGTAGGAGCTACCTGACTTGCTACGGGGAAAAGGACCCACGTAGTCGATGAACACCTTCTCAAAAGGACGCTCGGCCACCTCAGAAGATAACATCCCTAACCTTGCATTCTGACTAGGCTTGCTGAGAGAGCACAGGTGACAAGCCCGCACTCTGCCTGCAACATCCCGGTCCATGCCCTTCCAGATGAAGTACCTACGAATCTTAGCGATGGTCTTATGAATGCCAAGATGACCGCCCACAAGAGAAGAGTGATAATATTGAAAGACCATCGGTACTAGATGACTAGGCAGCACTACACGGGGTTCACCCCTCTGTCGAGGACGGCAACAGAGTACCCCTTTGGACAGAAAATAGGGAGGGTGGGCACCTCCCTCTTGAAGCTCACCTAAGATGACTGACAGCTCAGGATCTTTCTGCTGATGGGACAGTAGGTCGTCAAAAGCCAGAGGAAAATCCAGAAGAACAGCACCACACTGAGCAACAGCCTCAGTAGGTGGATCACTGGGTTCGTGGTACATGCGGGAAAGAGCATCCGCGATGACATTCTGGGTACCCCTAAGATGTTGAACTCGGAACTTAAAGGCAGAAATTTTGACCACCCAGCGACCAATTTTCCCGAGCTGTCGGGGATGGGCAAGAAGCCAAGATAGTGCCTGATTGTCAGTCTCCAGCAAGAACTCAGCGTGTTCCAAGAAACGCCGAAACTTGTCCGTACCAAAGACAACAGCCAGACACTCTAACTCATAGATGGAAGAAGCTTTCTGTTCCTGGTGAGACAACGTCCTCGAAGCAAAAGCAATGGGCTGCCTGACCCCATCAAACTCCTGAGAAAGAACAGCAGCAATGGCGGAGGAGGAGGCATCAGTCTGAAGAACAAATTCTCTGCTGAAATCAGGCATCCGCAGGACAGGAGGTTGCATGATAGCCTCCTTGAGAGCATCAAAGGCAGTCTGCTGAGCTTGGCCCCACACAAAAGGGACACCTTTCTTTCGCAGCTCGTTCAACGGGGCAGCAAGCTCGGCCACGTTAGGGATGAAGCGACGGTAAAAATTCACTATCCCCACAAAACGGGCAATCCCCTTGGCATCTTTGGGAGGAGGAAAATCCCGAATGCCCTGGGTCCTCACAGGATCTATGCAGACTCCTCGAGAAGAGATAAGATGACCCAGAAAAGAAATCTCAGGACGAGCAAAAGTGACTTTCTCTGGATTGACGGTAAGGCCAGCTGATTTGAGGCGAATAAGAACTTCCGCCAGATGTTGCATGTGTTCCCCGAAAGTCTCACTGTAGACAAGAAGATCGTCCAGGTAATTGAAAACAAACTTGAACTTCACATCATGGAAGATGGAATCAAGCAGACGAGTAAGAGTCTGGGCACCCACAGCAAGACCCATAGGAACCCTAGTGAACTGATAGAGATTCCAGGGAACACAGAAGCTAGTCATGGGCCGTGATTCCCTCTTCAATGGAATCTGATGGTAGGCCTGGTTCAAATCAAACACACTGAAAAACTTAGCCTTACCGAACCAATCAAACGCAGAATGCAAATCAGGCAGAGGTACCGAGTCAATAGCGACCTTAGCGTTGAGCCTCCGATAATCCATCACAAGCCTAGACTTACCATTAGGCTTGGGCACAAGAAAAGCTGGACTGGCATAAGCAGAACGAGACGGTTCAATCACACCCTTGCTCAGAAGATCCTCAATCATAGCCCTCATAACCTCCATCTTTGGGGGAGCAAGTTTGTACGGATGACTTCTAACTGGCTGAGAATCGGTGAGGTGGATCTCATACTCCAGAAGAGAAGTGACCCCAAGCTCTGGCGTAAGCACATCAGGAAACCGCAAACACAGCCTCCTAATGGCCTCCGCCTGCTCAGGGGGGAGATGACCAACTGGATCCACCTTGGGTTGTTCGGGCTCACAACCCACCTCTCTGACTGCAGGAGGGCAGTCAGAATCACCTACTAGAGGCACCAAAACTCGCCGATTAAACTTGAAAAATATCTGGCGCTTCTGGAGGTCAAGCACCATACCACTCTTAGAAATAAAGTCTGCCCCTAGGATACAAGAAACCGCCAGGTCCTTGGCAACAAGAAAACCCCACCTACTGGAAAATCCTTCAATCTTAAAATGTAATGACGCCTTCAGAAGAATAGGTAAAGGAGTTTGGGATGCCGTCCAGCAAGTAATAGAAGAAGGCTCGGTGTGCCTGACAAGTCCTAAGGCGTCAAGGGACTCAAAAAGAGAAAGGCTGATGATACAGCATGCCGAACCAGAATCAAGAAGGGCTCGACACACCGTACCACCAAAATAAACAAAAACGCCAGGACACACCGAGGTGACCGCACTAAGTCCCCGGGAAGCCATGCCAGCAAGGCCCGAAAAATCCCCGACACTCCCGCTATGGGCACGTGTCAGAGGCAAATGGCCACGGTCAGTCGCAACAACGCGGGGAGCTACTGTGGAGGCAACCCCCCGCGCTGAGCGTTTCCCGCCCCACGACCTCGAGCACGTGGACAGTCACGTCGAATGTGACCAGGTTGGCCACAAGCAAAGCACACAACCGGAGGCCGAGAACCACGACCCTCCACTGGCTGACTCACACCTACAGACATAGCCGGTCGACGGGTGGGGAGAGCACGATGACTCTCAGAATCCCTCCCTTGCTGGTCTGAGAACTGCACGCTGCGCGAAACAATGCACAGCTGATGCAGCTCCCGAAAAGTCGAAGGAACACCAGCAAAAACCAATCTGCACCGTTCTTCGGGAGAAATGCCATCCAGGATGACACGAACGGTGTCAGCTTCAGAAAGGGTGAGGCGCAACGCTCGACGAGCTTCCTTGACTGAAGAGACATAGGCTGCCAGAGACTCGCCCCTACCCTGCGACCGATAAAATCTGTCCATGACCATCCTCTCCCTGAGTCGAATGGGAAGAAATGACGAAAGTAACTCTCGATGGAACGAGTCCACCGAGGCATCACTGGCCAAGACAGAACTCAGCAACTCCCCAACGGGACCTCTACAATAAGGGAAAACCAGACGAAGCAAGTCCCCAGCCTGCAGGCCGGGCATCTCACTAAGTCTGAGAAAGGCCACCAGAAACTTAAGAAGCTCCTCAGGATCCATCCCATCGATCACAGGGAGATTCTGGATCATGGGCGTGAGAGGGTTAGGTAGCTTGTGGTAGCTCAGCTGCAGAAGAGCAGGTGAACCCAAAGAAGCAGTAGGAACGGCAGCTGGAGCCGAACCACAAGCAACCTCAACAGAAACGCCTGCAGGCTCAGAAGGAACCTCAGGCACAGTGAGAGCCGTTATCTCAGCCTGCGGCCTCGACATGTTGGGCGAAAGCGCAAAAGTAGGCCGCTGACCCAGACCCGTAGGAGTCGTGGACCCGGAGAGTGCCTGAAAAATCTCATCCAGCCTAGCCACACTCTCCAAGATCCACGCCCTTCCAGATGGCTCCAACCCCGGTGCCCGGTTGACCAGCCTTAAACGGGCAAGCAGATGCCCCAAACGTGCAAGGCGGCAGGCCCGGTCACGACCTACGGGAGGTTCAAACTGCAAATCCTCTAACACCCCTTCCCAATCTTCCACCTTGCGTTTACAAACAGCCAACTCATCCCCAACCTCCAGTAGAGTAGACCAATCCACCGCCGTACCCGCGGACAACTGCTCCCGCAGCAACCTCCGGAGATTCAAAACATCCCCCTCCGGAGTCACACCACGCGACCTCAACTCAAATATCAACTCCTCCTTGACCAGGAGGGCAACATTCTGCAGATAGGCCATCTCGCAAAACAAAATTCTCAACAATATACAAAAAAAAACGACAACTCCAGGGTCCAAGACGAACTAAACCCTCAGCCTACCGAGCCACTGCCGACCACTCCAATCCACCCATGAAACCCATTCAACAAAGTAACCAAGCGGATTGCCTAGGTTTTTTTTTTTTTTTTTTTTTTTTTTAAAGGTTAAATGATTTATTTGGGTTTTTAATTGTTTTTCTTTTTAAATAATTATTTATTTGTTTCTTTTTTTTTTTTTTTTTTACGTAATACCAAGGCACCTTGACGGTAGGTCGGCCAACCATGCCCTACTAACTGGCAAACACCCACCGTCAACAACCAAGAAAGAATTAAATTTTTTTTTTTATTTTTTTTTATAGGCAACCACGCTCTGCTACCAATTGAGACCCATCCCCCCCCACCAAAGCTGGTAAGCGTGCCAACCGGGGGATGGCTCAAAACAAGTCGAGCGATGGGATCACGGGTGGCAGTTGGAGGGTCAAAATAACACTCGGCAGCTGAGTAAAACTAATTTATTATTAAGAAAACAAACTGGCAGGCAACGACGAAAAAACGAAACTGTACCGGTCCAAGACCCGGTACATAGGTATGGCACTTGTGGATCTATTCTTGATGAAGCCGTGTTGGTTTTGAACAAGTATTTTATGAGTTTCAAGAAAATTGTATAATCTGCTGCAACATCTCTGCTTAACTGTTAAACCAGGTGGTACATTTTCTGATAAACCTTTTCAATATTTCTTTTGCTTGTGGCAAGTTCCCAAGTGTTCTTAAGCATGCCATTATTGAACATCTTCATAAAAAGGCAATAAATTGAACTGTGACCAGTACCAACCTTCTTCCATGATTTCCACTTGTTCTAAGGTGCTGGAGAAACTGTTTGTCAAGAGATTGCTTGAATTAATTACTCAGAACAATAACTCCATTCCAGTTTGGTTTTAAAAGAAATTAATCCACAGTTGATGCAGTATTTTCTTTTTCCGAAATCCATTATCAATGCTTTAGATTCTATGAAAGAGGCTCTTGGTTGTCTTTTTTTTACTTAACCAAGGCTTCGACCTAGTGGACGATAGTAG